>JACDJE010000019.1:2465288-2933137 GCA_016647715.1 Pavo muticus | reverse complement strand
CGCGTGGCCGCGCATCGCCGCGCCGCCCCCCGGCCCCGCTGTCCCCCCGCTGTCCCCCACTTGTCGAGGCGGCCGGCTCCGGCTCGCCTCTCCTTGACGTCATGTCTGTGGCGAGGCTCCGGCGGGCGCGGTGACGGCACGGAGCGCGTTAAACTTTGCGAGCGAGCGGCCAGCCCGGCGGCTGGCAGAGCTGTGCGCGGGGGGCTGCGCGCCGCCGCCGCAGCTGGAACATCTGGAAGCGTTCAGTGCGGCCGTGGCGGCGGAGAGAGGCGGCAGCGGGGAGCGAGCGCTGAGGGAGGGGAGGGAGTGAGGGGCTGGGACTGGGCTCTCTTCCTCTGCAGAAACAGCTCCCTGCCAGCACAACGCGCTCCGAATGGCTTTGAAGAGGAGGAGCAGAAGCGTTTGAACATCTCTCTTTTTTTTTTTTTCCTCCTCCTTTTCTTGCTCTTGTAGTTGGTGGATTTTAAAGAGACGTTTAACCCTCCGTGGTTTGCCCTGGATGCTTTTGCTTTTCGCCGTTCTTCCTTTTTCTTTTTTTTCGCCCTCTCTCTCGCGTTTCCCCCCTTCTCGTTCTTTTTTATGGTTTAACAGCCAGAGGTGCTGTGCTAAATTCTTGGAAGGGGCCCGGATGTACTGAGGATGCATTGCAATTTCACTAAAGGAGGCAGTAGTGGAAAGGATCAGTTTTTGGTGTTTGATGCAATAATGGGAATCAGGTAATAATCAAAGGGGAAATTCTGCAGCTCCACTCTTCCTCGAATTTTACCGAGCCGATTTGCGGAGGGATTAATCTGGACTCGTTTTAAATGGTCAATGAAAACAAGAGGATGTACATTCCCGAGGAAAACCATCAAGGTAAGCCCGAGCTTCGCCCCGGAGGAGCAGGCGACCATTCTCTCCCGCAGCCTTTGTCCGCGCTCGGCCGGAGGGGACGGCCCCGGCAGCGCGTCCCCGCGGGGCAGGCGGACACCCCGGGCGGGGGCGTTGCGGGAGCCCCCCGCGCCCCCGGGGCTGGGTGTGTCGCGAGGCCGCGGGCGAGGAAAAGTTGCCGTGAGTCGCCGTCGTCTTCTTCCGAAGGAGAGGGGCTCGGAGGGGAAGGGCTCGTGCGGTGCGGCCGGAGGCGAAGCGGAGGCGCGGGGCTGCCCCGTGGTACGGGGACATCAGCGCGCTGGGAGGCGGGTGGCTGTGCCGCTTAATGCCTCCCCGGCCCTCCGCGCCCCGACTGGGCACGGCTTCCTCGGGCACCGGGAGAGGAGCCCTTCCCTTCTTCGCGCTATTTCTCGTCTCACGCGCAAGGGGAGGGGAAGGGGAATCATCTATTTACACACGCACGTCCCGGGAGAATGGAGACGGCGGGGAGCGCCCGCATTGCAATTAAAGTTGAGCTTTACTTCGGGCAGCGTTTCCCACCCGGCTCCTCCGAGCATCGCCCGCACCGTGGGCACCGACCCGCGCCGCGCTGCTCGGCGGTGTCGGCCGTCCCCGGCCCGTCCCCAGGTCCCCAGGGCACAACTTTGTTTGTCCCAACTCCAGGAGCCTCCCCCGCCCCACCTGGCTCCGCTTTCCCCAAAGTTCCTGCTCTCCGTTACCTGCATGCGGCCACCCCTCCCCTCCCCTCCCCTCCCCTCCCGCACACGCACGTCGATATTGCGGAGCAGCAGAGCCATTGCCTCCCCTCGGCCAGACGGAGCGAGGTGCCGGCACGTCTCCCTCCCAACAGGGCCCCAAGCCAAGCAGGACCCCCCCTCCCACCCTGCACCCCATCCCAGCAAGACCCCCGCCCATCAAAAGGCCGGGGCATGTACGTTAGGGCTGGGGCAGCCTTTGGTCGTGGGTGGCAGCGGGTTTCATTGGAAGTATTCCCCCCTCCTGACAAAGAGATAGAGGTTAAAATGAAAAAATCCAAGGCCTAGCACCCCCCAGCTGCTCTGTGGCAATGAGGTGGGAGGGGAAGAAGCAGCCCCTGATCCTGAGTGCTCCTGCCAAGCACACGCATCCAGCGGGCATAATAGGGCTGCTCTTCCTGGGCCGGAGCTGATAACGTGGCCGGAGAGCTCAGCCTCCATAGCAATATGCCAACACTATGGCAACCTAAATCCTGCTCCCTCCTTATCAGCTGCAGTGATTATATAATTGGAGGAACACTTTTGCATCTGTCTCTCGATGCGGATTGCCATTACTGCCAGGTGAAAGAGCAGCTTCCAAAGCAAACAGAACCGGCCAGGTGGAAGAAAGTTCTGCCTCCCCAGAGTGCTCGGGCTGCCATTTATTTCCAATCTATTTTTGTTTTGTGCAAGCGGTGCTTGAAAGGTTAAACTGCTCGGTAGTCAGGAGAAGCTGGTGGCGAGGAGATCAGAGCAAACCAATCGGGGTGTGCAATGAGTAATTAAAGCAACCACAGCTTCTCACTTGCAAGGTGGAGATTAAACACGGGAGTGGAAGGCGAGCCTGGGGCTATGACACCGGGGTGATGCTCAGAGAGGAGGGAGGGTTGAGCTGAGATGCTCCTGGCAGCAAGGTGGATGCTCCAGGTACTGCCAGCACGAGCCACGCTGTTATGTCTGCTTGGAGTGGTGAGCAGCATGGCTAGGCCTCTGCTGGCTGCTGCTTTCTGCACATGTCTGCTGGAACAGCGTGTGCTCAGTGCTTGTGCGGTGCGGGAGACAAGACGACAGTGCCTTACCCAAGGCAAATCCATGGGGTGTGCTGGAGGCCCTTAGTCAGGAGGTGAGGGCTGTGGGGAGCAAGAACTGTGTCTGAAAAGGCGTCACTGACGTCCAGTCTGCTAATTGGGGTGGGTCTGGAATGTATTTCTTCCGCACTTTTGAGTGCTGCTCAGAGCCCTGGAAATGGTTCATCCCAAAGTAAGAATTTTCTCATATTTTCGGATGCGCACATCTGAGCGTGCGGTGCTTTCAGTGCAGCATCACATTACACAAAGAGAAGGGAGCGTGGCAGCGTTATCTGCCGGCGCTGAGATGCTTCTCAGTGTTTATTTTTGCTGCACAATGGACTATATTATGATAACAATCAATTATTCATTATGACCACAGAATGTGTGTTTATCTGGAAAATGTGAAAAACAAGCCCTAAATCCTAAAACCCACCCAACGAGCGGCAGAAAAGAGCTTTCAAAGCGGCCTCCATCCCATCTAATGCACATGTGGGACTTGCTGTAACCCTAGACGGGTGTCTTTAACGGGCGCTTTGAAAATCTGCCCTCGTAACGTGAAATGGAAAATCGGTTTGCAACATCATGTTTCCCAGCCCTCCCAGGGGAGGGCACGCGATGAGTCAACCTGGCCCTCGGTGCTGCAGCCCGAGCCCGGTGGGAGCATCCCGCTGCAGCCCGCTGGCCTCCGCCGGGCCCGCTTCTGCTCCCGCTCCCGGGGAGCTGCGGTGGGAGCCGCGGGGCCGGGAGGGGCCGCTCCCGCCGCCCCCAGGAGGTGGCGGTGCAGGGCCGCCGAGCCGGGTGCGGGGCATCGCGGGGCTGCGGCACCCGAGCTGCGCCCGTGGACGGCGGCGCGGAGCTCTCCGATTCGCGCTCGCTGGGAGTGAAGGAGCCCCGGTAGGTCGCGTGTTCCATATAGCGACGGTCCTCCGACTGGTGGAGCCGTTTGTGGCAGCGCCTCCGAGCTGCCCTTCCTCCCGTGTCAGCTAATGCCTTTGGGCTTTGTCCTTATTGCGTATTTCGGACAGATTTCTACCTGCTGATGGTAAAAAGAACCCCCTCAGGTATCTGTCAGCCGTAATTAGGTCTTCTGGCAACCTCCTTTCCTAACCTGCACTCATTTTGTTCTTGAAATCTTTCTCTGTACGACACTCTTCTCATAGTCCTTGTATCTTCCGTATTGGTTCAATTAGGAGCTAATTAGCATTGCCTTTATTTGTCAGGAGCCTGTTGGTGGGGAGAGGGTCAAGTCACACGTGTACTCCCTAATGCGTTTCTAATGCATCTTCTGACCTGAGCTGAGGGTCAGATCCACAGATATTCCCCTTAACTTCCCAGGTATCAGTACACCAATGATTGTGGGCACTTCACTGCTGATTTCAATTTAAGGGTTGAAATCTGACTCATGCTGTGCCACAAGACAAAACCTTCATATAGATAGGGACTAGAATCTATTGGATGTTTGCTGTGATTATCAGAACGCCAATTTTATCCCCTTCATTTCTGTGGGGCAGTGCTTTGACATATAGAGACAGTGCTCTTCCCATGGCAGCAAAGGGATCAGAGGAGCAAACGGAATCTTCAGCTCGGAGCGTTCCTGTTGTCATCTCGTTTTGCTGTAAGGATTTGTCACAGTGGGCTGTAAATGTGGGGCATAAAGCATACTGGCGATTGGTTTGAGACAGCTTATCTTTGGGTTTGGGGGAAAAATCTGAATCGCTGCTTGAAAATGACGCACTGAAATTCCAACCCCACTGACTTAACGGTAATTGCTGGTATTTATAAAGCATGATCTTCTACCTCAAAGTACTCAAAACATTCTGTGTGCTGGGTGTCTGGTTCAATATGATATGGAATGGCAGTACATATAAAAATATTTAACATAATGTTAAAGAGCAGTACTTAAGTATTCTGCACAATAAAGTCCACTACACTGGGAAAGTTAAGGCAGAGCCTTCAGAAAGGCATTTAAGTGCTTTCAACCATTTCCTGTCCTTTAAAGGAGTATTTAGGTATCTGCTAAAAGCCTGGCATTTGAAATCTGTGCTTTTTATAGATTTTCTTTGAAATGATCACTAGTCCCAGAGGCTGAGTTGGGCCGGGCTGCAATGCAAGTTTTGCCTTGGACAGGTTCTCCTGAAGGTTATGAGTTTCTCCCATCACAACCACCTACTTGCAAAGGCCTCACCGGAGCTCTCTGTAACCTGTTCGCCATTGTGAACGCCCCCTTGGTTGCTTATCTGCTCTGCAATCAGTTTTGGGGGTTACGTATTTGTAATTCTCCACAGCAGACCTGGCACACCCTTGTGTGGAATGAATTTATTCTACCAAGATATTTACTTTGAATTATTTGTCCTCGTCTATTCGTTTCTTGTTGGTTTTGTTTGTTTTCTCAACACATTTCAGTTGAGCAACATGAAGTATAACTTCAATATTATCATCTATGTTTAGGTTCTCTCATTTTCTTTCAGTTTTGTGGGAAATGAGTCTACATACATATTTAAAGCAGCGTTTATCTGAATGGTAATTGCTTCTGCCTTTACTTTTTGTGGGTGTGTATGTGTGCTACTTGTCAGTTCTACAGGCCAGCTGAGAACATCAATTTGCCATTTGATTTGTTAGGAACTGTCTCACTTAGCCCTTTCTGGGGATTAATTCAAGGAACACATTCCCTTGAAGCTCAGGAATAGCAAAAACAAGATCTCTATGCAAGTGGCTCCTCTAAATTTATTGGCTATCAGCCAACATTAACAGATGTGACTATGTGCAGTAAAAGTCTCTCTTAAATTATTGAAAACAGCAAATCAGATCAACACTGAGAAAAGCTTTTACCAATGGCAGATATATGGTTTACAAAACATAATGTCGTTAAAAGGCTCAGTTGTCTCTCTTTTCTTCAGACTGTAGTCCAACCCGATGTATTTTCATTTATCTGAAAGACTGTATTTTTTGTTTAGATAGTAGAAATAAGATGGATTTGAGAGAGTTTATTAATTAAAATGCTTATTGTTATTTCAGTATCATTAATTATAAGAGAAGAAGACAGTATTAAGCATTCAGTCTTATTGATTACCCCTGAATTGTTCTTCTTTTGGTACAGTTCATCTAATACCTAATATAACATTACTTTTTCTTGTCACTTTAATAAATGGAAGTTGGAAAAATGGAGTACTTACCACTTTTAGATGATTTTGACTATACTGGAGTAAATGAAACACTACATGCTTATGCTACTTGAGGATATTTCCCCCTTCCTTTTGTGTATGTGTGGGTTTTTAAAAATTTAAATATATAGATATATATTTTAATGGGAGAGGGCATAGGTGATGGATGTTCTACGCTTGTGTCAGAGAACAGGCATGTTGCAGCTGTCAGCATCAGTTTTAGGTGGTAAAATGGTCTTGCTGGGAACTCTGAAATACGATGATGATGTCTTCTGGTTGTATGAGTACCTACTGTGATCTATCTTGTAAGGCTTTAATAGAGTAGATGATGGTGTAGTCACTGGTATACATAAATCTTTGTCCAAAAAAATCCTTGAAATGCTGTGCCCCATTCATGGAAGCTAACAGAAACCAATGATGGTAATGGAATCCTTGTTAAGAACTTGAGAGGGATCAGGGTAGGCCTCTTCCAGCTGAAAGAGCGCAGTTGTCTCTATACCTTGTATAGAGATTTCCAGGACGGGAGGCCTAGTTGAGTTTCTGCCAGAAACCTAAGTACAAAGTTAGTAGATGGTTCAGTTTGGATTCTTGAATTTGATGGTCCATTGGCAGTGGGGAAAAAAAAATCAAACAAACAGTGAGAAAATATCAGTATATGCAGGGTAAATGGTAACAGAAGACTTTGTAGAATCAGATTTTGACTTTATTTTGTCACATAATCGCTCGTCCTGATAGGAAGGTGAATTATTAGGTTCATTTGTACTCAAGAGAATCTTAAATTGAGGAGAAGCTGCTGGGAATGGCTTTGAAACTGTTCTGCTCTATGCATCACCTTCTCCATCATCTTTCCCAGAAAGGATTGTTTTGAGACACTGTTCTCACTGGTACACATCTCATTGCAAAGAATTGCGTTTCTAAGGAGTAGGGGGTTAAATAAAATCATGATGAAAGATGAAAGGGACTTCCAGAGGCCAGATGGATCAACACTCTGCTCAGAACAGGTATAATTTGATTTCAGGGCCACATCCAGTCAAGTCCTGGACATCTTAGAGGACAGAGCGTCCATGAACTCTTAAGGTAGTCAGCTCCAGTATTTAGCTGCACTAATGGTAAAAGGTTTTTGAAGTATTAGGTCTATGTTTTTAAATCTATATTTAAATTTGTATGTTTTAATATTGAGAACTAAGTTACATACACCAGCCAATAGCTAAACTGTGACCATGTTTCTGTGTTTAATCAGACCTTGTGACCACCCGTTGAAGCTGAAGTGAAGGACTTGAGGGGCTCTTGCCTCAGTGCCTTACACTGGTTTCAGAGTAGGTTATGGGCTGGTATTTTTGCTTTTGTGTTTTTTGGGGCCAGAAATCATATATAATCAGAGTTTACAGGTGAGTTGAGACAAGCCTGGAGTTTCAATCACTGAGTTTATAATGGGTTGTTTTCCTGTGCTATGCTAGAATAGCTTTCACTCAGAACAGGATAGAGACAGTGACCAGCACAAACACTGGTTAGGCAGTAGAAATCTATAAATAGTTCACTTTAATGTTCCAGTGCTTGTTAATGCATCAGGTCAATAGTTGAATTCTGCTATAATTTGCAAACATTCAGCTGAACCTAGCTACTTGCTCTATGGATATATATACCAACACATAAAATCACTATGGAAAGCGATGACTGTAAAAAAGGATTAGGGTTCTAACTCCTGTTTAGGCTTCTTTTCCCCTGCTGACTAAAGAGAATTGAGATAAATGTTAAAGTATGTTCTGTGGGATGCTAGAAGCTTTTACAGGAATTCAAAGATTATATATTTGCTGGATCTTGGTAGGTCACTTCTGCAATTTTCCATGTATGTGTGTTTAGTCTCAGTATTACGTTCTAAATCTCAGGGGCTGTCTGAGCAGCTAAAACATTCAGAATCCACGAAAAGTGGCCAGGAAGTTGGGTTTCCTTCAACAGCTGTGGGAAGTTATCAGAATATTAGTTAAGCCTTGTATGAATGGGAGGGGAAAAAAAAGGTTATTTATCCTGGTACCTTTAAGGAGGAGAAGAAAATCCACAGGACTCATCGTCTGCTCAACTGATCACCAACACACTTAGCACAGACACGAGAGAGGGAAAATCTGTTCTGATGGTAAAAGACAGAAAATTAAATTAAAGTCATTCTTAAGGGTGACTGGAGACTGAATGACTTTCAAACTAGGTCTAGAAATGAGAATAAAAATCTGGCTAATCCCGTGGGAATTCTGTTTGCATCTTATACATAAATCTTATAATTAATTATTTTAAGGAGATTATTATCTGAGACCCATCCAACCTTAATGGATGCTTTATTGTATGTTAAAAGTACGCTTCTCTAATGGCTTTGTTATTTGTCTTAAAATTCTCAGGACTTCAGCCCATGTTGTGGATGGTTGCCTTTGGGTATTTTGGAAAAAACAATTAAATATGACTGAACATGACATTATAATTACAAAGTAAATATGCTCTAATTGAGTAATTAACTCAACATTTCTTCCTACAGGCATTGTAGGAATGAATTCATGTTAGTGATCACATTTCAGATCCTTTATTCCAAAGGGGGAAGAAAGACTGCAGTTCTTCAGTATTTCTGGTTGGATGTAACACTTCTTAGGATTCATCCATTAAGAAAAGTAATATGCATTTTTGGTACATTAGATGTTTCTCAAACACTTTTAGTCAGACGAAATAAGATGTTGAATCTACAAAGAGATTACTTGTGTCTCTCTTCTTGCAAGTCAGTCCAGCTCTGTTAGGTACCAGCTATATTCTTCTTCATGCATTATTGACAAGAATAATAATCCTGAAATTGAAACTTGTCTTAAATAATACAGCTGTTAGCAGTCAATTTCATGAATTTTAGATATAGAAAGACTACAATGGGCTGTGTGAGAGGCAACAGAAGCCAGGTGAATTCAAGAAGTAAGACTGATGTTTGTTAAATATATTGAGAAAAAAAAGTTGCACATACATAAAATGCATAGTATGTTGAATTTTAAATCTGATACAGATCAACAAATGTCAGGAAGGCAGAAGTTGAGACTGATGTGCAATCTCAAACTTTGCTGTGATTTCAATGTTGTTGCTTTCACATAGTTCACAACAGGCCATGGCTTGTATATGTAAATATTAGAAATTTAGATTGTGTTGAGTGTTGAGTGGTCTGATTTCTTCGGGAAGAATTCGACATATTGACTGCAAAGGTAGCAAATTAAGTCAAACAAGCCAAAATGCTACTAAGAAAGCAGAGGAAATTCATAGAATTCATTGCTTTCCTGATTGGTGAACAAACAGACTTTTGTGTAGGGAAGAAACCTAGCCTGTGTGCTGCACTTCTCATGTGGACTTACATCACCCACTATTGCTGACCTATGAATCGTGCGTATGCACACAGTGTTTTCGGGTGTAGTTTAGATTGGTCTGGCGTCTTCCACAGAATGAGAATGCACTTATTCACTGAAAGTTGGGACTGGTTGGTTCAATTGTGATTTCAAAGGGACTGTACAGGAGCAATAGGTAAAACTGGATTATATTGCATTCTACATCACTTCCACCTCAATTAAGAATTTAAGTGAGAAACCTGAGATTTACAGATAAACAGATTTGGTGCAGGCAGTGTTGAAACTGAATTCTTGGACTAGTGAACTGCTTGAGTGATACCACTCTAATATCTTTTGCCTGCCAGATAGGATCTCACTGGTTTTGGCTCAGTTGCACAAATCCTGTAAATGCAAAGTGTTTGTTACTGCTCACAGGTGTTTGGGATGTGCTGGTCTTGCACTAAACAGTGGAGTGCTGAGTTCTCATGCACGTTTCTTTGTGGTTTTCTTTGAAGAGAATTGATTATCTGTTAAATATAGTAAAGCTTATTGATTAAATCAGATATGGGAGAATCCCACATTTGTGTGAAGTTCAGGAGGGACTGTATTGAAGCTTAATTATTCATTTGGTGTTTGGATTTACATTGTGATACGAGAGTTATATCAATTTTTATTTAGCTTTTGAGAACAAATGCAATGGCATAGTTGTGACAGGAATACAGACTGTTGATTTGGCCATTACAGCAAAAGTCAGAAATAAGAGTGAAAGAATGAGCTGAATATGATTTGAAGGCTTTTGTTTGCTTTAAGGCAAAGGGTGTCAAGAAAGAACATGAAAACTTGTGTCTTAATTCATATGCAGTGATAAAAGCTGCTATGTAGTATGCCAGTAAGTCAGTCAGAAAACAATTAGAGGTACTTGCTACTGGCAGTTCCTAAAGGCAGCTATTCAAGTGGTTTAAAACTAACCCAAAAAGTTAGATATCAAGCTTCAGAAGAGTTGGCCATGGAGCTCTACAGGTGCTTGCCAGCATCTACAGGACAGTATCTAAGCCTGTGATCAGGCTTGAATCACTTAAAAAAGGATCAGATTTTAAAATATGAGAAATCCAACATGTTTGAAAACATTTTTAATGGTCATAATGCTGTTTCCACCACTTCTTACGAAAGATTCTGCTTAGACATTTTCTTAAGTGTGTTTAATATGCTGTGTGAGTTACTCACCTTACAATATTTCCGTCAATACATATTTGAATGGTGTGTGTATCCCTCTAACTTAATGCAAAGCTCATCCTGAAATAAGGGCAAAGTTTTCTTTTGAATTTGGTGGTACATTTGAGTCCACAGTTTTCTATCAGTTCTTTTTTAGTATCTAGTGTTCTTGTTGAGAGCTTCCGTTATCTTTGGTTTGCTTTGATTTGCTCGTATTTCACAAGAACACCTTTATTTTTATTTTGGGATATGCATTTTTGAGGTTTTGTCTGTTGTCCTTTAAGAGGGTTTATCATGGAGAATGTCAGTACATAGAATATGGAGGTGAACGTGGCTCAAAATTGCTAAGCATTTTGGCACAAATGTATATGGATACACAATTTAGGAGAAATATGGATGGGGAAATTCTACATGGAGCCCATTCTACAAATACCAGAGGGCAGGAGTTAATCATCTCCCTATCTCAGCACTGCAATACAATTTTGAAATACAATTTTAAAATACTTAGAGGATAGAATTACTGTAGGGGATGAAAAGCCCCGCTTGTCATCTGGGGACTTAAACCTCTAGTTTATGCAGCTAGTTGTTTGAATGACAGTGATAAAAAGTATCTAAACCTGGTGCTTCAGCTACAAAACACCAAACAGAGAGATTTGACAGATTGTCAAGCGCCATTTGGGAGATTAATGTAAAGTCTAGAGTATGGACGTTTAGGGGATCAGTCTGTATTTTAATTTATTTTTATGTTTGGTTGTAGACTTCCAGAAAGGCTATACTTCTTTCCTTTTGGAAGGCTGACAGAGAATTTTTTTCCTTCGAAGCTATCTATCTGTCTTTACATATTTACATGGCCATGGTCCCTGTAGTATGTACATCTCCTGTATGTTAAATATTCTATTACACTTCCCAACTTGCCAGGCCAATAGGCTTCAAAAATTTATTTTCTGTTACTTTATAAACTCTACTGCGAGTGTGTTCTTATGTGGAGATATTACTTTGGGAGATGCAGGTGAAGAAATTAAAATGTTTTTTAATTTTAATGAAATGAGTGTTATGAAGCTGTGCGCCTTAACTGCTATCATCAAGCCTGGAACAGACGCCAGCATGGCAATTGCAGAGAGCTTGATCCATCCACTGGGATGCAAGTCAGGGAGGGCAGCTTCTGCTCCCATCCTCCTGATTGCACAAGCAGGTGTGATCCTTCTGGTGTGGCCAGAAAGGCAGTACTGCTTGTTTACAGGGCCAGGACAGGACGTAGACCCCAGCATGCTCATCTGCCTGCAGCTAAATACCAAATATTCTGGGTAGTCTAAACTTTGGCAAGTGAGTCTTGCATGTTAGGATATGAAGAGGATTCTCTTCTGTGTACTTACGATATTTTTTTTCTTCTGATTAAAAGTTTTGTAGTTAGGAAATGTAATGGTCATAGAAGGAGACCTGTATCTCGGGTGAACAGAAACAAAAAAAGCAGGCAGGTTTGGAATATGTGCTCAGAGAGCCTCAGATTTAGGAAAAGTCTGTGCAGAGATCTTGGTGTGAGTTTTGAATTTCATCAGCTTGCGTGTTGTTTCACTGATGGATGCAAGTTGCAAAAATCAAGTGTTTCTCTTGAATGTAGATATCACCATGAACACATGCAAATCTCTCCAGAGGCTGAACATGGTGGGCACAAGAAGATTAGATGCTAATGGATAAAATGAATTATCTTAGAATCATAGAATCATTAAGGTTGGAAAAGACCTCTAAGATCATCCAATCCAACTGTCCACCTACCACCAAAATTGCTCACTAAACAATGTTTCTCAGTACAACATCTAAACATTTCTTGAACACCTCCCAGGATGGTGACTCCACCACCTCCCTGGGCAGCCTGTTCCAGCACCTGAGTGCTCTTTTGGAGAAGAAGCTTTTTCTAATATTCTACCTGAACCTTCCCTGGCACAGCCTGAAGCCATTCCCTCTCATTCTGTCACTGAATTTTGCTTCTCTTTCCCTCCCAGCAGTGCACTCACTTATCAGTAGACATCAGTGGGGCTTGAATAGCAATCCAACTACACAAGCAGTTCTGGTTTTGCCTGCCATTTTTCCAGTGTGTGTCGTAAGGCATTTGTGTATTCTGTTTTCAATCAGCAGGAAAAACATCTCTGCTCTGAAACCACTAGAACATCTCACTTAGACATATCTGCAGGTGCACTATGTGGATATATGTGCGTATATGTAGGCAGAAGTGTAATTCACTTAGTGGGCCAGAGTAAGTGACTGATTGGAATGGAGCAGTTATGAAAGATCTGAAAAGAAATCAGATGATTTGAAAGAAGGGTGATAGGGGCTTTGATCCCTGTAATCCAAATTGCCTTACAGTATGAAGACCTTCAGTCCAGAGAGTCTGAATGTGTACAATAAAGGCTTTTGGGGACACACTTTCAAACTGTCATGCCTCATAGCCTAAAACTAATAATTTCTCTTAGGTTTCAGCTAACCTCACTGTAGGTATTCATCTAATTAATCATTTAGAATCCAAGTAGAGGTAGTGGAGAGGAAGGCAGCCATGGCCACAGAACCTTACAGATGTTTGAGATTGGTTGGGGGGAGTGCCCTCTTGGAGTTACTTAACTGTACCTTCTCTACGCAGAGAGCTATTAATGTTAGAATGAGTGCCAGGTTTTAGATTGCTAGAACCAATGAAATGAATTCCACCTTCAGCTTGTGTGTTGACTTCTAATTTTGGTTGTCAACAGCAAAAGCATA
This sequence comes from Pavo muticus, assembly GCA_016647715.1. NCBI lineage: Eukaryota > Metazoa > Chordata > Aves > Galliformes > Phasianidae > Pavo > Pavo muticus. The sequence goes on along the minus strand of JACDJE010000019.1, from coordinate 2,920,004 downwards.
GTTGGAGAAAGGAGTTATATGCCTACGGTATGTTTTGATATCACCTGTCTTTCAGCTGACCTGCCTGAATGCAACTATATTAAATGTGTATTTTCTGCCTGAATGCGTGCTGCAAAATGAAAGAGGTGGTTAAAGCAGAGTTTGACTAGAAAAAGAGTAACTCAGGGAAAATCCCTCTTGGAAATCCAGGGAAGCTGTTTCTTGAGGAATCTACTGTCTCAGAGACATTCTTGAGGAACATCACAGTCCCCATCTGGGGTGAGAAAGATTCATTTTTCCCAAGGCTGTGTTTAGGAGTGGAGAATACAGTGAGCACACAGTCAGTAGCCTCTGGAAGGAGATGGGGCTTTCCAGGCAGTGTCAATGAGGGATGACAGCATGCCAGAAGACATGACATGAGAGGAGCAGTGCCATAATCAGTTCAATCTGCTTCTCCTAGCTAGTGAGTGCGGTTAGCTGGGCTGACTGGAATGTACAAAATTTACAAGGAAAGATTAACAGTTAGGTAATGGCAATGTAGAGAGTTTAACTCTTCAGTTTGTGGGCTTTGTGTTTTTGGGTGAATAAATACAGCATGCCTTGAAGTGCCATTTTTGAGCTTTTGTAAAGTTATACAGTAACAGGATCCTAAAGGGGAGATAAATTAAGGCATAGAATTCATTTGGGCTTATTGATGTAATGCTGGCAAACATGCTTCTACCTGCTAGAGCCTGGAGTACTCTGCAAAGTGTGCTGGGTCCGTGACTTCAACCAGAGGGAAAGCCGTTGTCCATCCAGGGTATATCCAAAGGAGGAATGGAAAAAGATGTCATTCTGTGGATGTCAGGAGAAGATGTTGACCTGTCTTGACAGGGCAAGCTTTTTATTTGTTTTCCCCTAAATAAATGTGGCACACATGCTTTTTTTCCAAATCTTTGTGGTATTTTAATATCTCAAAGCATATATAACCTTTTGGAATTCACCTGCCTTGCCCTGGGAGCAGGGGTGTGCTGCAGCAGCTGCAATATGTGAAGGAACCAGTAAAACTTCCTGAAGAGCATCATCAGGATATTCTGCTCACAGTGTTTGTCATCCAAAGAGGAGCAGACCAGTCTAAAGTGATGCCTGCCTTTTTCGAGATAAACTCTGACTTGTGAGGTGCTTATAAAATCATTGCCTTTTCTTTTTTTTTTAAAGTTCAAATTTGAATATTTTGAAAATGAGAAGTAAGGGAACTTTTCCACAAATAATAATAATAATAAAAACCATAGCATTTCCTGATCACGGCTTCCAGTTTGAGCTTTCTATAGAAATCAAAAACATATGCTGCGCCTCTATGGGTAGCTTCTGTAATTCTGCACAGGATTGTCTGTGATGTTTTCTGTCATCATTTCACCATTTGCTTTTGAATGCTCTTTTACTGCCAATGCTTTGTAATGATACAATGACTCAAAACTTGAGAGAAGAGAATGTCTCAGGAAATGCATAGATTTAAGTGGGAGTGATTTGCTTAAAATAACGTAACTGTTTTTGTAACACTAGTTTTCTGATTAAGCCATTGTGCTGCAAATAACTTGAAATCAGGACAGCAGAGGGGATCTCCACTGTACGTGTGAAAATGTTGGATTTATCCCATTACAGGCCTTGATATGTTGCAAAAGACATCATTTCACTGAGAAATTTCAAAGTGGTGTATTTTAAATACTGTCGTAATACTCTTATGTTTCCTACCATCTTTGGTCTATAGACATCTTGTCTATAGACAGTGGATTTTAAGGGCAGAAGAGACATCTGCCAAGCTGAAGAATCTCACTCAGAGGTTTCTGAATCTTCCTATCTGAGCATCAATGTGAACCTAAGAGAAAAAAAAAATAAAAAATAAAAAAAAGCAGGTCTGATGTGGAAGACAAAGTGTACACAACCCCTGATATCACCCACTCAAGTTTTCCAGTGGTTGGCTTCCTCACTCATAGCAATGGATATCTTATTAGAAGTCTGGGTTTTCTTGGTTACAGCTACCAAATATTTAATCTCACGAGGATTTTTCTTGGTAGGTGCAAGGGTCGTCTAGTGTCAGAATCCTTTCATGTGCTCATGTTGGGAAATTATGATCAATTTTTTTTTTAACCATCTCTTATGTAAGACTAAATGACTCAGATGCCTCTAGTCTCTCGTTGTAAGACATTGTCCCAGTCTGACTCACATGTCTTCAGTCTCTCACTGCTGGGATATTGTCCCAGTCTAAACATTCTTTTATGTCTTTTTCTGAATACTTTAAACTAATTTATTATTCTTTTTGAGAGAGCTGGAGACTGAACTGCAGTATTCCACAGTAACATTATGGCAGTCTGTACTGTCACATTACCTGGACTTTTAGGTTCGTGTGTAGGTCAAAACTTATCAGAGTCCATGTTGTCTACGTATTAGTTCACTCTGATCATTCCTTAGAGCCAGCAAACCAGCTGTCAGGCCAAAATAGTCATAAAAGAGGAGTTAAATTGCACACAAGCTCTGCTTCCAGACAGGGAGGGCACAGTACTGATGCCAAATTCCAGACGTTATGAGAGATGCCCATTTTTTGGTAAATAAGCTGGATGTCTTTTTCCTAACGAGCAGAAGAAGTGTACAGTTTCATAACCAGATCACGATGAGATCCAAGAACTGTTAGAAAGATGCAGCTGGAACAGTGGCTGGAGCTCTCCTCTGTCAGTGCAGAAAATACTACCTGCAGTAAGCAAAGGTGCCACAAACCCGGCATGCATGTGCTCTTGCCACCATTGCTCTGGTATGTGTAACTTCAGTAATGATCTGCATTTAGATAAACAGGATTTTTTAATTTTAGAAAAGATCTATAACAAGAGTCTCAAACATTTGTCTGCATCTACTGCAGAAAAGGCGAAAGAAGCTGGTTAACAATGTTTGTATAGACAGCTGGTGACAAAAGAACTATTCTCTTTTCCAGTGCTGCACAACAATGTTCAGTGTAAGATGCTGTCTTTTTTCCTCATGAAGGTTTGTAAAAGACTGTGTCTTGCTAATTTTCCCCACCTTTTATTATCTTTTTCTTCCTTTTTTTTTTTCTTGGCTGCAGTAGCAACCTTCTGATTTAGTGCCTTATTTAGCTTGGGAATGCTCTTGACCAGCAGAGCAAGTCAAGAGTGCTTGTTTTTGCATTTGGATATTAGACGTGCTTAGTATTCAGACTTGGAACATTCTCTGAGAGGATACCAGTAAATAAAATAGGATGGTAGAAGAATGTCTGTATGTTAGAGATAGAATGTACTACTTTAGATACCCAAACGATTCAATAAAATTATTTTCTAAGAGTCTATAAAAATGTGACTATAAAATCTGTTAATACTTCAGTGCCTCTGGATCACAAAGGCCTAGTTTGAATAAAAGTATGTTTTTTCAAATTGCTTTTCTCTGTCACCCTGAAATTGAAACAAAACATTGTTTTCCTTTGTTGAATATTATGGTTTATAATTGTGCAGTTGGTAATTTTCTGTGAATTTATTGTGATGGAGGTTTCCAAGCAAAAACATTTTCCCTTGCCTTGTAGAGCCTGTTGCATATGAGGCATTCTCTTGATACTGTAGGAAAGAAAGAAATAGAATGATAATACAGAGGCAGCATTTCTCCCCTTCAGTTCACATTTTCCCATTTTTTGCTTGAACTCTTTCTAGCATCTTAACAGTGCAGAGTTAAAAAGAGGCCTCCTGTTGAAATGCTCTTATTTTTAAATAATTTTGTAGAAAATAAGTTTACATCAGTTGGATTACTGAAATGAAGGGAAAAAAATATCTTTTTTCACTTGCTTATGGATTTGGTAGAACTTTTGGTGCAGTTGCTTTCAAAACTTTCCTCTGTAGCTCCTTTTTCTGGTGTTTGGTTGGTCTTACTGCAAGCAGCAGGGAAAAGCACCTCTTAAAAATGGAAAAGTGTTGTTGTTAGAACACCGGGATTAATAGATGAAATCAAAGTCAGTTTTGACACATGAAGTGTCTTTTAGCATACTTTCCTTTGTAACTGACTGCATTTCAAGAAGGGAATGCATCTTTAATTTATGAGGATACTGCGTATTTAATCTAAAATTAGGTAAATACAGCTTAAAATAGACTCAGAGTTTTGGTTTTCTGGAAAGCAATAAATAGTTTTTAGGTGCCTCTGTTTTGTGTGGGTGCTAATGGCATAATTTACAGACGTCTGTTTTTCACAAAGTAGGGTCTATTAGCCACCTCTGAAAATTAGGTACGTGCTATTCTGTGAAGTTTTATGCCCAATAGCTAGGGCTTCAAACATCAGTAGTCAATTTTCAAAACTTAGACCAAGCTTCCTCTACACAAGAAGAAATTTTCTTAGACAGAATCAACTTTCAGAATTTAATGGTGCTTAGGATCCCTGCTTTAGAAGTGAATGTCATCAGCTTTATGGAGAAAGCAATGAGATTCAGTACCTACCACAAGAATAGGAGACATTAAAACTATGTATATTTTTGTGGGGTAGTGTAGATAGAATGAGAAGTTGTCCATATTTTCTGACAGAATGACACACATGGCACTTAATAGAAAGTTAATTTGAAAACTAGATGATTAGGTAGAACAAGAATACAAGAACAAGTGATGATTCTAGTGGTTTTAGGGAGAGAAATAGTTTGATATGACCTTAATGCATAAATCCTTGCTCATTCATGTACCTTTGATTTGAATGCCCACTGTAATCTCAGTCCTTGAAACCCTTTTCACAGACATGCAGACAGTAGTAATACTAAGTATGGTGATGGGTACCCAAAAGGGTTAATGGAATCTGCCCACTTTGAATGAGAGGACAAAAAAAGGAGTCAGGTTGGGGGCCAGATGGCCTTAAGAGGTCCCTTTAGACAAAGTTCTTGTATGTTAATGCGGATTAATGGCTTCCTAATGCAGGTATCCTTGCTGGGAGAGTGGGCTGGCAGGGAGTACCTACGGCATATAAAAGCAGGTTAGATGTATGGTTTTTTAAACTCTTGCTAAGTCCTTTCCAACAAATTCTGCGCACTGTCTGGTTTTGCACATCTGAACACTGACCTCATAAACAACAGGAAGAAGGAAAAATCTCGGCCTGAAAAATCAGAAAAATTTGCACTGTGCATGGTTTCAGGGCTGATTTCCATTTAGTTTAAATGCTTAAGTGTTTTTCCTTTTTTTTTTTTTTTCTTTTTCTATTTTGTTTTGTTTAGATCTGTATTGAAAATCAGGCCATCTGTAGCTCAGATAGAGATCTCCATGTAGGTCCATATTATGTGATTACTGTTTTTAGCAGTCATCTACCTGATACAGCTGGGAAGAGACTGCTCTGTGGACTTCAAATTATTTAGATATCACACATTTGTGTGTATTTTTCAGACTCTATTTGGGACCGTAATAGAAACATCCATCATAATTCCTGCAGAAGAGCAGCTTCAGGGTTTCTCTGTACCTTATGCACAATCACATGTGCATGCATGTACTCCCCACACGTGCAAGTAATTTCATCTCATTTTATCCAATTAAATTTTATGTACAATTAAAATAATATTTTCAATTAGTTGTGTACAGTGTGAAAAGGGATTGACACTTCCATCTGTCTCTAAAGACTGGAAGGAATGGTCCTCTGTACTTATTGCAGAGGGAGCTTAGACAAGATCCCTTCTTCTGATGATGATTTAGGTAGAGTGAGATAAATCACATTTATGGTTTTCTGTATTGATTGCTATCCCACTGTGTGTTCTCAGACAAAGAATCTGGATACCATCTAGTACAGTAAAAGCTATTTTAAACCTGCAAGAGCCTTGTTTCTTTCCAAGATAGTTATATTTAGATTATTCACTAAGTGAAGTGTAATCATTATTCACCAATAAGAAAATGACAGGCAGTTAAGTTGACAAGTTTGTCAGAAGAATCCAATCTTCTGAGTTACAGTTAATCTCTAGAGGACTTCTACTGATGTCAAGGAAATTTTACCAAAGATGTATTTGATCTCAATATCTCTCATGGTGGTAGCTCTAATTTAGATGAATGTTGCAAAAAGATGCATTTAAGAATAATAAATCACTCCTGACACTCTTGTTTGAGGATCTGTGCCTAGAATTTGTCCAACTGGTATGTTGTCCTTCTGGGAAATGTATCATGACATGTACGCATGTTACAACAAAGGTTTTGTACTGGTAGGTACACTAAACTGTTACAAGTGAAGAACATGGGCTTTTAATTTATATTCCATTTGGTGTTAGAAATGCCTTTTGTGCTTTGCATTCTGTGGGAGATTACATTATCACAGCAGAACTCCAGTTCTGTGTAAAAGTTCTTGTTAGATATTCCTTCAAATACGTAGCTAATTGAGTTCTCTCGGGCTTACCTGAGATTAATACAAATACTGTTATTAGTAAAAAGGATCTTTACGTCACTACTCTTCCATTGCTATTTTTGAGTTCTATAAGCGAGCTACGGTTGATGGAAAGAAAAGTGTTCCCTGGCTTGATTTCTGAGGGCTTAATCTAGGTGCCACCAGAAACGTACCTCAAGAAACCAAAGAGGATTATTTGTGGATTCCTTTGTGTTTGATATCTTGTAGCTTAAAGGCTATGAGAAAATGGAAATCCTTCAAAGGAAATTGATCATCCAACACCCCCCAAGTAAAATAATCTCCTAGTAGAATTTTTAGTCCGGTTGAGTTATAATATAGACTTCTCTGTCTCTCTTTACATCTTTATCAATGATCAGGCTTTTCTTTTGAGATACTTGCCTTGGGGTAGAAGAAAGAAGCTTAACGTTTAATAGGCTCCTTGATTTTTAACTCTTCCTCCTCCTGAGAAAGGAAACCTTGCTTGCCACCTTTTTTTCTCCTGAAACTTTTTCTGTTCTCATTTGTTTTATATTAAATCACACTGTAAAAAAAATAAAACTAAAATAAAATAAAAACATTTGTCAGTAAAAAAATAATAATTTGCTACAAGATTGTGTCTCATTTTGAAAATACAACACACAGATGCAAAAGCAAGTAAACAAATAACCTGAATTGTGCTCACTGAAAAACACAGCATTTTCAAAAAGCAAAGCAGTCTTTAAAAGCTTCTGTCATCACATGGTGCATATGGAACAACTGAGTGATCAGAAGCAGCGAGCATGGGTTTATGAATGACAGGTACTGCCTGACCTGATCTCCTTCTAAGACAAGGTGACCTGCTTAGTAGGCGAGGAGGTTCACGTGGATTTTAGTAGTGTTTGATGGTGTTTTCCACAGTATTCTCCTGGAGTAGTTAGTTACTGATGGCTTGGACAAGTGTACAGTTAGTTGGAAGGAGAACTGGCTGGATGATCAATCCTAAACCACAGTGAATGGAGTTAAATCCATCTGGCATCCGGTCACCAGTGGTATTCCCCAGAGCTTTGTCTTGGGGTCAGTTTTGTTTAATGCTTTTAACAATGGACTGGGTGAGGAGATTGAGTACACTCTCAATGAGTTTGCAGACAATAACAAGTTAGGCTGGACTGTTGATCTGCTTGAGGGTTAGAAGGCTTCACAGATGGATGGATTGACAGGCCACATACAAGCACATGACACTGAATGAAGATAAGTGCTGGGTCCTGTACTTGAGTCATAACCTCATGCAGCATTATAGGCCTTGGGAAGAGTGGCTGATAAACTGTCTCCCTGAGAAAGAAACGAAGGTGTTGGTTGACAGCTGAATATGAACTGGCCATGTGGGCAGGTGGCCAAGAAGACAAATGGCAGCCTGGCTTGCACCAGAAATAGTGTGAACAGCAGGGCAAGAGTGGTGGTTGTTCTTCTGTTTTCAGTACTGGGGAGACTGCACCTTGAGTACTGTGGTAAGTTTTGAGCCTCCTGCTTCAAGGAGGATATGGAATTGCTTGAGCGTGTGCGGAGAAGAGCAATGAAGTTGCTGGAGGACCAGAAAAGAATTATGAGGAGGGAGTGACCAAACTGGGACATGGAGCTGGTGATGTGTCTGGTTGAAGGTTGGACGCGATCTTGAAGATGTTTTCCAACCTAGGTAATTCTTTGTTTCTGATTTATATGAAACAGGTAATGGAAGACTCTGGCAGTGGTTCTATCTGTCCACATTTCAACATTCTACTGTGGGGTTTCAGCATGTGAATGATAAAGAATGACTTCTCAAATGAAGCATACTGACTGACAGAAAGACAACAAATATTTCAGACCATTGTTCCATTGAATAAATTATAGATTTGATAGCAGTAATGCAGTGAACTTCATGCTTGTTCATTGATTAAGAGAGGAGATCAGTGTACAATGATTACATGCAAACAAAAGCATTGGTAAAAAAAGCACAGATAACTATAGTTGTGCTAGAGTGTGAAAGATCATATCCTTTAATTAACACTATTCCTTCCTGTATTTTGTCCATCCTTCTCTTATCAGAAGATAGATAGAAAACTGTGCCATATGGGCAAATGACACTGGAAGAACCTTTTTAGTGCCTGATCTGAGGTTTCAGTAGGCATATATTTATGTTGTGAGGCCACGCTTAGCTCTCAAATTACTTCAAATCTGTTGAATTTTGTTCTTATCTGTCCAGTTTCTTGCAGAGTGGTGTGTGTGTTCCAGATAGCACAAGTAACTGCATATAGGCCTGCTAATTGCAGTGATATCAAGGAATACTGCACCATGATCTACCCTGTGCCTCAGCTGAGTAAATCATTTCCTAGCGAAACACAAGGAACAGTGGTATTGCTGTCTGTGCTCACATGTGTGCATGAGAGTGGTCTCAGAGTCTGCAGTGCTTGGAGGGTAAATGATAGAAATCAGTATCTCAGAGCCCAGATCTTTTGCATGTCTAAGAGAGTGCAGATGGAGCATATGGAGGAAAGATATTATCAAGAGGGCAGTGGATTTCCAGTATACTGTAGTGAAACACAGTATTTTTCCATGGAAAGAATGTATTTGTGGTAAACTTAAAGGGAAGTGTTGTCCTACGATTTATTCTTGTGTTCATGGGGAATTATTCTTGTTTGTGCATTTGTGCTTTATTCCCAAGCTGGTAATCCATGGCACCGAACGTTCTACCAATGTAGAACAAATGTCTTTTCCCTTCTTAGAAAATTTGTGATCTAAATGGTGTTGGCAAAGCTACAAAAATTTACCATGCAGCATCCCTAGTTAATTTTGAAGTGTAAATATTTAACCTAAAATTGTTCATTACTAGACGTGAGAGGAGTGTGTGCACTTGATCTCTTCATTGAAACGGACTTGTTTTTTCACATAGCTGGTAGCTCGTGGCATCCTTTTTACGTTTATGTTATGCAGAAAAAAGAAAGCTCTGTTTGGAGAGGGGAGCTAAAGGAAAACAAAGATCTAGTTACAAGTGAAGCATGGTTCTTGAATAAGATTTCTTGTTTAGATTTGAAACTGTTTAGTCTCAAGTATGGCGAATGAACTGTATTCAATTATGACTCCTTTGTGTGCATTCTGAAGCTCCAAAACAATTCACACACACAGAGAAAAAAATTCTTTAAATCTCTTATTTGGGCTAATAACTGCAGACTGAATTTTAGTCTGACAAGATGTTTAGAAGTGTATGTGTATATTATAAACTCTGTCACAGCAAAAGCCATACTTTAGGTTGCAGTCCAGCTTTCACTGTATCCCTACTGCTACATACAAATTTCTTCCAGGAAAAAAAAAATTGTTTGTGGGGAACAACTGGAGTCATTTCACAGTTAACTGTCAGAATTAAAAGGCCAGAAAATGAAAAATATCAAAACACCCCTTTAAAAACGTTGAAGTGTGTGTGTCTGTGGTCTTGCATTCAGAATAGAGAATCTTAAGAAAAGTCAACTAGCGAGGCAGGCTGGATCAAGCCTTGGGCAGCCTGATCTAGCTGTGCATGTCCCTGTTCATTGCGGGGGAGCTGGACTAGATTGCCTTTAAAGGTCCCTTCCAACTCTAAGGATTCTATGATTTTATAAAAGTGTAATGATGATTTCTTGAAAAGACTTTTTTTTCATATAAATCATTTGGGTTATTTCACTTCACGAATTTAAACTTTATGCGTGGCTATTTGTTAATATCCTGAGATAATGAAATAATTTTAGAAAAATGTATTTGCGGAGTGAGAGTCAGATTTTAAAACCAAAGAAATGAAATTCCAGGGCAATTGGGCTGAGGACTGTCCCTAGGAGAAAAGAGAACACGTATAAATCTTACAGTGTGCTGATAGAGATGTGTTGACTGAAAGGATTGAATCAAGGATGGTTTATTCTGAGGAAGTGTCTTTTGTTGATATATAAATCAAGGGTAAAATACAGGAATTTTCTATGCAAAGCCTTTCTTCAGACCAACAGAAGAAATGAGTACAAATCTAGCCTCATGTATGTGATGTCTGGTTTAAAAGACTTAGGGTGTGAGAACTACTACCACCGATCCAGGAGATCAATACGCGTATTGTCACTGTTGTTAGAAAGTGTTTCCTAATGTATATCCTTGTTTTTCCTTATTGCAAAAGCCATTGCTTATTGCTTATTCACTGTGAGTATAGTGATTGTTCTCTTTCTGTTCTTTGAAATAACTTACATATGCTTTTTATATTTATATATGTGTATCATATATAACATCTGACAGACTGTTACTATGTCCCCTTCTCCATCACAACCTCAGGAGCAGCAGTCCAAGTCCTGGCATTCCCACTTCCTGCCACTTTGCCTAAGAGCTCATGTTTTTTGGGCCTTTTGTTGATTTCATCATTGATCTCTTCTTCAGCCTGAACTGAGCCACGTGAGCTTTCCTGAAGCATGGAACCTGAAGCTGCCCATTGTATTGCAGCTGAAGCTCTAGGAAGAGAAGAATCACTTGTTCTGCGTAGATTCTGTACCTGTTTATGTACTACATTGAGATGATGGCATTTTGGGGATAGAAAGCAGTATGACAGTATTATCTCTTGTTCTGCTGGGCATCCAGTATAACCCCCAAGGCTTTTCTGAAAATAATTTGGGTAGATGATTCATTTTGCTTAAATGCAATACATTTTTTTCCCTGCTGAACTCCATGTTATTTTTAAGACTCACCAATTTGTGAAGCTCATTTTGAATTCAAATCCTGTCCTCCAGTACATTTGCTGTACCTCCCTTCTTCATAGTTACATATACATTTTATAATGCTGTTCACCATTTCATCATCCAGATCATTAATGAAGATGTTGAACAGAATTGGATCCAGCAGGCTTTTGGATACCTCTGTGTGACACATTCTCCAATTAGACTGTGTGCCAATGCTAACTGCTCTCAGCCATCTACTGTATGGGAGTTGTGCTTCTGTTGCAGCATTTCTTTTTCTTGCTCCTATATTGCTAGCATACTTGTGGAACTGTTGTACAAGACCTGATGAAAGTATTAATAAGGTCAGGAGACATGACAGCTATCGCTTCCATCATGCTTGTGTATTCCGTTGCACTGTTGTGGAAGGAATTAGTTGTACTCATGACAGATGCATATCTGCTGATGTTTTTCTCCTTTTCTCCTCCAAGTACTTGTTGATACTTCTTTGTTTTACTAATCCTGCATTATTACTGTTTATTTACTTATGGAGACTGAAGCTCAGCTGAATTTAAATTTCCACTTCTTGCTTTTTTATAAATGAGGTTGACATTTGTCCTTCCTCAGTTCTCGGATTTCTCCTGTCCTTTGAGTTTAGAACAGCAACTAGCAGCTTTGAGATTACTTCAGAGACTTCCTTAAATGCTTTAGGATGCAGTACCTAATGTATGTACTTTCAGCTAGCATCCTACTTATCTAAGTACTCTCTAAACTTATTCTTTCCCTTTATGGGTGGAAATTATACCTTTTTTGGTTTGTGGATTCATTTTGTTTGTGTCCTGCTCTTGGTCTTCCTTTTTTTCCTTTCTTTAGTGAAGGTAATTCTTAAGCCCTATTGACATCGTCTTGCGTACTCTATCTCCATTGGTTAATGGATCAATGTTTTCCACTTTCTTTGTATTATTAACAAATGATGACATTCTTTTTTCTTGTTCTTCTGGTTTCTTGTTAGGTACCTCCTCACCTCAGTATCTTATAACTTTTTCTCTGCATGCTTGAATTAGTCTACGTACAATCTTAGTAGTGATAACCAGTTTCCTACTTTGTGTATACTTGCTGTCAGCATTCAGCTGAGACGGTGATTGAACCAACTTTATCTTTTACTGTACTCATCTGCTTTGGGAAAAAATGCAGTTGTGCAACACCATTGTTCTGAGATTTTCATTCTTAGGATTCTGATGTTTCTAGTGATTAGGGGAAAAAAAAGAACAGCGAAGACCTACACTGGCATTGCTCCATTTTCTTTTAAATTATTAATCTAAGCACAAGTTCCTTTCAAATAAATGTGAGGCTAAATAGATAAATGCAGGGCATTTAAAACTTGCAATTTCATCATGTCATTAACTGGATCATTTCTCATACAGAATGATTGCTGCTTAGATTTTTTTCTTTAAATGAAGCTGTATATTAATAGGGGGCTTGACAGATGTACATTATTAGAATGCAAATAGCCCTTATATACTGATGACCATTAAAGCCTTTATAGCATTTTGGCAATGTAGTTGTAAGCTTACAGTGTCAGGTATTTTGTGCAACATGGTACATTTCCCGTGGTATGGCAACTTTATGTTACTTTTCTGACTTAGTACCGATTTTGAAAGCTGTACTTTTGTTACTGTGACATTTGAAATGGTTCTGCAGTTTTGCTTCCTTGAAGAAATGAAAGTTGATCCCTAAGATCTCAGAATCGAATTTATTCATTATATTCACATATGGACTTTCCCATTTGTTTACCATGCAAGTATTTAAATTCATGATTTGTAACATAAGTGCTGGAGAGAGAAGAGTTTTGCTCATCTGCGGGATGTAGTCAACAGCACGACATCTTGCTGAAGGATGGTAGGGATTAGCAGGGTGGTGATGCTGCAGATCCCAGTGCGTAGTGACTTATTCCATTTGGGTGGGAACTGAATCTCTGTTTCCCATTTCTTCTCAACTTCCAGCTTTTTAACTGTATAAATAAATATGGTTGAAGTGGTTTAGGTACAGTGAAACTTTATTTGTAGTGGAGAAATAGGATGAAGTATTTTAACTGAAATGTTGCAAAATGAAAATAGCAATTCCAGTAACTGCAGCTCTCAGATTACAGAAATGTTTTGCAGTGTTTTCTCCCTGCAAGTTTGGCTATGCTGTCCTTGAAAATATTTTGTACAGTTCTTCAATGTACTTTCTGTGGAGTTATGTGAGCGTCACTCTTTTTAATTTAAGCTATTTCTCTAAACTGCCTGTAGATCAAGGCATTTGTCACTGCCATTAGTTATTTAGTAAAGACATTCTGTAGCCTCTGAGCTTCATAAAGCAGACAGATCTTTATCAGTAATCGATATTTGCAATATTTGTTAATATAAATCTGTCATTACTGGCTCATCATTTGAAGTTAATTTGAGATAAAGCACTTTGTTATGGATAGAAGCAAAAGTAACAAAACCACCGGAAGCCGCATCCTTAACTTTGCTGGCACAACAAAGTCATAAACCTGAATCCTCATGTGAAACCTAACTAATAAGCAATAATAATGGAGAAACTTAACACATTCCCGAATTGCAAAAAAAGTCTTCATTAGAATAGAGCAGCTGTTTATTTTCTGGACCACATGGTCTAGTCAGCATGATAGGAACACAGTGGTGATGGATCAGCAAATTTGCTTTTACTGGAAGATACACACATTTTCTTATCCACTCTAATGTATCAGTATTAAAGAAGAGCTGGAGTTGGGATAATAATTAGAGTAATTTTCCGTTTATTTTTCTCCCCAGCCTGCCTCAGGCTAGAGAGGTCAAATGGATGCTACGGAGAAAATGTGCATCTGGAACTTGTCTGAAAATAAATGTGTATCCCATGAGTGGTGCTGCATACAATTTGCTTAGTCTTAGGGAACTAACTAAGTTTGCCTGCCACTTGATTGCCTGCTTCATCTAGGAAATCTGCTTAGTCTGTGTGATTCTGAAAGCAGTTTTTCTTCAGTTTCAAAATCTGAGGGATGTAAGTTAACTATTTCTCATTTCTTGCTTCTTTCAGCTTTCCCTTTCACTTATCAGAGTTACATTACTCACCAGCAATCTTTGGCTGGTTTGCAGCTAGGAGGCTTTCCAGTGACAGAGACAAGCTCTAGATTTTCTAGCTATGTGGTGAAGTAACGACAGCCTGGAAATCTCATGGCAATACCTGATAGAAAATAACATCTAACTCTATCATGTCCTTCCTTGCAATTCAGTGAAATGAACTTTAATATTTTGCGTGCTTTCTGGGTAGGAGCATATCCTGTAGCAATCTAGGTGCCAGTGTAATTGTATTTATTCTACCTGATCTAATTCATACAATGCTGTTGTGGCTGTGATTTCTTGGTATTGCATATCTGGCAATAAAATATGCATCTTAGGTAATTTTTTTATTTCAAAACCTTGAAACGGTTTGCTTGTTTCTCCTATTTTTGCTTGTCTTTCATCCAATACTTTCAGCAAAACAGGTAGCGTGTGGTCTTCTGTTTGCTTTGTCCTGTGGACTACAGGAGCACATCTGATCTGTTTAATAACACCGTACTTCCGCATTAATCTAAAGAAGTGGAACACAGTCAATAGATAGACTTTGTGCTTGCCTTGAAATAAAAGGTGATCTAACTCCGTTACTGGCTTTCTACTACCCAGCTTTTCCATGTGCACTTTTCTGAAGCATAGTCTCTTCAGTTCAAAAGCAAGGGAATCACAGTCCCCCAAGGGAAACGTCCTCATTGGAGAGGCACAGGCGGCTTCATAACTGCCTTTACTGAAATGATTGAACAGTTGGGCTGGCTTGAAAAGGTGACCTCAAATTCTTGTACTGTTAGGACCTTCCAAATATCAAACACATTGCCTGACATATTTATTCTGCTATTATGATTGAGAAAGCATATGCTCCTTCAGTGTCAGCTAAAAGAGGTGCAAAACATAGAGCTGCCTGATCTTGGCATTCCTGCCAGTACAGGCTTTTCAATGTCTGTCACTCCATTGATTTTCAATTATTAAGCTTTCTTAAAGTCAGTTTTTCAGGATAAGAAATCAGTTCCATTTTCAAACTGTATGTTGATTGGTCTGAAGTTGACCGTATACACAACATCATTTAGGGCATAGAAGCGATGAACTCTGCCCTTATGCTGCAGTTACTGCTTCAGTGTCCCTTTTATTCAGGCTGCTTTAGGCTTATACGTTGGCAATGTTTGCAGAGAGAATACAACTCATTGTTGAAATTTCACTTTACCTTGAAGAGATCTTGAAAACAGAAGGATTTTTACTATAGATTTGGGAGTATCGTTTGGTTTCTTTGCCACATACCAAAGAGCATAGTGCTGCATGCCTGTGTGATAGCGGTGAGAGTTAGCCTCACCTTTTAAGATTTCAAACAGTCTAACTTGCAAAATGTGTGGGTAAAAAATGAAACGAGGGGTGCATTCTTTTCTGTGGAAATTCTGGAGATTGAATTGATTGGAGACACTTCTAACAGCTGTGTCCTTTGGGCGTCTTAGGAGACTCTTGCAAGATGAATGATTGCACAGTAGTATTATTTTGAAATGAGGGCTTGAATTGCAGGAACAAGCTCCCACTAAGTGGATACTCTACACTTATCCTTAACCTCAGATTTTGATTTTACTGATACATATGATTTAAGAAAAAAAGCTTTATCTTTTCTACTGTTAAAGAAATACCTTCATAATTTTTTTTCCCTCTCCTTTCACAGGTTCCAACTATGGGAGTCCCCGTCCAGCTCATGCCAACATGAATGCCAATGCAGCTGCAGGGCTTGCCCCAGAGCATATCCCTACACCAGGGGCAGCTCTGTCCTGGCAAGCTGCAATTGATGCTGCCAGGCAAGCCAAATTGATGGGTAGTGCTGGCAATGCAACAATATCCACAGCTAGCTCCACGCAGAGAAAACGGCAGCAGTATGGGAAACAGAAAAAACAGGGTACCACGACAGCTACGCGTCCTCCCCGGGCACTGCTGTGTTTAACACTGAAAAATCCCATCCGGAGGGCATGCATCAGCATCGTCGAATGGAAATATCCTTTTTGATCTTCTCATTTGGAAAGCAGCAAATTGTTAGTGTGCATCAGGCGCTATTCATAAGTGTGAAGAAATCAATACATTAAGTTGAAAGGCGCCATTGGGAACATAAAGTACACAAGCAGTATTTGCTATCTTAACTGAGATAATTTATACTGGGAAAAAAAAATGCTTAGGACTGAAGCCTTAACCGTACCCTTGTGTAAGAAACTGCCAGAAGCTTAAACGATAAAGGGTAGGGGTTGAATTCTTTTAAAAACGTGGCTGAAGCTGAAATTGATGGGAGGTATGCAAGGTATCTGAAGCCAGAATTGAACCACTCCATGGGACTGATGGCAGCTACTGCCTTTCCCTTCTTTTTGCAGAGCTTTAGCCACATAAACAACTCTGGAACTTGGAATCATATGATTTTTCGTTAAATACACAGCATCACCATTTCTACAGTACGGAGAAAGGAATGGGGAAAAATGGGGTTGGGAGGAGAACTAATGAAAAAAAAACCCTGATGTGATAAAACCCTGAAACGAGGCTAAGCTCTGTTAATCATTGGGATTCAATTGAAACCAATAAGACTCCCTAATATATGGAAAGATAAACTCTGATTATCTCTAAGTGGGGAAAAAGACAGATAGTTAACATGATCCTGCCACATGTGCACATTCAGTATGAGGCCAGAGCTAGCAGGCTGAACAAGAGACAGATTGTCACAGATGATAGATGATAACTACTGACATAGAGCTGCAGAAGGCAAGGGTCAGTGCTGCTTTCTTGGAAAGCCAATGTGAGCTTGGCTGTTGGCTCCTTCATGTGGAAGGAGCAAAGTCTACTTTAGTCAGCTGAATCTGATCAGCAAAGCTGGAAGTTGTGAATTTGGTGTGAAATAGAAACAGAAGTAAAAATGTAACTCCCCTGTTTCCCTGAAGAGAAACCAAGACTGACTCTGAACAGTAATAGTCAGTAAATCACAAGCTAATGGGATTCTTCAGTAAATATGAAAGCAAAAGTACGTTAGGGGTAAATAAGCACGTCAGGGGAAGGCAATACTGAACTCAGCAGTAGTTAATATGATATAAAAAAAAAAAAAAAGGATGCCATTTAAGACAATGAGATAATATTGTCCCTTTGAGGGTCTAGTGGGACACTGAAAAGATAAAAACAGAATATGAGCATATTAGGATATCATTTTCAGAAGAGCAACTTGCTAAAAGCATTGTTGTCAATTTTTAGATATCCTTAAAGTTTCTGCCTGCCTATTCCTTTCTTCAGATGCTAATTTTTAATCCCTTTGATTAAGGTTTGCTACTATTTATCCCTTCTGGCATAGCTGTGATACTTTGAGCATAAGATGATGGATGATGACTAACAGGATGAAGCTGAATATTGGTTTACTTGCCAGCACCCCAGTAAGCACATCTATAGAGAAAGAGCACATAGTGACATTTGATAAATGAATAAGATCAGCAATGAATGGTGGGAATGATGTGTTGTAAAACAGGATACAGCACTGCTGAGATCAAGAGGAGGACCAAACAATGTGATTAAAGCAATCCAAAGACGCTGACACTTGCATTTTTTTGGTATTTGTTTGCTTTTAGGTGAGTTGGTGGAAATATCTTTTTCCTCAGAACCTCTCATTGGATATATAGTCCTTATAAAGATGAAACACTTCAAGGACAAATAACAAAATCAAAGGGCTGTGATAAGATTTATTTTTTTAACTGTACACTGACTTTTCCTAATTGCTGAAAATTATTGAGCAGACCTTAGCTTAATTTTCTGAACCTCTAAAATCTAAATGCAGTAGATATTAAATATCAAATGGCACTTCTATAGTATTTCATACTCAAACATTATAGTGTTAAGAGCCTGAAAGCTCAGCTGTATAGAAGAAAAATGAAATGAAGTAATTTCCTTATTTTGCAAAGATTTGCCTGGTTATTATTCTGCTGGATTTGCAGTGTATTTTCAGATTTTAAACCGTTTTACTTCTGCAGTGTTTAAAGAGGCTAGAAGTAAAAATAAATAAATAAAATACATAAGTAACGATAAGCTTATGAACAATATTCCTCTAAGGAAAACAATTCTAGGCAAAAGGCAATTAAGAAAAAGAAAGCCTATGGATATGTGGGTCTTTATGCAATAAATGCTGTGTGTGCATCTTGAGGTACCTGAGAAATCCAGTGCTTTCACCAGTAATGTATCTACCCTGATCTGAAAAGCTCTGAAGTTTGCCCTGAAGTTCCTAAGTAAGTCTGAATGCCTACTAGTCACATTATCCTTGCACTTTTATGTCAAGTCTTAGTTGCTGCTATGACAGCTCACTCCTTTTAGAAAGGACCCTACCTGTCTTCTTCCTCCATGTTATCATGCACCTCTTAGCATTCATAGGCTTAAGCAGATAGCCCACTGGGTTTGGAACCATCTTACTCTTCCACATGTGAAATATAGAACGTATCTGAGCAGATACAGAGGTCAGTTGCCTGGAGGTTGTCTATTTCTTGCAGTTCAGGCAGTTGGATACCCTGATCTCTGGTTTATTTTTGCTAAAACCTGCTGAGAGTGGTAGTTTGCTGACCAAAAGCATACATACCGTGTTGACATCTGGCAACTCTGCAAAGCCAATCCCATGGTAGATAAACTCACACTCAAATGCACTCTGTGGCACAGGTTATACCTTGCATTCTCTGTTTCCTTTCCTGCTTTTCATTCCCCTCCAGAGCACTGGTGAGTAATCCCAGAGCTATCCTCCGGGGTGATCTTGCAGGGAAGTAAATGTAGACAGACTGTAAATCTGGTCTCTGGTCTAACAGGAGGCACTTCACAGCTACTAAGGTTAAGTTGTCTACAGAAAATAAGTGAAATACAGTGCCTGCAAATTGAAGTCAGTAGAAAACAGCCCTTAGATTTCCACTGAGTGTCAGTGGGACATCAGAGGTTGTGCAAGGTTGGTTTGTTGAACATCCAATCTTTTTTTTGTTTGTTTGTTTGTTTGTTTGTTTTTGTTTTGAGGACATTGAAGACAGGCTGTAATGCCCTTGAATTGGTGGTAGTTTCTGTCATTAGGGACTCTTATTTTCCTGGTGTCCTTACCATTCCTCATACACACATTTCTTTTGCCTATGAAGCCAGATGAAATACAAATACAAGAAAAAGAAATACTATATATAAAATAATTTTAAAGAAAATAGTAATAATACGGCTATAAACAATGTAAGTACACTTAGGATAAAGCTTTCTTTTCCCCATAAATTTTATCATTTAAATGTTTTCTTCCTGAATGTACACATGTATTGGGCCCTTGCATTTAACTCTGAGATATGAGAGAGATTGGAAAAAAAAATATAAGTGAGGATGGAAAAGACTAAGAAACATAAACTAACTGCAGGAGGAAAGATGACAGGCCTTTCAGAACAGGCTTTTGTTATTAAAAACAGTACAGCCACACTTGAAGGAAAATAGGGAAAATGCTATCTAAATAAATAAAAGAAGAAAAACTTTTAAGAAATCTGTGTTTACTCTGGCACGCGACTGGCCTACACTGCTTTTGACATATTAGGAAGATTTTTGGCCGGGAGCAACTAAAAGCACTTAAAAAGGCATATGTTTCTTTTCAGAATATAAGGAGCTTGGAATGTTTTCTTTAAACAGAATTCTTATAAATCTTTTACTTTTTTTTTATTATTATTATTTGTGTGTGCACATTTCAGAACAATTTCCTTAACTCCATTCCTCAGACCATTTGAAATAATTATTTTACTGACTATTTTTGCCAATTGTGTGGCCTTAGCTATCTATATCCCCTTTCCAGAAGATGATTCCAATGCCACCAATTCCAATCTGGTAAGTCCTCGATGGTATCTAATCTTATTCCTTTGAAAGTGGTTTTTAGAAGTCTCCAGAGAGATTGCTGAAGTTAGAGAACATAGATACATCCACCAGAGATGAAAACATAATAAGGTAAAAATTGTTTTTGAGTGCTAAGTCTCCTCTATTCATGTGAGCACCTGTTTCAATTGAGCTGGCTTTAGCAAGGGTTGTTCTGAAAACTGTGCGGGTGCTGGATGTGATGTTTTGGCTAGCAAATTTCTGCATGCTGCAAAAGTGCTCGGTAAGTTTAAACTGCAGATGTTTGCGGACCAAATCCTTTAACTGAGGATTATATGGTGTTTTTGCCTTTTAAAGTGCTATTGTGAAGTTGAGGCAGTCCTACTGCCAGGTGATGCCTGGAAGCACAGCTAGATGACTAATTTCTGGGAAGTGCATTAATGCTTGCATTTCACACCGAGATACGTGTTTTGTTGAACAATATGGTTTTTTCTCTTCCTTCTTGTGGGGGGAATACAGCTGTTCCTGTGTCACTGCTGATGATAATGCTGGTAATTTAGGGTAGAGAAAGGAGAGTGTTTACTTTCGGCTTAGCATGAAGTCATAGCGAAGAATTCTGTTCGGTAAGGGCACGATGCAAAACAGTTCTGGAACGTAATTCACTGAATTAGCAGAAAACATTTTTCTTCCTCCCAAATATGCGAACAAATCTCCTACTTGCGTGGCTGGATCAGAATGAAAACTTACTTCCAAAGTTTAAGAGCTGGGATGCTCTTTCTTGGTTAAAATTTACCGAGACATAAGAATTTTTAGAGAAGCAGAAGAGGAAAATAAGAGCCATTCTTCCAAAGTAGGGATAGTTAGCGTGGCTGACAGACACTGTAATTAAAATGATCCATGCTGTTCTCTGCATATAAGTGATTTGATTAAATATCTCTTGAAGTTGTGTGAAACAAATTGCAAACTTCAGGACTTTTCTGTAACAAAATTATTATTATTTTTTTAATGAGTCTATGTGTAGTGCTTTTTCATAGTAACTCTGTGGAGAACTGAAAACAGTAAAAACAGAAGCAGGAGGAGAAAGGTGATGGTTAACTTTTTAACTATTCTCTATATTTAGTTAATTTCAAGTACAGACTGGCTTGGGGAAATTTGTGGTTTGATGTCTCTTGTTTGCTTCCATCTCTATGCTAAGCCTGACATAGTGTTGAATAATGATGAACCACAGTGTGTACATTTAGAACATCTCAGTGTGGCACCTTTCAGAAATTGCTATATTATAATAAAATCACAGATTCAATTATTTCTCTGGCTATAAAAGACAGCATGTTGTTTATTGCACGTTCTGACTTGCAAGGTTTCAAGAGAAAAATTAAGCAGAGTTGAAGGTCAGAAGATGTCTAATTTGTCTTGAGCTTAATTAGGTGTGGGTATTTCCTTATTTAAGTGATGAGATCTCTGGCTAATACTGGGTTCAAACAACCTCAGAATTGAAAGAGGTAAATTGAAACTGCTCTGTTCTTAGAAAATACATGCAATTTCTGAGCTGTGTTGCTTTCTGAATTTGTTTTCTGAGGCATTTTTTACCTCACTTGTTCAATCCATCAGAACACCCTTGTTAGTTGTGAGAGGGATTTAAAACCAAAACCAAAAAAAAACAACCAATGATTATAGGCTCAGGAGATTTTAGAAGTGTTACTGCCTTGAGGATGAGGCGGAACAGTTAACTTCTCTAACTAGGTGTTTCAGAGAAGCTAAGGGAAAAGTAAACTGAGGAATTGGTTCAACTACATTTTATTCTTGGGCCTCAATGAAAAAAGTAATGAAAAATGGAAAATGGAAAACTTAATATCCACTGGCCTAGGAGGGCTTGCGTTGGTGGAATCAAGACTCTGTTCTGTGTTATAGATTAAATCCTAGATCTCTGACTGCCCAGTAGACTTTGGTCCTGTGATCTGAAAAAGGTGCAGATGACAGGACATGGTTGAAGTCCTGTCACTGAGTCGCTGAATTATGCTTCATGTTTTGCCAGAGTCAAACTCACTCATTAGTCTTTTTTGTTGTTGTTGTTGTTTGGTTGGGTTTTTTTGGTATTTCCCCCCCCCCAGATTGTTATATTTTGGCAGATAATTCCTTCTGTTGGGAACCAGAATTTTTGTATATGTTGTTCATGGCATTCTTAAACTCTTCACAGGACTATATAGTTATCAGCAATAGGGAGGGAAAGTGGAGGCAAGTGGGTGAGATGAGGGTCAAAAAACGCTAGCAGTATTTTGGAATGAGATGAAACTCAGATTTAAAGGAAAGCTATTTTGTACAGAATGGACTGCAGAAGTCTGAGACCTTACTCTTAAATAGCCAAACAACATAAGGAACAGAATAGAAAGAAGTTGGAGTTGGTGATGTCTTCTTGTAAATTTGGTATACTTGCTAGACGTTATTTTCTTTTGACCTGTGAACATGTATTTTGCAATCAGATTTATTCTGTAGCCATGAAGTCTAGAGCTCCATAATCTAAAACAGGAACGGAGTCTGTCTGCAATGCTTGCACGTGGGTTAATAGTGCACACAGATGTGTGTTCTGTGCAGAAGTGTGAGGCTGACCAAACATACACAGAATGTTCCTAGTTGCCCAGGAGAAATTTCATTTCCATTTTGCAATTTAATTCTGTAGTGATAAACCTACCACAGATATTTCCACTTCCCTGGTTTCCTGAGCCATCCATAACTTTCTGAGACAGAAAGGAACCATCTACAGGAAACATATGATGGATAGTAACTTTTATACAGTCTGAAAGTGACAGAACAACAGTTTCCCAATAAACTGCTGCTTTTCCCTTTGGGTCCAAGTATTTCTCTTCTAAGGTTTCATCATAACTTTTCAATGAATATTTTGTTTTAGGTCTGAGATAAAGATTCAAACAGTCATTTTTAATAAGCTAACTGAGTAGAGGGCAGTGAGAGAAGACAGGAATTCTGAACTGAGTTTTTTCTTGCCTTTCTGTAAGAGGAGAAATACAATAATGAAATAATGCTTTGATACAGAATTATGATGTCTGTGAATTTCACAGATGTGATCAGACATTGATCTAATGAAGCATACTCATTTGTGAGTACGGAAACTGCTAATGTACGGTCACGTCTCCATTTTCATAAGCCTTGTCTTTAGTTGCAAGCCTTATTCAATGCTATGCCATATCAATCAGCATTAAAATTGAATACAGAAGTTTCTGCTAAATACAAATTTTTGTGTTAGCAAGGAATTGTGGTTAACTGTTACGCATTGATTTAGGACAAAAATCATACATGTACCGACTGGTTTCTTGCAGTCTGACTTCCTATAATAATTCCTATAAATTATGAAACCATGTATGTCAAATCTAGGGGTGTTAGCTTGAACTAGGCAGCACTTTCATTTTCACGATGCACATATGTATAATAAAACCCAGATCTTGTATTTTTATGCTTACTGGAGTTATTTTTGCTATTGGCTTTAAGAAATATGCTAGAGCAATATCATGCAGTAATAATGAAAGCTTGAAATTGGCTTCAGCAGTTTGTACATTCTTACTTCTACAATGTGTTGACTGAAAAACTATTAAACTTGTACAAATGGAGAGGAGTTGTTTTAGCTGCAACATTGTTTTGGTATTAATCAACTCTGCTGAGGCTTTGCTTAAATTTACAAGTAAAGAAAGCTCATGCATGACCCTGTGCAAAGAGCAGTTAGGTATTCTCTTGATGCAGTCAGGAAAATTGGAGCTAGTTGGAGGGAAATTAAAGTTAGCCTGCATGAGAGACTGTAACTGATATGGAGGCTTTCTGCTTGTTATCCCTGCAATTATGCATTAGGACAGAGATAATGTACATTTAGGAATAAAACTATGGACTGTCTGAGATAGGAAGCTGAGAGGAAAATGCTTCTGTCACTTTACTGGCAATTGCAAATGGCACAAGCCTGGTCAATGTCACAGCATGGCGATAACATAATGAGGTTAAGACCAACGTTTACAGCATGTTCCGTGGAAGGCAACTCAGCTGGTTGCTTGTGCCTTGGATAAATAACAGGAGAAAATTTCTCGTGTTGTTTGGCTAGCTCTAATTCCTTACTACAAGAAGGATATCTCGTCGTACAACAGTTAAATTTTGAAAAGAGATCTCTTGCATTTATATGTCAGCTTATAATTGGATGTCACATTCAGAGACTAATTTGTTAAACCTGAAATAGGATCCTGTGAAAGGGAAGATGGGATCTATGCTTGTTTGTCACTGCTTGTGCCAGATGGTGTGAGTGCCAGTGCTTTATTAGCTGGTGACTTTAGTAGCATCCAGTTCAGTGGGTGATTCCTGTACCAAAAAAAAAAAGAAAATATTTTTAATCTTTTTGCATTTGCAGCAGACTGACACAGTAGATGTACATGTGGCTAGATATCTGTTATATTTCTGGATACTGGCATAGCAAACTTTATCCTTTTCTATATGAGAATTCTAAAGCCAGCATATCGAACAGTTGCACTTGTCACCATTTCTCTTGTGTGAAGTCAGACAATGTTAGAAAAGAAAATGAAGGTGAGGGGGTCAAGAAAAGAAAGCATGTTTTTTTCTGGATAAGAAAGAATACTACACAAAAGCTTTTAGTTCTCTTCTGTCATTGCTATCGTCTCCTGTGTGACAACTCCCAGCCAGTGAGGAAATGAGATATGCTGACATTAAGAGGTGAGATGAGGTTGGGGTAGACGATACCAAGCTAACAAGCTGTTATAGGTTTACTAGCTTGGGCCTCAAACCAGTGCTACTATAGCTGGGGGAAATGATTTGATTTGAAAAGTGAGCAACAAAAGCTGAAAGAGAGGAGCTGAGGATGGAAATTGGCTGCAGTGAGGAGAAGGAAAGAGTCTGTTCCAAAAGAATCAGTGAGGACGCAAGAAAGACTGAGAATTGCTGATGTGTATGATGCTAAGGAAGCTGAATATGATGGAATTTAGCTGCAACATTTCCAAGAGTCCTCAGAATTCCTGTCTCTGTCAGGGGGAGGTTGTTACTCAGCATCTCTTAACAGCACTGAAGTGCAGAGTTGGAAGAATCAGCACTGAGTGTGAGAGGAAGACATTCAAGCCCATCTGCTGGTTCTGCTATTAGCAAACTGTGGGGCTCTGGGTAAACTGTGGTCTCAGTTTTCCCATCTGTAAAGTGAGTTGGCTACAGCTTCCACAGTGAAGGTAATTAGTCAGTGGCTTACATCACACACAGTGTTACGAGGAATACCATAAAAAAGACTCTTAAGACAGAAATAATCGCTTTTGAGCCCATGACCACTTGGAAAACTGGTCCACTTGACCAGTTGGAAAAGATAGATAAGAGGTAGGACAGGCCTCCTTCCTTTTCATTGGGAAGTGCAGATCTTAATTTCTGTGGAGAAATGTACTGGACTGCGTCATCATAATTTGCTTGTGTGTGTTGAATTATTTGAGGAGGCCACTTCTGAATGTTTAAGTCTGCAGCCTTCCTATCATTCCTAATGTAATGGTGTAATTTCTTAGACTTTGTGAATAGGAATCCAGTAAAGCAGAGTTTAATACCTCCATGTGTTATTAGAAGAGCTAAAATTGTTGGATTCCCTGCTCAGGCCTCTGCCACTGAAGTGGTAATTGGCAGTAGTAAGAAGTTCTTCTTTGTGGACCAGGTGAAGAAAGAACTGGGAAAGGTTTGCAGGATTCAGTGATGGCTGCCCGCAGCAGAGGAACGTTTGATTCTATACCTGGGTCTGGAAGGATTTTGACATCTCTGGCACTTTCTTCCAAAAATACCTCCTTATGGATTTCTCCCCAGCTAAGGTATTGTTCATAGAATCATAGAATCATGAGGGTTGGAAGGGACGTCCAGAGATCATCGAGTCCAACTCCCCTGCCAAAGCAGGTTCCCTACACCAGGTTGCACACGTGGGCGTCCAGTCGGGTCTGGAATATCTCCAGAGAAGGAGACTCCACAACCTCCCTGGGCAGCCTGTTCCAGTGCTCCGTCACCCTCACCGTAAAGAAGTTCTTGCGCACATTGGTGCGGAACTTCCTATGCTCCAGTTTCTGGCCGTTTCCCCTTGTCCTGTCTCCACACACCGCTGAAAAGAGTCTGGCCTCGCCACTTTGCTCCCCACACCTTAGATATTTATAGACCTGGATCAGGTCCCCTCTGTCTTCTTTTCTCAAGGCTAAATAGACCCAGTTTACTTAGCCGTTTTTCACAGGGGAGATGCTCCAGGCCCTTCACCATCTTTGTGGCCCTCCGCTGGACTCTTTCCAAGAGATCCCTGTCTTTTTTGTACTGGGGAGCCCAGAACTGGACACAGTACTCCAAATGAGACCTTACCAGGGCAGAGTAGAGGGGGAGGATCACCTCCCTCGACCTGCTGGCCACGCTCTTTTTAATGCAGCCCAGAATGCCATTGGCCTTTTTGGCCACAAGGGCACACTGATGGCTCATAGCCAACCTGTCGTCCACCAGGACACCCAGGTCCCTCTCTGCAGAGCTCCTCTCCAGCAGGTCATCCCCCAACCTGTACTGCTGCATGCAATTATTCCTCCCTAGCTGCAAGACTCTACACTTGCTTTTGTTAAACCTCATCTGGTTTCTTACCACCCAGCTCTCCAGCCTGTCCAGGTCTCGCTGAATGGCAGCACAGCCTTCAGGTGTGTCAGCCAATCCTCCCAACTTTGTATCATCAGCAAACTTGCTGAGGGTGGCCACTATCCCCTCATCAAGGTCATTGATGAAGATGTTGAACAAGACTTGACCCAGCACCGACCCCTGTGGAACACCGCTAGTTACAGGTCTCCAACCAGACTCTGCACCGCCAACGACAACCCTCTGTGCTCTGCCAGTCAGCCAGTTCTCAACCCACCTCACTGTCCACTCATCTATCCCACACTTCCTCAGCTTTGTTATAAGGATGTCATGGGAGACAGTATCAGCCTTGCTGAAATCAAGGTAGACTACATCCACTGCTCAACTGCTCACTGTTGTATGAGCAATAACTCCTCTTCAGCTCTGTCATTTCTGTTCTTTTCCTTAGCTGAACTTAACACCCATACTTCAGATTTCTTACCTTTCTGCTATTCTCATTAGCCATCCAGTGCTTCCCCCCTGCACAGCACTTACTGCTGAGGCCCAGTCAGTCCCAGCCTCCTGCTTCTCTTTATACCAGCAGTCTTTACCCAGCTTGTGCTTGTTAGTGCTTAGCACCTCTTGATCTGCTCTGAGATGTCACTCATCTTGGTGTCTCTTTTTTTTTAATGTTCCTTTTTAAAATTCATTATGTTTGCTTTGCCTAGTCAGTTTCCTCATTCTGGTCAAACTTCCATCAAGCCTGTCCTTTTTTGTTCCTTTCTTTTTCTGTGTGCTTCTAACTCTGACCTTCCCTCCACAGTAGTTTCATCCATTACTCACAGGCCTCAGTTCTGTCCTCGGCTTTGGATCCCTGACCATTTCTCTTGTTAACAGTAGTCTTATACTCCTCTCAATTCATAAGCCAAGTGTCTAAGCAATTCCAATGCTCTTTCCATCTCCTTCCTCCTTCTCCTTTTCCAATTCCATTCCCAGTGCATTGTTCTCTAACTCTGTCCCTGATCTGGCCTTAGTTCTTCTGCTTTTGAAGTCAGCCATGTCCTTTCCAGTGCTGTCTGGGTGCCAGCAGCAGCAATACTGAGAGAGCAAGCCCAACTTGAAGTTCAGTGGCTTTATTCCACCTTGATCCCAGCTGGTGAAGAACTGTTGTTAGATGAGTCCTTGTAATCCTTTGTAGCCTTTGCTCAGCTTTGTGGAAATGACACATGCATTCTGGTCTGCAGAAGCCTTAAGACGCCAGATTAATGTTTGTACTGACAATTTGGGTGCTAAGTTTTAGCAAGTCTCTGCAAAGCCTGTGCAGCTGGAGCTTTTAGAGCCCATCTGGCTAAACTTAAGTGGGAAGACAACCCCAAAGATGCAGTCTTGACACAAAGACTGCTAATTTGCCAGTTCATATGATGTTATTGCAAAGTATACAGTCACTAAAGAAAATAGGTGTTGAGGGTTTTTTGACTGGATAAAAACAATGGATATTTTTCAACTGCTTTGGCTGAAACGTCGCACAAATATTCAGCCAGAAGCAAAAATCAGACTGGAAAATGGTTGTATTAACTGCTGAGTCTAACACAATTAAAAGCAGCTGAAAACAGTATCTTAATAATTTAAGGTGTTGGGTAGCCTTTACAGAAGTAGTGCTGGAGATCAGCTCCATTACTGTCTTTCATATTAAGACATAAAAGTGCCTTACTGAATCAGTGAGATATTGAAAAGTGGCATAATAGGCTTTCAGAATTAAATAATAAATTACATATAATATTGTAATGCTATAAAGTCCATTCATGTTATGCAGTACATGAGGTAGTAAGGAGAGAAGGATTAAGAAACACAGACCAAGGCAAGAAGTAGGTTTTAAGTAGGATTTGAAAGAGAAATACATGCCTTTGAGGCAAAATCTGACTATCCAAAGAGGGTTGTCCTAGTTTAGAGTTGCTGCAGAGGAAGGACCTTGGTACAGACAGTGGCAAGATTGTTAGAAATAGGTACTCCTATTCACTTACAGTAGGAATCTGGAAGAGTAGTTGTGAAGGAGGAGTTCTGTTATGCAAACTGGTCCAAACCCATCAAAATATTTGCTTGAAGAAGGTTGTATGTACTGAAGTAAGGTATTTCAAAATTGGAATGGTAAACTTTGGTTCTGATTGATGACAAGTTTACTGGTTTAGCCCAAACAGTGATTTATTCAATTTCTTTAGACAGCCCTGGTTATTATTTTTCATTTAGTTCTATGATTTCTTTCCGAAAGCTTTCTAAATCTCTGACTTATCAAGTATTTATTCAATTTTTTTTTTCAGGTGGTAATTATTCCTACTTACAAACCTCGTATTCACTGTGGGATGCTGTTTTTGTTGCGCTGTTCAGCAACGATAGGAAAAATGTGGAAGCAGGCCAAATAAGAGCTTTTAAGTGCTGTTGTTTTCACTGTAGTTTAATTCTTGTCCTTACAAAAGTAACAGTCTTCTAAAAACAGTGGACATTCCCAAAATGGCAGATACTACTTGCGTTGTCTTTGTGGTGGAAGTATCATTATCCCTCTGTAAGCCCATGGGTGGTTAGACTGCTTTTTATGAATTCATCAGTATCCTATTAATGATATTGGGAACAAGCATCTCTACCTAGAAATTCAGTAGTTTTATGTAGGATCTTAAGATTCCTTCGTGTATCATTTGTAGTATACCACAGTTTTTTCTTATTCAAGCAAACATCCCATTGACCTCACTGGAGTTTGCATACTTCAGTCTATCTGCTAATTTATTGTATATAATTCACAAACAACTGTTGGAACCTCAGGCTTAGATGACATGTACAAAATCATTGAATTTAAAGGCGATACTCCTTGAATTTGTGTAAACTAGAAAAAAAGCCCAAGAACTTTTAATAATTGCCTTAGAAAGAAAAGAATGGATGTGCTGCTTGCCAAGGGGCAGAATTGCCAGAAGGGAAGAAAATGTTTTGCATGTCTGTCAAAGTTTTGACTGACTCTTCCTCTTAGGAACAATTCCTGTTTTTTTCTCTGTCTTCTAACTCCTAAAACCAGAGGGTTCAAATGTCATAGCAGCTCTTCAGTTCTTCTGGCCGAATGATGGACAGCTGGTAGTTCAAAGCAAGCTAAGACCGTCCTTGAATTTCACCATTGAGAATTGCTGGACAGTTTTAGAAATGAGTTTGTTTACAACCAATGGAACAAATTATTTTCTGCTCATTATTCTAACCATGAAAAGCCTGTACTTATTAATGCTATTTTTCTGTTAAGAATTTAATGCTGAACATTCACAAGTTAGGGGAAGACTTCCAGTAAGTGACAGGAAAATGTTAACATCTCTTCAGTATGTTGCATTTATGGCAGATGCTGGGAAGCTGACACAGCAGATTCTCCATAAGACGTCCTTAGTGACTTGCGTGGCACCTAAACATAGGCTAAGGGAGCTGGGCCATCTTGATTTGCTTGGCTGAACTACTTAATTTATACCTGTAAACTCTTATCCATGAATGACATAAATTGTGGTCTTGATCCTCATACTGATTTTATCCATGCAGATCATGGAATCATAGAATGGCTTGAGTTGGAAGGGATCCCACGGATCATCAAGTTCCAACCCCCTGCCACAGATCTTGGGATCTCTTGCAGAACCCCTTGACACAAGGAGCAAACTTGCTCCTTGGAACCTGTTACCCTCCTGTGGTTGCTGATAGCACTTCTAACCATTGTTTTTTCATCTCTGTAATAGGGGTGTCAACACTTTTAGCCACATGAACTAAATTTGGCAACGGCAGAAGCGGATGCTGACTCCCATAATGTAATCTTTCTAAAAGCGGCATGTACATGGTTCCCCAGCTAGCTGTATTGGCATCTATGCAACTGTTTTTCAGGCCATCCTGATAAACTTACACTGAAGGAGAGGCTGGGGTCTTGCATTTCTTCCTTTTATGCTGGCTTGCTATTGTGCACTGCTTGTAAAGATGTCTGTTGCTTACATAAGAAACTGACACAGTCATGTTTTGCATATGGTTATCCTCATCTGGTATGGTGAAATGTACTTTCTAGTTAGTAAACAGATTAGGCAAATGTATTACTATTACTCCTTGACCTGAAGCTTGGTGAATGCTTTTTATGTGGACATTTATAAATATATTATTTCTACTATATACTCTCACACAGAAGTGGAACTTACAGGTTATTTTATTATGATTTTTATTCACTGACAGCCACTTGTAATAGCGTCATCCTTGTATGGCCTTGTTGTTTGTTACAGTAACTTTAAAACAAAAATCCCTGTTTAAATGAGATTATGAAGCACAAAAATATTAAGATCTATTTGCATAATTGTTTCACAATCTGAACTTGTATTTAAACAAACAAACAGAAAGGTTCTCCTCATTACAGTCATCAAGATAATGTCTGCATCTGAATAAAAGACACACTAATGCCCTTCAGGAATAGCAGGGTGAGATGAAAGACTGCAAGATAAAATAGAAAGAATAGAGAATGAAAAGCACCTATTCACCTCCTTTAGCTGTTAACACTGAACCATAACAATGACAAACTAAGATCTTAAATACATCCAATTTTTAGCACTGTATTGACAGATATATTGAGGCATTTAACTATTAAGGATAATTTTTCTGTGAATAAGGAATTCAGCTGCCTTTGCTCTTCAAAGTCACTAGTGACCTTGCAGCAAAATGAAAGAAAACAGGTTTTCAACTTCCTATTCCTATCAAATGCCTCAGGCGCCTCCTGAGCCCTAGAAGCTAACTAAGCATCTGCTTGTGCAAATACTGAGTAATCATCTGCAACTGCAGAAACTGGGCAGTTCTCTATCTGTCACTTGATGTTTTCTGTAAAACCCAGCACTCTACGTCAAAGCAGGGAGAACAGTTGGTAACAGTTGGCATGTGGATGTAGATATCCTGGGCTGAATGTGCAACTGCTGTGCAGATATTGGGAAAAATTTCTTCCACAAAAAAGAGGTGAGGTGCAGGAATAGGCTGCCCAGGAAGGTGGTGGAGCCACCATCCCTGGAGGAGGTCAAAAAACATTTGGATGTGGTACTAAGGTAGTAGGGAAATATTAGTGGTAGGTGGACTTTTGGACTAGGTGATCTTGGAGGTGTTTTCCAACCTTGGTGACTCTATGATTATATCAGCAAGAAACTGATGCATCTCCTTTAAAACCACTAACTTGTATAATAAGTTTTATAAATAACTAACTGTGATTTATTCTTCTCTTATCCAACCTGAAATCAGTTTTCTTAGTTGTGAATCAAGTCACTGACATTTTTATAGCTCATTTCTTATTTAATGTTTTCACTGTATTCCTCTTTTCATTTGACAATAATACAACTTTTATCAGTCTCAGGAGTGTGATAGTTGCATCTTGGAATAAATGTATTGTTGTTTGTAGAAGTCTGAGCTTCAGTGGTACCTTTTGTTTACTCAGAGTAAACATCTACATATTTTGTACAACTCTTAGAGAATTACATCCCAGTTTCAGTCTCTATCTTTTTCAGATATGAAAAAACCTAAGGTATGAATATTAATATCAGATATATTTTGTCTCAGTGTTCTATTATTCCTATGATAAAACCAGTACCGCTGCTGTTTTGTTTTCAGTTTGAAGCATCAGACTGCTGTATGTATTTGACAGCCCATAGGGAAAAAAGAAGAACCAGATGAAGCAAAGTTGAATCTTTTAGCCTTTCAGAGGCAGTGAAATATGAGAAAGTGTTTGAGTCATTCAGATGATCTTTCCATACTAAAGTATTACGGAGTGAATGAAAAAGAGGGGGGAACATTACTGAAAGGTATTTGTAACTCCTAGAAAGTTTAGTTCTGCAAAGTTCTGAGGGTGTTGATAGCAGTCACCTTACAGAGGACGTGGCCATGTGTGAGGGACATTAAATTTAAAGATTTTAAGAGCAGGAGCTAAAGTAGGGAAAATGTAATGCACTATTTGAGAGAATTAAGTGTTGATACAACTATGTTCTGACAAATATCTCTTGAAATAAACTCAGTTGTGGCTGACAGCTCCTTTTGGAAATGTTTGCTTTTAGTTTCATACTAAAATAATGTAAAAGGTTACCACAAAGATATTGATCCTTCTTTCAAAGGAAGAGAGTTCACAGTTTGTATTCAAGCTGCTAGTTTGTGTTTCCCTCTTCTGTTCATCTCATTTACTTAAGTCATTTTCCATAGTAGGCAAGTGATGTTGGGCTATGGCACTGACTGAAAGACTGAAAAGTGTGTGTTTAAAACAGTCAGTGTCTTTTATGGTTCATTCCATCCCTCCATCATCCAAACCTGAACTAATATGGCTCCCAGCTCATGCATCTGCTGATGTTGTTCAATTGTGCTTGCAGCCTGGAAGGCCAGAGGTATCCATCAGAAAAGGGGTGGCCAGCAGGGTGAGGGAGGTGGTTGTCCCCCTCTGTTCAGCCCTCGTGAGGCCCCAGCTGGAGTACTGTGTCCAAGTCTGGGACCCCCAACCCATGAAGGATGTGGAGCTGGAGCACCTGTCCTATGAGGACAGGCTGATGGAACTGGGCTTGTTCAGCCTGGGAAAGAGAAGGCTGCGAAGAGACCTCATTGCAGCCTTCCAGTATTTAAAGGGAGTTTATTAACACGAGGGAAATCAACTTTTTATATGGGTAGATAGTGATAGGACAAAGGGGGATAGTTTTAAACTAAAGGAGGGAAGATTTAGATTAGATGTCAGAGGGCAGTTCTTTATGGAGAGAGTGGTGAGATGCTGGAACAGGTTGATCAGAGAGGTTGTGGGTAACCCATTCCTGGAGGTGTTCAGGTCAGGGTGGATGGGGCCCTAGGCAATCTGATCTAGTACTTGATCTAGCAGCTGACAACCCTGCCTGTGGCAGGAGGGTTGGAACTTCATGATCTTTGAGGTCCCTTCCAACCCAAGCCATTATATGATTAATTCTATGATTCTATGAATAGAATACAAAGAAAAGTTTCATCAGATGATAAACTACAATAACTTAAACATTTTTTTTTAATTTTCTTCAAAGAATAATAATTTACAAAGACAGATTTTTGAATCACTAGCTCTTCAGTATGTCTTGTAAAAAGCCTCTGCTGAGCTACTATATTGAAGCAGAAGTTAGAAGAGCATGGTTCTGCCTGTGTTGGGAGTGCTGCATCCCACTTTTGAGATCTACCTTTGGGCCTGAGCTACGGACGCTTCTGAGTTGATAGCAATACCCATCACTGAGAGGCTGTGCAGTTGTAAAAGGTATGCCTTGTTCCTGTCATTCCCCATCTCTAACAAAAGTACGCGCTCACACTGACACAGACACTCTGGGTAGCAGTCACTAGTCTGGAGGCTTCTCCTTGTCTCTGTGTGCAGACACAGCAGCAGCTGTGTGTGTAGGAGGGGTGCCTCTGCCTCTTCCTCTTCCTTGCACCTTCCCTTCTGTCTCCCTGGGATGGGTGGCAGGTCTGCCTGACAGTGTGGCAGGAGAGGAGGCTGTTCAGCTTTAGACGTAGTGGCAGAGCAGGTAAGGCCTTTCACTACTGTCTCATGGGTGACTGATCTAAGCCTTGATTAGGAATGTGTTGAAAATTGCTGCTAATCGATGCATCTACATATGTGCATATAGTCACAAGAGTGGAGAGCTGAATGCAGCTAACTCCAGTGATATCCACAATGTGCTCTGTGTGCCTCTGGCTACAGAAACTGATGTGCCTTTACCGTTCCAGCCCAAAAGGGAAACTGGGCTTGGCAGAGCCTTTGGCCTTTTGAAAGCATGAAAATCTATAGGGAGCTGAAAATGATTCCTCTTTCATTGAACTGCTTAAAATAAAGTGGCCTATGACCTCTTGAAAGTATGTCTGACCCTGTGGGAGTTGGGAGAGACCAAATGAACTCAACCACGGCAGGATCCAGAGGTGAGCGCAAACTCAAATTTGGAGCCAAACTCCACAGAACGGACTATAAGTGGGAGATGGTGATCAACTTTAGCCTTGCTTTCTACTGGTAGTGTAATTTCATGCGTTATCTTCAGTGATTCATCTTTCAAGGAAAGATATTTGTAAAGACAATCTCAGTTCTAGTTTAAAACTGTTTAGGAACAATGTAATCTGAAATGAGAGAGAATTTTTTAATCTCTCCATACATTGTCCTACTACTGCTATAAATTTGCATCAAGAATGAAAACATCTTTCCTAACTCCATGAACATTCTGACAGATTATGCTTGAGTCATATCTTGATTATCTTTATGATAAGGACTATAACCTTTTCACTATTTTCTGCTGATACTTGTGTGGTGTTTTGTTGTTTTTGCTTTTTTTTTTTAACCTTCATGAGGATACTCATCTGAATCACCTGATGAGCATTCTATTTTTGAAGGAGGGACATTAGATCGTGTTCTCACCAATGCTCTCTCTAGCATGGCATAGAAAGCTGGTAATTGTTTTCTGGTTCACTGTTTCTTCTTGAACATCCTAGAATCTTATGAGCCATCTTACCCAGAAATTTTGCCTATATGCTTGTGATAAGCTGACCTTGCGCATGACCGGGAGGCCACCCTGAGGAACTGTTGCTATGCAATATACAACGACAATTTGATGAGTTTGGCCTGCTTTCTTTGGTCCCAGACATAAGCCTTTGTTTCTGACCGCATTGAAACATACACTGTTCGGTAGTTCCCAGTTCTCTGATACATACTTTTAAGATTTTGCTTCTTTAGCAAAAGCAGAAGCATTCAAACTGATCTCAGTTGGTGAGTCTTTAAACAGCTTGCAAACATGTGTTTCTTTTGCTGTTTGTCTGCACCTGGCATGTATCTACATTTTCTGTCTTACCTGCTAGAGCCCCACATTGTACAGAAATAATTCGGTATCTGTTCTGTTATAAATAAAAACATTTTAATTGAACTCGAGAGCAGGAGAGACTGATGGTGGCATTGAGTGTGTTGTACTCTCTTGCCATATTAAAAACTGTTATTTTAGATCATCTGGTATGGAACAGAAAAGCAAGAAGTGAATGCTCGTAAACAAACCCAGGTCTGGCTTCCTAAGAGGCAGATGAGAATATATTCTCCCTTATCATGCATGGGTGAGAAAAGTGGTGATTGTAAAACAAACCACCAAGGGGAAAATGGCTAACAGAGTAATGTACAGGGGGAAAATAAAACAAAACAACACATTTTAGAAAGCCCTCGTGTTATGACTGGCCAACAAGGATTGTTCAGGCATTTAATGTCAGAAAAAAGAATTTGTTCCTGCTTAGGGATATTTGCCACATTTTTTAGAATAGTGAAATACTATACACAGTCCTGAATGTTTTGGAATCTAGTCTCATCATGTCCATCAAATGACCATGCTCGAGGTATTTATTGATGAGACTGGATAAATTCTAGCTGAAGAGAACACCACTTGTCATGGAGTGAGTAAAAACCTGGGCATGATGCCAGACTCTCAGGGACGATTTTGCATTGATGTCATATAGTGATTAATACTTGTCTTTGCTTCCATCATGGGGTGCTAGAATGGGGAGAGGGAGGAAGAAGGAAAGCAAAAGCACCGTCTCCTTACAGGGATGTTATTTACTTAAAAGTTAAAATGTTTTCATTGTCTCACTCTTTTTTTTTTTCTGGAAAAACATAGATTCTAACTTCATCTGAACTTGTATAGATTGTGCTATGCACATGAAGCAGATATGATGGTTCTGATAACCCCTCACATTAATTTTTTCATGCTAACATACTGATCCTGTGAAAACAGAAATTATTTATGTCAAATAAGGTTAGACTGCAATACTGAAAAGTGGACTAGAGTTCTTAATAGAATTTTTATTGCTCCTCAGTGATGTTTTTTTTCAGTGAACTAAAGTTCATTTTTCATCCTACTTTTTTCAGTGAATCATAGAAAAGTCTACACACTTTAAAGTTGGAAACTGACCAACACACTTCCATGAGTTTCAAGAAAGCTTTTTGTTTTGCTGGCTTATTAAAATTAGTTTTTGCACTTGGGAACTGGCTGACTTGTGCAAGGAGAAATAGTTACCTCTGTTCCCTATAACCTCACAGGAAAATAGCATTCCCATACAGAAGTTGAGTCAGGACAGAGAAATGACTCATTCTTCATACCATTCCCCTCTGACATTTACTTCATGAACAATCAAGAGGTTTAGTATGAAGTATGACTCTTGTATAAAAATATAGAAAGTTTACATGAACTCAAAGGGAGAAGGCAAGAACTTGGAAGAGAGTTCCATTGGGGGTTAACAAGTTGATAAACTGCATCAGACTCAGGAAATCCCCTAAGCTGAAAATAATTAAAGATTGGGAGAGTACATGACAAAAGTACATGCCTTTCCTGTAACCAGTCTTCCTTTGGCATTTGATTGTGGTCACTCTTGGAGGCATTCTAGTGGGTTAGATGAAGCCTTGTTCAGGTGTGGGAAAGAAAAAGCCTGAAATTCACAATTCAAAATCCAGAAAAAGCCAAGGTATTTTCTTGTTGCTGTTTTATGGTTTCATGATCAATCACCTGCTGGTTTGGAGAGGAGGAAAAGAAAAGTGATCAGTGAATTATTATGAGTACCTGGGACTCGTAATGCTGAAACTGTTCTTTAAGGTCCGTTGTCTTGGCCTTTTAGGGAACTTGGTTTAACAAAAAACAACTGTAAGTGAAGTTGAAGATTTATGACTTGTTATTCTAATTGAACCTATGAAAGGAGGAAGATTCAAGGCTGTCAGTTCACTTTGAGATGGTGATAAAAGAGAAGTCAAATGCAGGCAGATATCTGAAAATGCATTTCTATGTCAAATGGCTCATTTTTTAGTGACAAGCTCTGGCTTCATACAGTCTGTACTTGGACCTGTATGAATTGGGGAAATTAAATCTGAATGTGGCTGGGAAAACTATTCATGAAGAACTTTTTTCTCATGGTAGAACTCCTTCCAAGAACATTGCTTTAGTCCCCCTTGTAGGTGTGTAATTTAGGCTGGTCATTACAGCTGTGGCTTGTAAGCCCAAAGCACCAGTGATTCCTACTGTGAAATAAAGCTGTACAGGTATATTTAAGGTAACCTTGCTATTGGCAAAACTAAATTCTGTGCTTTTCTAAATCTTTCAAGAAGCTGGATTGTCCAAAGCCTTGGAGTTGGAAGTGCCCTCCAAAAGTCTTCTAAGTCTTCATTGCTGACACTCCAGTCATTGTGAAAGTATTCAGCAAATTTTTTTTCGTCTCAGAGTGATACAGAGAGTTAGAAGTGTGATACTAAGCTGGAATGGTAATCTCAGCTGGAAACTGAGGAGGAAAGAGGTAAATAATATCGTGATGTTGTTTTATTGGTGATATAACCCTCTATTCAGAACCCCTTTTGAAATCTAGTTTTGTTTCTACACTGCAGTTAAGCAAGAGAACTTGGAAATCTGAAATGCACCATGAATCCTGCACTAGAATCTTGGCGGTGTAGTGTCACAAAGAAGCTGACAACTTGACATCAGACTTGTGACACTTTTTTCTACTCACAGTGTCCTTCAGTAGCTTTATTTCAAGGAGTTTTCAGTGGAGAGTTGCACACAAGGACTATAAAGGAGATGGCAGGGCCCAAGACATTTCAGCCACTCTCCAAGGAAAATAAACCTAGCAGCATGGTCTAGATATCATCCCTATTTTCATCAATTCCCTAGCAAATTTGAGTCCAGATATAAATGTCCCAGATATCAGCAAAATGGATCTCTGAAAGGCCTCAGATACCTCACCTGAAAAGAATCCTCACAGTCTTTCCAATAAAGTTCTTAACTGGGAAACTTTCTTAGAAGACAGCTTACGGGAACAAGCTATGCTTATTACTTGGACACGTTATCAACAAATGCCAGCTGTAATTGCATAGTGGTTTTCTGTGTGTTTTAGCAAGGTATCTGCTCCCTTAGAGCCTTTCTATGAAAAAGAAGCACAGCACCAATCTGACATTTTCCAAGGTGGGTTAGGAATATAAAACTGTGCTGTTCAGCTGCTGATGTTTTAGTGCCTTAAAGTTTCAGAACGGTGCTAAATTTCTAATGGATGAAAAAATTGCTTTCTTTTCTACCTTTTTTCTCAATCTTTTTAAATTTATTTAAAAGATTTTTCTATTCTTTTCAAAAGGGTGGCTAGTGGTACCTGCGAGTAAGTTAGGCAGCACAGGTGCAAGAATCAGTTTACCAATTGTACATAGGAGATGCTGTATCCCATTCAAATCAGGATATGTAATAACCAGCCTGAGAATTTTGAGGTATCTGCATTCACTGTGTATTAATAAAGAAAGAAATAATGAATTTCTTTGGGCTCAACTACTAGCCTAAGATGAGCTCTGTGACATGTAGGTCAGTCCCTGCTGTTGTCTGAATTGGTCTGAATGCTGACTCTTCATGCTGGGAAATATACCGCTGTGTTTTGCATTGTTTTTGGCATTTCTCATATTCTCTAGGAAGACAGTTCAGCAAAATTACTCTGAAAGCCAATAAAAAGAAGCTAAAAGGTTTTTTTTTTGTTAGTTCTGCTTTGTTTTTCAAGCACACTAATATATCAGCCAGATGCCGTTAGATTTCACACGATGCATTTCACATTGAGATCCTCCACTTTATACACATCCTTCTGTTATTTTTTTTTTTTAGAGTTTTATTGACATTTGCTGTTAAATTTGTCTTTTGTTGATAAGGTTTCTTTTATAGACCACTACTGGTTGCTACTCATCTCCTGAGGGCGTTAAAGCAATTTAGCAAAACTTAGAGTTGCAATTCTGAATTCCCAGACAGGTGAAGCAAAATTGCTGTTTTTAACATAACCTGTAGTTGGATCTACTTGATATCTAATTTGTCACTCTTTTCTCTATATCAGCAGATGTGGAGGGTGAGTAGTATGAATCTCTTTCTGGATCTGAGCTCTTTTGAACTTGTGTTAGGTTCAGATTCCAAACAGGACATAAACATAGGTAGGAACTTAGGATCAAGGCGATCCTACAATGGCTTTGCCAGACCTCCTTCCCGGACTCTACTGTAGGTACAGTTCCTATATGAAAGTGTTGATGAAGCTGCTTTTTTTTTTTAATGACCTAAAAATATGGCCAGATCCATTTTGTTATTTCATTCCCATTTTTTACAACTTTCCTAAGTATAAAGCTGACATTTAAAGAGAAAAAAAAAAGTCATTTGGCATAAGAAAACGAGTGGTATGCTAATTGTTTCACCATGCATGCTTCCACTTCCAGCATTTGGGTTGGATACCTGGGTTTAAGACAGACATCAACGCCTTTTCAACTGTTATTTCTGCATGAAAACAATTTTAACAGTATCAAGAGAATCATAGAACAGCCTGGGTTGAAAAGGACCTTAAAGATCATCTAGTTTCAATTCCCCTGCTATGTGCAGGGTCACCAACCACTAGACCAGAGAAGTATCGCCTGTGAGTTATTATAGAATTCTGCACTTGTAGATTGAGTGTACGTATCATGACAACGCTTTTGTCATTGTAATAATATTTAATATAGTGGTTTGAAAAAAGCAGTTCAGTCCTAATAGGAACACTAATTAAACACTTTTTAGAAGACTTCAGTAGTGCTTAGAACAAAGGAGTTATAAAATAGTTATAAGAATACTCGAGAAAAACTTTCTGCTGAGCGATTCAAGGTGCTATTCCTAATTCAACCAGCACAAATAAATTCTGTAAAAACACAATTAAGTGAATAATACTTATGTGAGAAGGCTCTGAGTATAAGCAGTGCTAAATGATTTTTTAAAAGACAAGTTTAAAACTGCAATAGAAAATGTTTTTCTTTTTCTCTCTAAATTGTAGCTTTAGAGAAAGAATCACAAGCAATGTAAATTCTGTGAGGGTTTTGTTTTGTTTTGTTTTGTTTTTTTTTTCCTGAAAGAATCTTATTGGAAACCGTAAGGAAGCATTTGGCAGTATTCATCTGAACTATTTTTTTAAACAACATAGAACTGTGTCAAATAATGCAAGATGTGCAAATACTGCATTTTCAATTGTTACCACTAAATGTGAATGAGTCTCTTGTTTTTAAGTGATATTGATGCTCTCAGAAACGCTATATCGTCCCCGTTACTGATACCCAGGTTTTTGGTTCAGCTGCCAGGATACCAGTCCTGATCATGCTTGCTGCTCTGGATATTGTGTCTGCGTGTGCCATTGTGAAAGGTGAGAAGGATCAGAGTTTGTGGTCATCGCTGTTTGGGTGGAAGCAGAAGAGTAGCCACCCACTTCTGACACGGGATTCAGATCTGGAGGAGTAGGCTGAATTTCAATAGGCTGGGACTGATTCTAGAAGCATTCTGTGCATCTTTATGAAAATATCTTCAGCAGAGACCTGGGTGAAGCTGTCTTTTTAGTTTTGCTATCTCGAGCAATGCAGCCACATAATGCAATGGCAGTTGAGTGGCACTCAGCATTTGTATTAGCAGCACAGAGTAGTTGTCAGATTGATCTGTCCCATCTGCGTCATTGCCTTGCAGCAGCATTATTTAATGAATTCAGGCTGCTGAAAGCCTTAGAAGTAGACCAGATCCTGTTGTGCTGGACACTACTAAGAATAAAATTTGATCCTTGTTCCTTGCTTGGAAGAAGCAAGTCTGTCTAGCTCAAATAGCTTCCTCCAGATGCTCCGTTCCTTGTCCTGAATGTGAACAGACCTTGTTTGTATCATCAGAAGCTGAGATCTGAGTGAGTTCATATACGTATCAAGAGCTGACTCAAAGCAAGTGGTATTTATTGTACCAAATTTCTGTATTTAAGAATGTGACTTTGCATAGCATTTTCACTACAGCATTTTCACCTTCTTTAGCTGTGGAAAGTTATCAAAAAAGGAGGAGAAGGGAGTCATAACTTGAACTGATTAAGCTCCAAGAATCGTGAATACAACTATGGTATTTGGGGATTAATTTGTGAGTGACTGTTTTCAGACTGTGGCCAAAGGGTTATGGTTTTTTTTTTGTTTTGTTTTGTTTTTTTGTTTCAATTTGTCAGGAGTTACCAATTTTGTTATGCTGAAATTAAAATAAATGAGTAAGGAAAGTGGTCTGTATGGAGAGAGGAAGCAACAGGCAAGAAGACAGCAGTTTCTCATTACCTTCAGATATTTTATAGATAAAGAATAATTTCAGATTGGAAGAAGCACAGTTCCTTGCGAACTTTAGGTTATGATAACTTTGTTCAAAACTGGTGAACATGCCCGATATTAAGAAAAAATGCTTTACAACTGGCAAGTTCAAATAAAGTTACTGAGGTGAGCCACACACACCTGTTGTGCGGCCCTCAAAGTTCTGCCTTCTCCTCCATTTATCTCTTAAGCTAATGGGATATGCACAGTCTAATTCTGCATCCCATTCCTGAAAGAAAAATCCTTGAAGTCTAATATATAGTGAGATTTGTTGTTACACACTTACGTGGTATAAAATGTTGATGTAGGATCAGGATGGAATGAGAGCTTTCTGCTAGATGCCGAGTTATTCAAATAAAATTAAAAAATATAATAATTCAACGTCAGTCATTGTAGGAAGTCACTGTCCTGAAGACTTTGTTCCCACACAGTAGTGGATTAAGGCAGAAAGACTTGTCCATCTTTTCTTCATGCATGGCAAGTCATTTGGAAGAGCTGAACAGCTGGCAGAGAAGATGTGTGAGCGTGTCTGACTCTTTGACAGGCTTGACACTATTCCAGCTACGTTAGTTAAATCAACTGATTGACTAGGGGCAACTTCTACTTTGTGCCAGAATAAGGAAGAACACTTTGGGCATTGTTTGCCTTTGTCATGTTTTCTGTAGACTTCATATTACACTATTGTATGAAGAGAAAACATGTTTGCTAGCAACACAAGTATTTTTGTTCTCTTCGCATAAAACAGCTTGGAGAAATTTGTGAAATCGTTATGAAGATGTTAGTTAAATTGTAGGATTTACTGATAAAACAATGTGGTGGCTGGGCTTCAATGCAATAAAATAATGACTGTCACAGATTAATTATGCCACATGCTTTGACATAAGAGGGTTGCCTGTGGGAATCAGTGAACTTTGCCTATTCTTCGCATGTTTACAGATTTCTACTGTTAGTGTATCGAATGGGGATTTGGTGTTTTCTTATGAAACTTCAGAAATCGGCATCTAACTGATTATTGGACTAGATTCATGCTTACTGGATTGGATACTACATGGGAATTTATTATCACTTTGATTTCTTCTCCAACTTCATATTGGCGTGGTGGAGCTTTCATACTGTGATTGTGCTTGAAATTCAGTAGTCTGAATATTGTTGCCTCTGGTCTGGAATGTCAAAATCTGTATCCTTGGTAAACTCTTGAATATACATTGGTATTAAGTCCAAGAAGGAAGAATACAGCTGTTTTTATGTCGATATATGATGCAATCTAAGAGGGATTTGTGAACTTAAGAATGGAAGTGTGGGATTTTGAAAATGGGCATAGCAGTGCTTTAGGGTGCTTCATGACAACACTGCAATTTCCATAACCGCAATAACAATAAATTCATATTGGCTTTCATGTTCGCTGTTCTTCCTTTGCTGGAGAACTGCAGTGGTATCTGAATAGATGAGTGGAAGAGGAAAATCCATTATAATAT
This sequence comes from Pavo muticus, assembly GCA_016647715.1. Classification (NCBI taxonomy): domain Eukaryota; kingdom Metazoa; phylum Chordata; class Aves; order Galliformes; family Phasianidae; genus Pavo; species Pavo muticus. Next base: position 2,876,857 of record JACDJE010000019.1, on the reverse strand, counting down.
GTAATCCTATCTGAGAAGGAAAATATTCATACTGTTTGGCTGAGACTCTACAATACATTTTATTTATGTGCATTCCTTTTAAAACTCACTAAAGTTCTGAACTCCCTCATTTCTTGTAGCAATGAATTCCAGCATTGCTATAAAAGCTTTTATTTATTCAGCCAGACTGCTTTACCTGTCAAATTTTCTAGCTGCATCATGAAAATAAAAGGGAATAAAGTTTGAAAAACACACTTTCTTTTAGCAAGAAAAATACATATCTAAATTTCAGTGGCCCTTATTCTTTATCCTGAAAGTTAAAGTAGCAGCTGTACACTCAGCACTTCTGAAAATCAAATCGCTGCTTTAGATGCCTAAATATAGACATAAAATACTAACTCCTAGCAGTCGCTTCTCAAATTCTTGGCTTTGGTTACAAATATCAGTGAATACAGGTAATAGAAGAATTGCAGCACATTGTGCCAGAGTCTAAATAATGAAAAGACCTGTATGATAATACATTAAAACCTACTATGAAAGCATCAAGGGAATACTATGATTAACTCAATATTAAATCACTGAATGACACATGGGGATATATTTTAAGGAAACAGTTCTTTGTATGTATGAATAACAACATAATAAATACTTAGCTTATTGGAGCGCATAAAGAAAGGAGGAGGACTCAGAACCTTTGCTGGAACTGGTGGAGGCAAAGAAGACATCACAGAACATACCAAATGTTAGCAAACTATGCCGTTCCCTTGGCCACCCCATTTCGGTTGTCATGAAGACAAATCCACCTGCCCTGGGAATCATGCTAGTGTACTGCACAGTGACATGTGGCTGCTGAATCACTGGCAGATGCTCTGCGTGCTACTGCCTGAGCCCTGGGGACAACTATCTGCAGTTGTACAAAACGGTGGAGCAGACAGCTTGCTGCAGCCATAGCTGGGTGGGGTGAATGCAGGTTTTTGCTATATTTAGCTGTCACTGGGTTTGCCTGTGAAGTCAAACTCTGTTCCTCTCCACTTTGGGCATCAGTGAGCAGGATTCATTTGTCCTCCAACCATGTAGGGGTCTCAAGGGATTCCTCCCCTCAGCTACTGCCCTAGACTGCCCCATTACCTGTTTCTTTTCCCTATGTTAATAACGCTGCTATGTGGATCACAACCTAATTGAACTGGTTGAAAAGCTGGAGACAGCAGCATAAACATTTCCTAAAATGATGGTAATTTTTACTAGTTCACAATGGCAGAAATTCACACTTGGCTCCTTTATAGAGGTCTAAGAGTAGTTCAACTTCTAAGTGATGGAAGTTTACTTTATTGACGGAGTGCTACTATAGCAATTTACGTGCTTTCACTATTGTGAGACTTGAAGGAAAATTGTTAAAAATGGGGTTGAAAGTTAGATGGAAAAGAAAGAAAAATTTTAAGACACAAAGTCATCCTGGATGTAGCTATTTAAATATATTTCCCAACCCAGGCCATTCTGTGATTCTATGATTCTATGATTTTGCTCCAAAAGTGAACTGAATAAGAAAAATAGAGATGGTAAGTTTCACATGGTAAAACCCTGAAAGAGAACAAATTCCTTAGAGCCTAAAAAAACACTTTTAAATAATGGAAATTCCAAATATTCTTAGAAGATAGGAGCACAGGTTTTTATGCAACAAATTCATTACATGATAAGAAGATAAATACAGATTATAAATGCTCTGAAGATGTAATGCAAGGTAACTGAATATATAAGGAGAGGATTCTGTCCTAGTAGCAGGTGACCTGGAGAATTCTCTGCGTTGCAAAAATACAGAGGAACCTAAAAGCTTCATTGTTTTAAATATAGAAACTTAGCATGGCCTCAACAGAGAACAGAACTTCTGGAAAGGAGCTCATGTCTGTGTATCTGCTTTTTTATCAGCTCCCCGACTGATTCAGGATTATTTGGAGTCTTTTGGCTTGAGGGTGATGGTGCTTTTCTTATTTTTAAATTCTCTTTTAATTAAGTACCAGGAGTAATATTTAGGCAGGAATCGGGGGAAGAAAGCGCTAGGATCAAATTATGTTTGCAGAAGCACTTTAAGCAGATGGACAACTGAGAAGATTGTATTTATATTCCAAAATCTTGGCTGATTTCAGATGTTATTTCCAGTCAGCTTCTCGATCTAAACCATGAAAAGGAATGGCAGACATGGGTGAGGAAGTGTCATGCCTCCACAAAAACAGCTGTGATCAAAGACTTGAGCTTGCAAAAACAAATAAATAAATAAAAGTTCCCCAAACTGTTCAGACTCTGAAATAGAATCTGTTTACGGATAGGATTACTTAAAGACATGAAGTCTGCTTGGACATTAGGGCCCTTCTTTGAGTGGGAGACTCGATCAGATGATCTTCAATGCAGATCACTTCTGGATTCTTTGGTGCCCACTGGTATGCTTTACCATGGTCACAGAGGTACACTGTGCTCTGGACTCCTGCCAGATGAACTCAAAGGGAGCACATTGCCCCTGGAAGTGCCTCTTCAAAAGGTACAACTTACTGCACATGTTCTGCAACCAGAAGAGGTTTGTCCAAAGCAGGCCTGAACCCACTGAAAGGCAGGACAAGGTGGTAGGGGCCCAAGATAACCATCCTGGGTAATGATGTACAGCTAAAGCTGTGAAGATGTAAACACTTTCAGGAATGAAACGTAGGGTTTGGGTAGGTTTCACATTCCTATCCTGTGACAGGCACTCTGCCAGTGAATCACTGAGGCTGTGCTCAGCAGGAGTTTTGAACACTATTTAATTTTCCTTAATTTGGGAATTGAGTATGATCAACTGTGTGTTTGCATCTGTCAGTGTGTACACCCACATGAGTTTTGTATCTGTTTTTTTTTTGAAGAATAAGGTAAGACAAAATGACTTTCTTTTTTGAACAGTTCGGGCCAAATTGTTTAAAGCATCCCTGGGTTTTTAATGACACTTTGTGTTCATTAGGACAATATCTAAATCTGCTTGAAACTTATCTTGTTGTAGGCCTCAATGCATTGCCTGGTGCCTAGCAACCATCAGCAGGGCCAGTATTTTCATCCACTCTTTCTCTGAAGTGTTTTCCAGTTTTCTAGCTAGGATCTGAAATAAAAACCTGACAGACACTTACCTCTTTATGTAATAGTGATGGCTGATTTTAAGTGCTTCAGGACAAGCTTGCTGTGGTAGGAAGCCCTCCAAATCATTCTTTATTATTCTAATATTATGATTTGGAATCCTTGAATTTAATCTCTCAAAAACCCTTCCCAAACATGTGGTAGGAAGATGCAAGAATTTGTGCAATCTGTGTCACTTAGAAAATATTACAGGTCATCCACAGGGAGGAGAGAAAGTGAAAAATAGTCCAAAAGGTTTATTTTCACAAAGTTGTTCTTCTAATGTGTTATCAGGAGAAAAAAGCATTCAGTGCTTTCTAAATAAGCAGAGAGCTTGCAGATACAAACCGTTTTTCATCTCCGTGCTGTTCAGGCAATAATCCTATTTCCTCAATATTAATAACTGTAGGGGCTTTGTGGGAAAATCTACTCTTGCAGCAGATGTTAAACCAAAGCTGCATAGGCTAGACCTTGTGTGCAAACTACTATCTTTCTTTGCCAGGTTTCATTTGGAAGATATTGTAAGTATTGTCCTTTTTTTTTTTCCTTTCTGTTAGGAAGGTACTCTCTATTGCTATTATTATTATTAATAGGAAAGCATCTCTATTACTTGATCAGCATTGGGAGACTTGTGTATGTATTTGCAAGTGCCATTTGTCTATTGCGTAAGACTGCTCTCCTCAGTAGTAGCTTAGCATTATTATTTCTCTTGGCAGTAAAGTAAAAGAAAGAAAGAACAACAGTTTGTTTTGCTTTTAATCAAGTAGCTTTAAAATTTGACCATTTGTTAGCCATAGCATTTAATTTCTTTACAGTACTGTATTCCAAATAGTGTATGCTGGAACTTGCAGTTCACATGGGTTTTGCAGAGGCCGTTCAGGCCACCCTGGAGAACTTACAGTTTGTTTGGACGATAGCAGTACTTGCTTTAATGAAAACACAATTAAAACCAGGCTGGTGCCTCTGGACTCCTGCTACAAGTTATTTAATTAAAGTTCATGGGAAGCTCATGAGATGAGAACCTTTCTGCCCATATGAGACTCTTATGGTGATGAGCTATTTGTGAAGATGGAATGGTTTGCAGTAAAATAGAGTATTGGTCTTGGAGCTAGATCGTCAGCCTGTGCAAGCTGGTCTAATGCCATAGGTTTTGACAAGACGGGGTTATAATCATTTGAAAGCGTGGCTGTTGTGTTAAAAACAAATTTAATTGTAGTGAGAGCGGGGAGCAACTTTCCCATAAGCTTCTCTTCTCTGGGACTTGCCTTATTTTACTTCTTTTCTGCTGTCTCCCCACCTACGTAGTCGTCTTTTCTCGTTAACAGTCACAGCAAGTAACAAAATCTATTTGTGCAGTTACAATACATTGCAAGAGACTGTCCTCAGAGACTGGCTGATACATCACAAACATAAACTTAGGGTTTATTACCTGAGTCATATGAAGCATGCTGCTTGAGTGAGATGATCTGCAAATATTCTTTCAGTGACTGAAATTAGTAGTGGAGGTTTGACGTTTATCTGATTATTTCTTTTTTCCAACACATCATAGTCTAAACTGAGGTGCAGTATTTTTTAAGCAAGTTTAGTGTTTGCATCTGTAGCATCCAATGCTATGGATTAAAGTTTGACTGTCTTATCTCATGAAAAATACATATACATTGTTTCCAAGCCTATCTTTTATTCGTTTGCAAACTTTGGTTTTGGGTGCTCATATTGTCCTGGTTTGGGTTGTAAGGGAGAATAAACAGTAGATAGGAGCTAATTCCTCTTTGCAGTTTCATACTCAGTGTTCATCTCTGTATGAGGAGCAAGGAGATGAGGAACATGGTCAGCTGAGCGTGCTTGTTAAAATGAGTGGCAGGAAGTTTGGGGTATTCACCAGACACTGCATCGTCATAATTGCAAGCCATTCACCTGGGATGCCTATATTCTTGTGTCTTGTTTATAGAGATGGAGGAAACAGGGTGGGAAGTGAGAATTTTGTGCTGAAAGCCTCATTTTACAGAGAAAGCCATCAGCAGCAGTGTCCTCTAACTCAAATCCAGTGTGGAGAAACATGAGTTTCCAACATACAAGTTGCATAATTGTCACACTGGAATTTCCTGATTAGCATAGGTGTCACAATGGGCACTTCCTGAAGAGCTTTTCAGATTCAGGGTGGAATTTATGGCTTAGATGAGAAAGCATCTCACACAACCATACAGTCTCACAAATGTAAGCTGTAGCAGCCACTGAGAGCTCAGTGTCCAGAGCACTCACTGGAGATGTGGGTTATCCAGATTCAAATCTTTAAGCAGATTAGCAACTTAAGCAGTGGCTCTTCTACCCAACAAAAGCCACAAATACCGAATGACAGAATAATTCTTGGCTTTTTACCTAACACAGCTACTCTTCTTGGTGAACATAATTACAGCAACAAAAAGTGAGGACTAAGTCCGTGTCCACAGTTAGGACATCCACTACAGATGAGTGAAAAAGTTTCAAGCCTGGACTACAAGGAGCTGGTGTATTCATTTGTACACAACAAGGCATCTCCAACAGGAAACCTTGGGAGCAAATAGTTCTATAATCTGGTAGCTAAGCCATTCTAGAATTGAGTCTAGATAGTGCATTACATGATGTCTCGGTGTTAAAGATGATAGGCGACTGCTCAATTTTATACCTATGTTCTTCTGTTCCTATTGTTTCATTATGCCCCTCTGTGGACAAACCATGTGCATCCATGTCCCAGCCTACTTGGGACTGGCTGGCTTTGCTTTGCAGTTCCCTGCATGAATAATCAGAAAGATTGATGAAAACCACTAATAATAGCAATACCATTTGCATTATTAAACTGCCTTCATTGTTGCAAAATGATTCAAATGTATAGTGACAGGAAAAGTTTTAGAAAAAGGCCTATGTATGTTTCACAAGGATATTTCAATTACTTTAACCCTCATTTAATGAACTACACTAAACTAAGTGCTTAAAAGCCATATAAATAGTCATAAAGATTGTAAGCAGCCTTTTTGAACCTAAAGCAGACTAATGAGAAACACTGATTTAAAGGAACTGAATAACTTTGGCTCAAATTAGTAATGAAACAAGAGAACGTTTTGCTGCTTCAATAGCATGTGTGAAATGAATTGGTGGCCCCTGTCCAGTTTCTAGTAAATGTTTCACTGCTACAGTAATAGTCTCTCTATAAATCATCAGTAGTGCCCACATCACAAAAGTCACTGCTAATATTTGACCATAATTGGCTGAGTGAACACGTTCATGCAGGATTGTCCTCAATGCCTTTCAAAGGAGTTTGGTGCTTGGTTGCTTTTTTTGTTGTTGTTGGTTTTTAGTTTTTTAGTTTTTTTGTTTTTTGGGGTTTTTTTTTGCTGATCCTGAAAAGCTTTGGCAAAGAGTTTGAGGGTTTGGGTAAATATTACTGCAGATGTTCTTTGGGTAAAATCTTGATTTCTAATTCTGTGCAAGTTTGATTTCTGTCCAAACTAAAATTCAATATAATGAATATTATGAGGATGGGCTGAGTAGCCTGGTTCTGTTCAGTATGAGGAAAAGAAGACTGAGGGAAGATCTGTTTAATGTTTATAAATATCTAAAGGAAGGTGGGAGGGAAATGGATGAGGCCAGGCTCTTCTCAGTGGTGTGCTGACAAGGAGCAATGGCCTAACCACACAAACATGTGGAAGAATTTCTTTACGGTAAGGGTGATGGTGCACTGGAACAGGCTGCCCAGAGAGGCTGTGGAATCTCCTTTGATGGAGATATTCCAGACCCATCTGGACGCCTACCTGTGCAACCTATTGTAGGGTACTGCTTTAGCAGGGAGGTTGGACTCGATGATCTCGAGGTCCCTTCCAACCCTGCACTTCTATGATACTGTGGAGGAGGAACGTAAAGAAAGGAAGTGGAGTATTCAGTCTTGACTTCCTCTTGTTCTAATCCCAGTTGTTTCAGTCATTCTTTGACTGCTGCCTTGTCAATGGTATAGACAGTGGTGTCAGTGGTAATTCCATTTCTGGGTGCTCACAGAAAGCACTGTAATTACATACTTTATTGTAATGTTTGCTGGCATTTTCCTTACATTTAATACAGTAAGAATTGTGTGTACTCTATTGGCTGCTATTTAAAATTTTCCTTCTAATATGTGCTGTCTTACCCGCAGTCCTATTGCTTGCCTTATGGAATCACTACAGTATGTTCCTTTCAATGGAAACTAGCAAGAGAGTTTGGTCATACTGCCAGTTTGCCAGAGGAAAAAAACTCCAACTATTCAGAGTCTTAAAATTTGAAGTCTGTGTATCAGTGTGCGTGTAAGATCTCCAGGACTGTATTAACACAGCACTCAGGGCAGCCTGTTACAAATCAGTCCAGATAAAATTAGTTCAAGGACTTGGTAAAGAACAGAGTCAGTTCTAAACGTAGATCAGACTACTTTTGAAGTATCTGTCAAATCTTTCAGATTTTAATTGGAATCTCTCATTCTAGGCTCTGATCTGGCAGTTTTGTTAAGCTCTTCAAGTTCATTCTCTTTAGTTCATTTTCATGTGCTCTGCACTTGTTCTAGTGATGGCCTGTTGTGCAAAACCGACATCATGGGAAGGTAGCTGTTCCAGAGAGACCTAAAACTTCTCCACAGAAAAAAAATAATAAAGCCAAACCAACCGAGTACAACAAAGCAAGAAGCTTGAATTCCCACACCTGCGCTTGAAAGACTTCCTTCTGTGTTAAAAGGCCAAAGAGTTTTGATTAAAGGATTGGGTAATCATCTGTTTGGTGTACATAACGGAACCTCAAACCTCCAGTGGTTTGGCTGTCACTGTTCAGCATTAAAAAGGCCTTCTTTGCTTGTGTGTACTATGCATACCCAGAAGTCAGTCTCATTTTTCAGTGCTTCAGGCACAGTAGTACGCTGTTAGCATTAGCAGACAATTCTCTTAAAGGTCAGATGAAGCCAAAGAGAAGCACGTTCCTCAGTGACAATAAAATGAAGTCAGAGATGACACTTCCGCAGTCCCAAGGAAAGGGCAATCTATTTTTTTTCCTTTTTTTTTTTTCCTTTGTGTTTGCATGCATGCACATATATCTGCATCAGAAAATCTCTACGTTCTGTTAAACACCATGATATCTTCGTAAGGGGTAGGTTGCACGCTGAAACATCGTATTGACTCTTGAATCGTTTTGATTCTCTTGAAACAGTAATGAAGAAGCATCACTGATCCATAGGCTGCACTGAGGAAACAGTGGTAGCAAACTCTACAATGGTTGCATTCATACAATCTTTTTGTTTATGGCAGATTAAAGGATAAAAGTCATCGGAGGGGATATCTGAAGACTAAGGCATTAGAAAGGAGCTGGTTAAAATCATAGTACTCTGTGTGGCCTCATGCTACCTTATTTCCATATGCTGTTCAAGATAATTAGCGAGTTGAAACTCAGAGTGGCGTGACAGACTTGACACAGTGCATGGTATTTTGATTAGGTTATTTCAGTATTTACTATATGAACATATTTAGTCTAATTGGGGCAGTCAGGTGAAAATCAGAACACGCAGAAAAAGAAAGAATGGCCCAAGGGCACCTATTCCATAGTGAATACTTAAAGGCTGGATTTTGGATTTTGTTTTCTCACTCACCATTACTGGTCACGTCTACTGGATACTACACACACTGAATACTACAATGCTGTGACCTGTAATCTGATTTTAAGATAAAAAACCTGGGAGACTCCTGCAATGGGTGTTGATGAATGAAGTCTAGGAGGTGTGCAAAAGTGGAGGTGAAGTGCACAATGGCTTCAAACTCAGAATTTTCTGACTTCCACACCTGTGTGTCACCATTTGAAACATAGCACAGAGACATCTGTTCTGCTCCTGATTCTGCTGCAGGTGCAATTGGCTGAATGCCTGGGATCTGGGAAGGAGAGCAGGTGAAGTGCAAATTTTTGAAGTCTGGAAATGCCAAACTGAACAAATAAAAATGGACTTTGGCATTAGTTCAGCAGTTAGTGCTAAGTCAGGAAATGGCCTTTTTATTACAGAAGCGCAGAAGATCCTTCTTCAGGCAAAATTCCATCAGGGTTCCCCCAGTTTCAGGATACGAAGGGATGTGAGTTGATGGATGCTCTTAGGAAAAGATAAAGGAGTTTGTAATATGTGGGAGCCTGAAAAATGACTGGCTGGGGAGATGGTTGTGCAATGTAAGGTATGCTTTGAAAACAGATTTTGCGAAGAACAGTGGGCAGAACTCGAAGAAGAGCCGTTGTATTAGGGTGTACTCATGAGATTGTAAGATGCTACTGTTAGTCTGCAAAGCTTGGCATTGAAAAGAAAATCACAGAGCAAATTAGGTTGGTAGGGACCTCCTTAGAGTAATCTGGTCTACACTTCCACACAGTCACAGCCAGCTTTGAAGTTAGACTGAACTTCAGAGTCAGATGGGCCATTCTAGTCTAAAACTTTACAATTTATTCTAATTGTACAGAACATTTTAGTACTAATTTCTTTTCATCCCATTCCAATTTTTCAGACAGGCTGGATTTGAGAAGCATAGGAAATACATTCTAAGTATTTTTTACATTTAAAACTGTAAAAACAGAAAGCAAATTAGGTGTTTTAACTCTTCAGAAAGAGATATCTTTTTCTTTTTTTTTCTGTCCTCAATATCCTTATGTTTCTTTGGGACATCAAAATGTAAAGCATTGTTTCTTACATAAAAGCTTAGTTCTTATCCAATAGCTTAATTTTTCAATGAATGTGTGCAGTCTAATGATCCCTAAATTGCACTGAAAAAAGGTGAACAACAACCAAACCACTTAGAATATCTAAGATTTTTATGTTAATATATACCTGCGAAAGTCACACTTTTCTCTGTAGCAGCAAAGCCTGCAGAGAGAGGAAACCATCTTCTAAATACCTCTTCAATGTGCCAATGTGCCAAGAATGAAATATCTGTATGTTTAACTCCCACATGTAGGCAGTGAAGGGTTAGAAATCAAATTTTCAAACTGTATTTGAGATTATTCCTATTTAATGGTTTTTATGACAAAGCCTTTAGTTAGAAGAATGGGTCACTTTCAGTTACAATCACATTTTGGTAAGAAATGCTAGAGAAATCATTTATTTTGTAGTCCAGCTGGCTAATAACAATGCTTCATGGTGTTTGCCATTTTCTGTGGACTAAATATATATATATATATATATATATATATATATACTTATATAGCTTCTGTATTTTTGTTTTGCCAGTAAGATTCTTCTAGCCAAAGAAGAATCTACCCATAGAGGTGTCTTTTGCACCCACTCCTTGATTTGACCTGGGTTCATTTGTAGTACTCCTTTGTCTGACTTAACTTAGCCAAGGTGTGCCTGTACACTTTGATCACAGCTGTGGTGAGTTCATCTAATACATGCTGCAGGTCTATAGGCTTCCACAAAACCAGAGAAATTCAAATATGTTCTCCAGTATCCTCTCTAGTATCCTCTTCCTCGCTAGCAATGATAGCATCTCTGAGGTGTTAATATCTTGAGGTTACTTTGAAGTTTCACTAGGCTTTCCTGGTGCTCTCATTTTGAGAACAAATGTGGCCAGGGTTAAGGGAGCATCAAAGGAAATCTAAACTTAGCAAAGTTCTGAGAAATGATCATTTTTTAGATTCTGGTTTCTTATAGGGGTTTGCAAATTCCTCAGACAGGATTCTGCAGCTACTCTGAGTAGGGCTGATCTTGGTTGGAATTCCTCGCTGATAGCATTTTTATCATAGGCAGTGTCTTGTGGATGAAGGACCAATCTGGGACACAGCAAACACAGGTTCAAGTGCTCTGCTGTTTCCTACAAGAAATGTGGGAATGGCATTCTGCTGGAATGGTCCAACAGCTGGAAGAGTTCAGCTCTGTTTGATGCAGTGCGCAGGTGAAGCTTAATCATCCTCATCCTGCAAGAAGCTCTTAAATACTGAGGACTTTATCTTTCTGTCCTTGTTATTTATTCGTACAAAATAGGACTATTACAACAGGAGACAATAGAAAGGAACAGCTATGGCTAAGTCTTCAACCACGTTTGGATTACTCAGGATTACTATCTTTATTGTCCTGATTGTAGGTAGAGCGTCCAGTTCTCACATTCTCTGCCCAGTACACAGGCAGATCTTACAGTATAACTCTCCAATTCTTTTAAAATGAAATAATCTGATGTATTTTGTATATTTTAAGACAAACAATTAAAATTTTGTTTTAAAATAATGCATGGCAATTAAGACATCCCTTAATATTTCTATAGTTCTTTATAGATGAAATGTTGCTTCCCGAAGAAAGAATATTTCACTTGAGTCAGAAGTTGCTCCTGCAGATACCCCAGAGGCCGCTAATAGTTCCTACCAACCATAGTTTGCAACTCACTGTTTTCAGTACTGATCACTGTATACTTGTTCATGCTACACCTGAGACCTTCCTGTGGGGCTCCATTCGGAACTGGGAGGTGCAGTATATTCAATGAAAAGGGACAGTGCTGCACGTTCAACCTGATGAAACAGGAGTCAGTCCCACTTAGAAAAAAGAAGGAGCATTATATTTGAGCGCTGCAGGAAGTTTTTGAGTGAAAATGACCAACGTTCTTGATTGACTATTGTTTTTATACCAAACTATTAAAGTGTTTAAAAGCAGCAATTAATAGAAACAAAATACCCGAGCATATTTAGGATAGTAAATTCTATCAGAGACTCTGCAGCAGCATTTCATTTGTTCTAAAAATTTCCCCTGCCCTTACAGATTGCCTTAATAACCCAGATAAAATATCGTTTTGGCTCCTTTATCCAGATCTTTCTGATACATTCTTACCTTTGTTCTATAAAGGAGGAACTCGTCCTCATAGAAGGACCAATGCAGGACTACCCCTTGTTTTTACCATTGCAAAGACAAGTTAAGATTTTTGGTATAGAACTACAATGGCACTATAATTACGCTTGTGTCAGTGAGATATTGTATGACCTAGCACAAAACACCTTTCAATTTCTTTTAAGTCTGTATGAAGTTCCAGATGATTTGGTCAGGAAAGAGTGTAATACAGCAAGAAAAGCTATACTGAATCTGAGAAAGACTTTGTGGAGAAGAAAGAATAACAGTGTGAGTGACAGCTCTTTGAACTGCATTTTTTTACATGGGTTCTTCAAGAAAAAAGCGTAAGTGATAACACTTTCTGTCATTCTTCTGCTAATAAGTTTTGAATTCATTGGCAAATGTTAATCAAAAGTAACATAGAGACAGAGGTCTCAAAGATGTTAAGTTCCTAAAACATTTTTGAAAAGAGTGGCTGATTAATGGAGAGAAACCCTGTGAATAGCACCAGTGAGAGAATTTCAGAGAATACTCAGCTATTATCCATTGAGTTTGGCAACTGGCAGTAAGAAAAGTGTACGAGCACATGCACAGTACCTCAGCAAAGATATGTTTGGCTTCAGACAAAATCTTTCTATGACTTGCCCAAACCAAGAAAAGTCAATGAGGTTTGGAGCAAACAAGGAATGCTAGAGGAGGGTAAGGCGGAGGAACCAAGAGAACAGCATAATGAATCAATAGGAATAATAGAAAGGAACAAAAGGTATTTTTCAGATAGTTGTGATTGCAGGTAGCTGGTGAAATGGAGAAATACAGTGGGAGTACAATGAGGAAGATGAGTTGACTTGAGCTTCTTGCCATTCAGCTGAAGAAAGAAGAAGACATGAAGTGTAAATCCACTGGAAGTCAGATTCCATTAGTTCTCCTGCCCCAGAATCTGTTTGTTCCCTTTTGTTTGGGGGAGGAGTTTGTGCACTGTCCATCCTTTTAGATAGAATTGAATATGGTATTGAATGTTAATATTCAGCACTTGGATCTCTGCATAAGGATGTTCATCCCAAAGATAGATTTGAATCATACCATTTTTTTTTTAAATGTTATGTATATTTGTGGACTGTGCTATTGACATGAAAGATAATTTTTGGGTTTAATTTGACTATTATGCTGATGATACTCAAATTTTCTTAGATCATAAATTAAAGATATTTACTCTGTCAGAGACCTTTGAAAAGAATTGGAAATATCAATATAAAAGAACCTCTCTTATGTCTTCTAGATGCTGATCAGCATCTATGTTTTTTCCTTTGTGCCTCTTGTTAATTGAAGTAAAAAATGCATTGTGCTACTCTCATTTTTCTCTTTTTTTTCTTAATCTTTGACTCCATACTTGGAGGTCCATGTTATATTTATTCCATGTCGGTTTGTTCCTTACTTAGTCTGTACTTAACTAAAGCTGATTAAATCTTTGCCATTATCCTCACAAAAGACCTTTGAGTTTTGATGCCGATTACATCACATCTTTGATAGAGTTTCAGCAAAACAGGTACAGATTAGTATAAATTAGTACATACACAAGGTGTGGGAGGTTTGTGATCAAGTCCTACTTATGCAGATCAAAAAAGAAGCAGAGGAAGTCAAACTTCAAATGTTCTCAATATGTAAATGTGTTGTTTTCCAGCCAGTCTTACCTGTATTCCATACATACAATGCCGTTTGTTGTTTGAAGGTAGTGAGATAGTCTAGAATAATTAAAAATATAAAAGAAACTGTAGAAAATATATATCTGTGTGATACTAGTCTTTCAAAATAGTGTATCTGGATTTCAAAGTGTGCTATTGCCAATGTTAGTGTAGCACATTAGGTTATTTTGAGAAAAAAATCAGAGGAACACTGTGGATCTTGTGAAGAAGTGAGGTTGAAGCCATAGGGCAGACAGATGGGAAGGAGGCTAGCTGGAGCCTGGTGGGTCTCCTGACCTCTCTCTTCAAGCATTTCTTGGAAGGAAAATGATGCAGTATTACAACTAAAGAACAGGTTGATTTCTAGCCCATCTTAGGAAGCTTTCCAGAAGACAGGATGTGGTGATCCCTGTTGAGAACAAAGTTATGATGAATTTTCTTGTACATTTCTGAGGGAAAGCCATCCTTCTGAGGGACACACTAATTCTTTATTTGTATATAAAACGTATTTATTTTATTTATTTGATATACATATTTATTTATATAACATGAATTAAATATTCCTACTGGAGCCTTGCATGTTCATTATGCTCACTTTCTGCTTTCGTAACTGGCTTAGACCTCAAAACTTGAAAGACTCCTTAAATTGCAGTTCTTCTCAGAAATATGACTTTGTTTAAAAAGAAGAAAGATGTGATAGGTTGTCATGTTTCTCTCTATATAGCTTCAGATCAAATATATTTAGATTACAGATATTTTTGCTGTCAGCTTTGCAGACTAAGTGAAGAAAGACAAGCCTGATTCTTTCCTACTTGCACATCATCACCAGTAATATTCTACAGTACAGATTTGACTCTCAATGAAACTTATACAAGCCCATTGTTTCAGTGTAGTTTTACAGGTGCCAGAAACTGCCAGATCTGGCACTTCAATTGGAACTTCTAAATTGATATACAAGCCAAAATAGAACCTGTCTGACATTGATAGACATATTTCTTCCTCACTGATAGGATGAAGAAAAGAAATTTAAAGTAACGTCTAATCAATTAGTTATAACGGGGTTACATAGACAGTGTTCATGTTGGTAGAATTATTTTTATGGGTTGCTTTGTAGAGAAGAAATCATAAAGAGATTTGTAAGTCTTTCAAGTAGATTTGAGTCAATTACAAGTACTTAGTAAAAATTAGCTGCAATTCAATGGTTCTGGGGATGACCTTACTCAAAGTTCTAGATTTAGAGTTTAACTGGCATGAAATATGCTCACTGCTAAATATACAGAGGTTTATGGAATAAACAATTTAGATATGTACTTTTTGGTCGGAAAGTCTGATATTCTTATCCAGTCAAGGGACGAGATTATCTTGTAGCTTGCTGAATTAGTTACAGCTGAGCAAAAATATAGACAAGTCAAGTGAACAAAAATGGAAAATGTGTTCTCATGGGAAGCTATTCCAAATTACCTATTTTATTTTAAATTGACATTTTGCCATTTAATTTCTGTATATAGACAAACAGTGACATTTCAAAGAGATCTGGCCTTCTAGTGATGAGGTGCTCCTTTTTTCCTAAGGGTGAAGGAGACGGTCACATTATTTAATTATTCAAAACAGAGAAAGTGATACAGAAGGCAAATCCAGCACAGTTAAAACAGAAGTGCTTCCTGAAATGGCATAATATTTTCACTGTGCATTTAAGGTGAAGTTTTTTCAAGATAAGGGAGCTCAGGTACAATCTGAGAGATGAAATCAGAGCACCCTCCTTCTTGAGCTGCAAAAGAATGTGATGCATCTTTTCTTTTGGCTGCAGATCTGATCAGCAGTTTTTCCTCCAGTGCACAACGTCCACATTTTGGAATAGTAGAGAAATGTTTGTTGTGTTATACCTGCTTGCTTGTGTTCAGCTCCAGAAAGATGCCTCATCACAGCTCACCCCATTTGTTAGCTGAAAACAAAGCTTCCATTTCTCTCTTGTGGTAATAATAGAATAGGTAATGATGTTATGGCAGCTCTTTTTCACATATTTCCTGGGCTAGCTGTAGTTTCAACCTTAAAATATAAAGTAGGTTAAAGGCAATAGGAGGAAAAAAATGTTTGAAATAATATGAAGCTAAGAGGATATGTAAAAGGATACGTAAAAAACTCCTTAAATTTAGATGCTTTTAGTGCCTATATGTTAGAAGTAAATTAATAGTCATTCCTGGGTTGCAGCCTGGTATTCCCAAAAAACTTCAAATTAAAGTGTAATACTTGCTTGCAATTGAAGTACCAAATTTTGTCTCCCATTGGAAATCCCAAAATTTGAGTAGAAAACAAGTTGAAGTCAGAATATACATCCAAAATTTTTGAGTGAATCAAAATGTAGCAGTTATTTGTGTCAAAATATTTAGATTAATTTCATTTCCACCCTTGTATTGTATTTTGTCACTAGGTATAATGTACATTAATTTTAAATATACAATTAATGGTTTAATATGAGCAGGAGTAGGTTAATTGCTATGTTCAGCACCTGAAATTGAAAGTTTTGACAATTTTCTGTCAAAAACTTCAGTTGATATCAACAACACGTCTGCAAAACATTTCCATTTTGATAAAACGCAAAAGAGAACTTTTCTGCCTATTTTTTTAGCTCTAAAGCACACTGAAAGAAATACATAGTATTGGTAACAGAAATACAGAAGAATTAAAATAAGGAAAACACAGTGAGACCACTTGATGGTGGCTTTATCCTGCTCCTTGATTTGCCATTAGCATTGTACGTGCTAGAAAGATGATATCTGCCTGCCACTCACAATCCTCCCCGCTGCCTCTGTAATACTAAGAGAAGGGTCTGTGCCCCAACACAACTAGCATTCCTTGCTGGCTCTGCTCCCCACGTTCAGGCTCTCCACTCAGTAGAACTCACTGAAGGAAGCATTTCCAACCAGTTCAGCCTTATGGAGACAAAGGGATCCTATGCATGGCACAGAGAAAAAAATGCCTTTATAAAGGAGGTATACTCTTTGGGGAGCTGCTTACTGGCATCTCTGTATATGCAAGAACTTGGCCAAAGAATCCCCAATTATATTTCATAAACAAAACTAACACAGAGAGTTCAAAACAACTCTCTTGAACTTCAGAGAACATTGAATCTCTGGAAGCCATGCCTGGATGGATACTTGTGTTTGCCAAGGGAATACAAGAGGAGTGAAAAAAAAAAGCCAGATTTGTTTGGTATTTGAATTTGTGACTTTCTAGTGGGTTATCATCATGTTGGCATTTGCTTCATGGTTTTTTTTTGTTTGTTTTATTTTGTTTTGTTTTTGTTATTTTATTTTTTTCCTTCTCTCTATGGAACTGAAACCCATCCAGACAAGAAAATCAAGTTCTGGGCTGAAACGAGCAGAATTAAGATACAGTTATTTTAAGTGTTCTGTGTCTGGTTATGTTTGTACAAATTAATCTTATCTGATACTATGCAAGTCAAAATACATGAAACTCAGTGATGGATGCCAGAACAAAGGGAAAAGGGTAAGAACGATTCTTCTAACTAGCTGAGACATTTTATTTTTAAATCCTTTCTGAAAACAAACAGCCACAAGAAAGAAATCTCTCTCTCATTATTTCAGTTTTCTCTCTATTGTTCTTTTTTTAAAAATTAATTTTCCACTCAAATTTGGCCTATTTTTATTTAGTGCCTTTTTAGGGTGCCTAAAAATATACTTTTATAATATTCTCAGTAAATCCACTGCTTCTTTATGTCACAACTGAAAGGTCCTTGTGTACAAGGATGTTATTTCAGTTTCTCAAATCCACCATGCCACCAGTAAGTGTTTAATTGTGACATTTTCTATTTGCCACTGCTGCCTAATATTCTCTGAAGAAGCTATGTCCTTTATTGAATATGGGGAAAAAAAATGAGTGGAAATGGAAGAACTATTTTCATCACATTACAGCTGAGGTGCTACATGCTTTGTCCTGATCACTGGGTCATGTTCAGGACAGAATTAAAGGGGAAAATATTATCTGTGTTGGGTGCTCAGAGCAGAAGAGGACAGCATATTTTAATCAGAGGTTTTGCTACTGCTGAATCATACAGATTTTGCAACATCAAGATGCTTTAGAAATTCATTTTATGTTGCCAAGTTATTTGCAAAGAAAAAGCAACAACATTCAAAAAAACACCAAATGTTTCATTTTATCATCTTAAGCATTAAAAGCTTACGTATTTTAATCGGAAATTATTTCCTATTTTGCAATTACTTTTAGTTTTATGCATAACGTTTTGCTTTTCAGTTGAGAAAAAAAGAAAAAGAAAATCCTTTCTAGTAGGAAGAATTAGTGTTTCTTCACACCTTCCTTACTTAAAAATTAGGGATGGTGCTGAGGAATCCTTTTCCAGTTAACCCAAAAGAATTGTTTGTTTTGTATGGAGAAAAGGACTCAAACTCGATATTTCATTTTGTTGATCTTTTCCTGTGAAGGCAGGCAGCTGGCCACGCAGCTTGGCCCAACCCCACTGTATTCCTGCCACTGGCTGATCCCTTGGAACCACTGAGGAGCCATTCCTCACAATCCAGTAGCACGAAACCACATGGATCTTGGAACCAATAACTGTGAAGTGCTACTGGCTAGGACGGGCTTTGATTCTGATATTTCAGTTTTCAGGGACTCATACAACTTTCTCTCCTTCAAAATTCTTGCTCCTTGGAAGAAAGGTGCTGCAGATTTGTCTGTCTTTCTGTGCTACGCTGAGGCAGGCTGCCATAGTGAGTTTTGGTTTTTTTGTTGTTGTCATGCTTTCATGCGGTGACCATGGAAAAGCAGTGAGGGCCACCTTTTGCTTTCATAGTCACCACTTCTGTTGACTTCTATTGAAAAAATTTTCTCTTCCACCTTTCCTTCCTCACTGTCAAGCCTTCGTAACACTTGCTTTTGTAAACTGTTCTGGTTAGAGGTGTCCTACCCACATCCCCATAATTCCCAGTGCCCCGATGCACTCATCGCACTGCATTCTGAGTTGAGTTTTCCCTTATTTTGTGGGGTCCATATGCACAAGGATTGTCTGGGGTGGAAGTGGAGCCCAGCTCTCCTTGTCCCCTTGCTTCAGGACAGTTCTGACCCTGCAATGCAAACCAGCAGAGCTGCCATGCTTTCTGACTGCTGATGCAAAGGTTCAGAAGGCTTTTAATCTTTCATCTGTCAGTTTCTTCACATACTCATAACAGTTTATCTCCTATCCTGCATTTTTGTCTCACGCTTGTGTTGATTTAGAAAATCTTCCTACCGTCACGTTTGGGTTGTTTCTGTTACTTAGAAAAAACGTGCTAATTTTAACAGGTGATCACGTCTGTGTAACATAAACACCCCATAATTGCAGCGACCTTAAGGGAGCCTTGCTCTATTTTGCCCGTTACACACGAGCACCTAGAAGCCCCGACATCTTTATTTTTAGGCCTTGCTGGTTCCCGGCTTCCTCTCTGCTGCTGGCTACCTGGCAACAGCCGATCGCCATGGCAACGCCAGCAGGCGGAGCCGGGCCCTGCGGCTGCTGCTGGCGGCGGCGCTGCAACGCGGCCCCCGAGCGGCCTACCCGGCCCTGCTGGGCTGGGGCAGCGCAGAGGAGCGGGAGGAGGGGAGGAATGTCCTGCCTGGGATTCGTGCTCCCAGCATTCGGTGGTTCTGTGATTCTGTGCAGTTGCTGAGATATAAAGAGCTGTTCCTGTCCAGTGCAGCTCCTGTTTCGAGTTGCTGTCCAGACACTCAAGTGTGGTCATTTTCTTTGCTGTTCATGTCAGCCTTTATCCTTAAAAGTGTTTTTGTTTTTGTTGTTGTTGTTGTTTGTTTTGTTTTGTTTTTTAGTTTCTGAACGTTTGGTCTGATAGTTGTTAGAGAAAAACTGTTCACACCCCTGGATTTTCATAGAATCATTTGAGTTGGAAGGGACCCTTAAAGGCCATCTGGTCCAACTCCCCTGCAATGAACAGGGACACCCACAGGTAGATCAGGTTGCTCAGAGCCCCATCCAGCCTGACCTTGGGTGTCTCCAGGGACGGGGTGTCCACCACCTCTCTCGGCAACCTGCTCCAGTGCCTCACCACCCTGATTGTAAAAAAATTGTTCCTTATGTTCAGTATAATCTCCCCTTTCCTGTTTGAAACCACTTCCCCTTGTCCTATCACAGCAGACCCTGATAAAGGGTCTTGTCCCCTTCTTTCTCACAGTCCCCCGTTAAATACTGAAAGGTTGCTCTCAGGTCTCCACAGAGCCTTCTCTTCTCCAGGCTAAACATCCCCAGCTTTCAACCTCTCCTCATAGGAGAGGTGTTCAACCCCAGGATCATTTTTGTGCCCCTCCTCTAGATGTGCTCCAACAGGTTCACATCTCTCCTGTGTTGAGGACTCCACATTTGGATTCAATACTCTAGATGAGAGAGGCAGGATCACCTCCCTGACCTGCAGGCCATGCTTCTTTTGATGCAGCCCAGAATATGGTTGGATGGCTTTCTGGGCTGCAAGCAATAGTTGGGACATATTGCTGTTAGCAGTATTGGAACATACTGCTAACTTTACTACAAGCTCTGGATTGCTGCAGCTTCCATACCTTGGTTTTAACTCAGTGGGATATGACTCAGGCCTGATTGCTCTTCTTTCCACGGCTTATGCAAATTAGAAATGATTGGCATCTTTGCATTACGAAGTGTGTTTTTTATTGAAATTCTCCTCAATGTGGTTTGTGGAGGAGGGAGTGGATCCTGCAGGTGAACGTCTGGTTGCACATCTGATGGAAACAGAGAGATTTGGCTAGGGCAAAGAAAGAAAGCACAATATCCACAATATTTCTGGAATGCATTGGTGATAAATTACTATTGCCGTAGGTGAAGGAGGAGACAACAATGACAAGGTTCTCTGCATCTCATGCTTGCAGAATAAGAAGAATTGGTCATAGTTGTTAAAGTTGGGGACTACCTGTGCTTTGGTGACAAAGAAGTGGTGGAGTTCAGGATCATGAAACAGGAGAACAAGGCACATAGCAGGATCAAAACTTCTGGTTTCAGGAGAAAGCAGAATTTGACCTGACCTTGTCAGGGATCTGCTTGGAAGTATTGCACAGGACACAGTCCTGTGGAGCATGGGATTCAGGAGAGCTGGTTATTTTTTCCAACGATCACATCCTTGAATCTTGAGAACAATTTATTCCAAAATGCAGGAAATGAAATATGTCAGGAGGACTATGTAGATGAATGAGCAGCTCCTGACAAAACTCAGATTTTAAAAAGGAAGCATATAAAAAGTGAAAGTAGGGTCCGGTGAACCCAAGAGAAGTACAGAAACACTGTCCAAGCATGAAGTGATGAGGTTAGGAGAACTGAAGTCTATATGGACAGAGATGTGAAAGGCAACAAGAAGTGCTTCTACAGGTATATCAACTGCAAAAGGAAGATGAAGATAATTGTAGCCTGCTGTTTGATATTGTGAGTAACCTGGTAACAAAGGGCAGGAAAAGGCCAAGGTACTCGATTCCCTTTTTGCCTCTGTCTTTAATTGTAAGTCCATCTTCAAGACTCTCAAGCTCATGAGACTGATGAGAAAGTCTGTGGTGTTGAAGATCAATCAGGTTAGGGAGCTTTTAAACAAAAAGGACAGAAGAACCTGATTGGATACACTCATGAGAGCTGAGGGAGCTGACACTGTCACTGTAAGTGCACTCTCAATTATCTTCGAAAGGTAATGGCAATCGGAGGGAGGTTCTTGAGGACTGGAACATGCAATGCTTTTCCATAGTGTGAAAATGGAGGACATGATAAGCATAACAATAGAGAAAAGCAAAGCTAAGAATGCACACAAACTTATGAGAACCTGTTTTTCTTGAGGGAAGGGGCTCCAAAAAAAACTGAGCTTAAGTGCTGTATGTCCAAATCAAATCAACACTGCCTACAGAAAAGCAGACAATTTTTTTCTTTCCTGGGAAGCTTACTGGTTGCAAAATTTAATTTTCCTCAGAGAAGTTTCCATGGGGACCAAATGACTACTCTAAACAGTCGTCGTTTAAATACAATACGTGCTGGTTTGCCATTCTTTTTGGGCTGATGCCAGTGTAACCAAATCCAGCAATAAACAATGTATCATGAAATTCTTCAGCGGTGATTTCACGACCTTTTTTGGATGTGTAAGCGAGCTATGAAACAAGTGTCCTTAGAGCCAAAGGACCAACTTGTGGCAGGTGTGCAAATGGTCAAACTCAGCAGGTACAAAGTGGCATGGAGTATAGCCAGCGCAAAGGTGGATCAAGGACATAAGGCATCCTCCAAAAACATTTGTGAGGGCAATTGCTACCTGGTCCTGGTTTCAGGGCTCAGAGAGAGACTTTGCCTTGTACTCATCAAGTGAGTGATAGCAATGATTCTCCAGTCCTGCTGAGTTTCCACTGTATATTCAACATCTTACCTGGGAAAGAAGTGCCGTTTGCCTTGAAATGTCTTGAGTTTAGGTTGGTAGCTTCTCTGTAACTTTGTGTTTTCTGGTCTTAGATTTCCTCAATGTTACCATTTGTTACTATTTAACAATACAACTTTGAGGATTTTCATCATGTAGAAGTGAAAAGTTTTTCATTTTTACCAAACTATACCCAAATATTTGCTATGAAAACCCAGACATGCTTTGTGTCGTGTCAGAAATTTATCTTTAGTGTCACGTCACTTTGAGGCCAGCAGTTGCCCATAAAAGCACAGTGCAATGTGCTTACTTCCATATCTGTTGGTGGAATAGAACTGGTCTGGTACTTTAGTAACTGCCATCTCACAATGCCTCTGCTAGCGTTAGTAAAAAAAAACCTAATGCTCAGTTCAGTACCTGAACTTGGCTGAAATTCCTGGATTGGCGCTAGGAAGTAAAACATTGATAGAATACATATCCTTAGTTAGATAATTTTGGGGATGTCTCATTTAGATATCCTAAAGAGGAATTTGAATGTGCATGTATACATATAAACAAAGTGGAGATCTAAAATCGTACCATTTGATTTTCTTCTTCATCATTCATAATTAATGTGTGAAATGTTTTATGTTATATGTGAAATATGTTCATGATTATACAAATCTTAGTAGCTGCAGTTAGTAATTTGTGTTGAGTAAAAAAAAAAAGAAAAAGATGATTGATATGAAGCTACAGACAAAACTGATATTCACTGGCTGAGAGTATCAAGTTTAGCATCGATGGGAGTAAAACAAAATTCTTGTCCTTGGTGGGCCTTACATTGTTAAACTCTGTGTATTGCCTCAGTCAAGATAGTGACCTACTTATGCAAGGCTGCTTTTTAAACAAAACCTGTGAAAGCATGGAGTTCTGTAAATTCCTCAGCTATGCCATGTAACAATCATTACGCTCATTCCATCAGAAATTTATCTTTACTCTGAGTCTAGATTTAACTCAGCAATCTACTCAGGTAGATTGCTGAGGTTCTCAAGTAAGAGCTTGTGGAAGCTATAACAAATAGAAAGTTTAAAAGAGCTTAATTAGTAGAATAGAATTAAAAAGGCTTAATAAAATATTTATGAAGAGATTCCATTCCTCTTTGATCCAAAAATTGCATTAGAGCTTGAAGCTACTGGGTGGTCCTTGCAAACGATTTGTTCACTGGAAATGTTGAAGGTTATCTTATGTTAAAGATGCATTTCATTCATTTGATACTACTAAAAGTCTTTCAATTTTAACACTTACAGGCTAGGATTGTGGTTTTTGTTGCCTCTGCTTCAGTTTCAAAGCTCCAGAAGTCAGGTTAAGCCCTTGTTATCATGAGGTTTGAGAACTCTAGGAGTCTTTTTGTTGTCTATGGAAGTCACCACTAGAAACCTTAGATAAGCTTTGTAGTGTAAAAAACCACGCCTTTAAATATCAAGAGGAAAGGAGCTATTGGAAATAATACATAAACAAAACAGATACAAAAGTAAAATCTCTAATCATTGAAATGTTCTTCCCGCATAAGAAATTGGCAGCACTGGGCTGTGTTATGCTCATAGTGGTAAGATAAATGATGATGGACTCCTTCAGAGGACAGGGAGTAAAAGATAGGTTGTTGCGAGTTCGGAAGAGAAATTTCTTTCGAAGTTGAGATTATTCATACAGCTGTTGTTCTTTAGCTTTTTACACATAACTCAGTTTTGGGGAGAGATTTTATGGCTGCTCATCTGCTTTTTTTTCTGGATAAAATTACCCTGGTGACATAGTAAACACTTTATTCTCTCAATAACGTAATCTGTCCAACAAGCTGTTGGCAGAAAGGAAGATGCTTCAGAATACATCCAAGCTACAACTCGTTACAATTACAATATTGTTGCCAGTGGCTCCTTGTAGTTCATTCTTTGGGAATAGAAGCCTTAAAAATGTTATAGAAACAAGGATTTAATACAGCTCTTACAAATAGGACTTCGTTGCTGAGAGGAAGGACAGTTGTCCAGATACTCTTTTAGAAATGTATTCAGAATTGTAACTGTGAAGGAGTCCCAATGGATTCTCTCTTAGAATCCCAGTTCCTGAAACTAGATGCTTGAAAAATAGGAAATACTGCTCCTCACTTCTACAGGCCTGGCAGTACCTTTCTGGTAGGAGTTTCCTCTGCCAGCTATGTGCAGCTTCCTAGCAGTACTTTCTGAATTCCACTTGGGCCTTCCCTGCCTCTCGCATCCTGAAACCTCTCACCGTAGTTGGAATATAAATACAGCTTACAAGAGCACAGCACTTTGAAGTATTGGCAAGGAGAAGGATAAAAGAAATTTCGAATAAGAATCATGAGTAGAAGTGCATTCCAACAGTAACTTTGAGGGATGTATTAGAGTTGTCTTGATTTCTTCTCAGCTTCCCACAAGCAGCGCAAGCAGAAAATAATGGTACATTTGTACTGATTTTTTATTTCCTCATCAGTGTATAACTTGCCTAAAGGGAGAGCCGGTGGGCCTTTGATTCACTCTGCTAGAAAGAGGAATAAATGCTGAAATTCCTTAGGAAATGTCTCTGCAACTCTTCATTGTAAATTACAGTTATGGAGGAGAGCCTGAATGCTTTTATTTTTAACCGTGAAGGGTTGACAGTATGTTATGTAACTTCAAAATATTGCCCTCATGCTTTTCTCGAACGTCTTACTTAAAATCCAGTGACAAAAGTATACTGAAAAAAAAGAAAAAAAGTGCTTTGCTGTGTGCTCTGTAAGCATCATCAAGCTGGACTGAAAATGCAATGCGATACTATTGCTATCACAGATGCATTTTTGCAATCAG
Organism: Pavo muticus; assembly: GCA_016647715.1. NCBI lineage: Eukaryota > Metazoa > Chordata > Aves > Galliformes > Phasianidae > Pavo > Pavo muticus. Next base: position 2,851,998 of record JACDJE010000019.1, on the reverse strand, counting down.
AAATTCGTTCCTTTGGCAAGATGAAAAGATATTTTCTTAATGTTAATTATGGTGTATTTAGACATTAGTGCTCAGATCCTTTCAGTGCATTAGACACAGCATTGTTGTTCTTCTTTCTCATCAGATGAAATAATCAATTAACTGAAATTGCATTACCTTCAGGTAAATTAGGGAAGAGTATGGTCTCAAGCTCTTACAATCATGGTTTGCTTTAGATAGTGCACTTAACCACTTGAAATAGCAGAGTGAGACATCTGAGCCATCGCCATGCAGCAAACCAGCAGAAGACAGGGTGATGCTTTTGATTTGTAGTACAGCACTCCATGCATACTTTGAGACAAAGCCTATGGCAGAGATCAGGCAGCTTGTGATAAACTTTTATGTTGACTTCGGTGCATTAACAGGTGAGAGAGGGATGAGAAGCTGTTAAGAAAAAGAATAGTGCATTTTCTATGAATTTTTAGTCTTTATGCAAAGCCACAGTTTTTTTGTGGCACTCTACAAAGAAAACAACGGATCCTGACACTGAGGAATTAAGTCTATAGTGAAATGTTACACACTAAGAGTTGATGGCATTCTCAGGGAGATTAGAAGAAAACGTTTTTGCAGTAGTTAAGTATCTTGAAATGTGTTTATTACACACATTTTGATGTCTATCTAATAAAACGTCAAAGAGAAGCTATCTAGGGTACTGTAAGATTGGAACTGGTGTCCCAGAATGAGAATTGAGTTGAAGGTCACTGAAGGAAAGATGTCTGACAAATTTAGAGCTATCCCAGGTCTGAAGATGGAGTGATGAAAGGCAGAATCTGGGAGAAAACCACAAGCACTGGAGAAGGCACAATAGAAAAAAAGCCTTATAATCTGCTAATCAGCAGCAAGTCAAGCCCAAACCAACTATATCACTGAAAATTTAATTCTGGCTGCCATATCAACCTAAGAAAGTGAGTCTGTATCTTGGTGCCTAGTCCAAGGCTACTCAAAGACACCATTCACTTCCCACCTCCTCTGGAAGTATTTTGACTCCCACAGTGTCACACAGGTGCTGGGACGGGCTTAGGCGGGGTGGGAGAAGTGAGCAAGCAGGCAGCAGAGGGAAGGAAAGAGCAGCAGACAGCAATGGTCTGGATTAAAGCAATGTGGATTGAGGGAACAGGGAGCATTGAGAGCCTATGGAAAGAAGCAAATAAAGCAAAGTGGGGGAATTTTCTGGTAGCTGACTACTCAGCTAATTGAATTGCGCATATTTCAGACAGCACTGTTTTTGGGGAAATGTCCATTTTCTTTCAGACCACTTGTAACACGACTTTTCTCTGTGTCTCTAGAGATAGAGATGCACTATTTGGTTGGAGATATCCAGATGAGCCTTCTGAGAGTTTTACAACTGAAATGAACTTGCTGCAATTGCTTGTGAAGCAAAAGGGCAGGGAATATTTTCCAAGAAAGTTTGGGTTTTACCCATTATTCAGGAGCAGAAATAAACTCTGTTCTTAGAAAAAAATCTTCTGCAGAGAAAAGACCTGCAATTTCTTCCTGTCTGATAACTGCGGAGTTGAATGTCTTGGGAGAGGCTTCATGGTGATCTGTAGCTTGCTTTTATTTGTTCTCCAAATGCACGAAGATCAAAGATTGAATAGAAGGTATTTCATTGTGACTACTACAGTATTTAAACTTGGACAAGAAAGAGAGTGGATTATCACTTGGTAGAATTCTATGTACCAGGGAATTGTTAGTGTTTGTCATCTGCTTAGAATCATAGAATGGCCTGGGTTGAAAAGGACCTCAAAGATCATCTAGTTTCAACCCCCCCTGCTATGTGCAGGGTTGTCAACCACCAGACCAGGCTGCCCAGAGCCACATCCAGCCTGGCCTTGAATGCCTCCAGGGATGGGGCATCCACAACCTCTTTGGGCAACCTGTTCCGGTGCTTCATCACCCTCTGAGTGAAAAACTTCCTCCTAATATCTAACCGAAACCTCTCCTGTCTCAGTTTAAAACCATTCCCCCTTGTCCTATCACTATCCGCCCTCATAAACAGCCTTTCCCCCTCCTGTTTATATGTTCCCTTCAAGTACTGGAAGGCCACAATGAGGTCTCCCCGGAGCCTTCTCTTCTCCAAGCTAAACAAGCCCAGTAGCTCTATGTTGAAATGAGAGATGGGAAATGCAGTAATGGTTCTATATTGCAAATAAAATTCTGAATTTCAGTAAACTTTGAAAGGCACTGGGGACTGGCTGTCAAATAAAGTTTATTCAAAATAGAGACATTCGTCAAATTTAGAGGCTGTGGTTAACATGCTTGGTTTTCAGATAGCGGCACCTACGAATGGAACAAAATAAAAACATAATGGATGTCCTTTTTCCTGATGTCTGTTGAACTCAGGAATCTTTTAATCTTGATCTTATTTTTTTAAATCAAACTGTCCAGTGATGCCCCTGAAGATATTAGGAATAAGAACACGTGTTGTGTTTCTTCGATAAATTCTGATTTCTGACTTGATCATTTTATCTTTGAAAATATCTATTTGAATATATTTGGCACGTAAAATGACAGCTGGGATGCATACTGTATGGTGCATGGAAGAATATTACTTAATTAAGAGTAATCAAAGCTACCTAGCACATTTTATTGCACAATAAAAAAGATAATTCCTGAAGAAAGTCTGTCCTATCCCCTTCCAGCTCCAGATGCACAGGAAAATCCTGCTTTCTGGCTGAGTCCTGAGGCCCTTGAACAACTTGGACTTGGTCATTATTTAAACAGTCACCTCACTGCCTTCACTTTGATTGAAGACGAAATGAGTGAAAATGTGGGGACTTGCCCTTTGGGACTTCTTCATGATAGTTTCATAGGATGGAAGCGTTTTAGAATTAAGAGAGAATTCCATCAGAAGTGTGATGAAGGGAAGAAGTACAGTTAGCGGTCACAGAGTCATTCTCAGTAATAGTTCGTGTAAGAATAAGTACTTTACATTCTCTAGGTCCTGTCAAGAATCATGAAGTGCTTTATGAAGAGGGCTACATACTATTATCCACACTTTGCAGATGGGTTATTTAATTAAATAATATTTGAAGTGCAGGTCTAAGGTCTCAAACAAAGCAGACTTGTCCAAGTTCACAAACATACTTTCTTTTCCCAGTCAAAGCATGAGGCCATCTTGCCAATCCTTATGACGCTTCTTTTTAGCACACAAACTTTAGCAGATTGCAGCGAAATTTTTCTTCACTCAAACTGTTTGGGTTTTGTGGTGGCTGTTCTTAATTATGCAAATCTACAATCATTGCACAAACTGAGATTTAGGACTAGTTGGCAGTTATGTCTTTTCAAATTGCTGCTGGGCAGACATCAGTGCTTTTGGATGACTGAACAGATTCACACTTGGGTGACTGCTCGACCTCTGTATGTTGGCTTTTTTTTCTTCTTTTTTCCTTTACTGTACTGGTGGCTCCAAGGTTTACTAAGGAGTTTTTCAGTGCATCGTTTATGAGTTTACTATCTTTACATACTGTTAAATTTAATAAACTATTTGTCACTAATTTCCACACAAGAAAAAAAAGCATAAATCTACCTAAGAGTGTCTGAGGCTGAATCTGTCAAGAAAAGTAAAATGCTTGCTGCGCACTACTGCTAACCAATTCTAACCAATTGCACAGCACTGTGTTTTAACTAAGGATTTCAAATTCAAGTTCACTGCTCAATATCGAAGATAGGAGATCTAATTCTGTGAGCCAGCTGAAGTTAGAAGTCAAAACTGAAGTGTAAATTTCCTAGTATATCTTTTATTTGTATGGGATTGCATGAAAACAGGTTAGACTTCCTACTGTTAGCATCTTTCAGATCAGTTCTATCAACTGAAACAATATTTCCTTGTTATATAATTGTATGTCTTTTCTTTAGAGTCTAGAGTCTTGTCTTTACAGTCTCACAAGCTCTCTTTCTTTAGGTGGTTACTTACTGTTTTATTGCCTTCAGTTCTTTTGCATTTGTCTTACTTGTCCATTTAACATAATATTTTGAGGTAGGGATTGTCTTATCTGATGCAGAAATATGAACTCTGAATAGACGGAAATTGAACTTCCAAAGGCACTCTCAGTGGTAAAAAGATAAAGCTTCAGCAAAAATAATTCCTTTATCTTAGATGATGTGGAAAAGATATTATGGAGACTAAAACCTCTACAAAACCTACTCTAGAAAGGGCTTAAGTATTCGGTCTCTTTGTAGGACTGCTGCACAGGCCTAAAGTTAATCATATTCTTAAGCACTCTTCTGTATCCAGAATCTGAATTTTATTTTGTTGTTGTGTGATTGTTTTTCAAATGAAAACATGCATTAAAATGGAAGTCTTCATTACCATTATCCTTTGTTATTTGGCAAATTGCATAGAGAAGTCACTGGAGAAATAAAAGCCAAAAGAACAGGTAAAGTGACATAACTGACAAACACTGACAACACTGAGACCAAATCTTATTAACATTCTTGTAGAACTGAACTGGATAATCTCTTTCCTGATTTCCATTTTGCATAGAATGGTTGCTGTGTACATTAGTAGCAGAAGAAGCTCAGCCATCCAGTTCAAGTATTATCTTTATTGATCTTTGAGAAGGACTATTTATGCCCTATAATGTTCACGTGTACCCAGCGAAGTAACAGTGAGGAAATGGATTCTTAAAAGCAATAAACTTTGAGCAAGGGTCAGTTCACAGCTCTGTGGACATTTCTGAAGCTGGGTAAGACCGTTGTGCTGAAGCCGAACTGATCTGTGTTTGACCTATGCATCAATATTGGCTTTTTGCAATTACCTTTGCTTTTAGCCTGTTGCTGCTATTAATTTAAAAAATTGAGTTGTATCACTGACTATGAGCAGCCTATAGAATCCAGCAACTTGGTATGACTGTGGTCTAATCCAGGCTAGCTGATCTGTTGTGCGACAAAATGTACAGTGATGATTGTAATGTGTTAGCTGTTTCTCTGTCTAGCTGAGATGTGCCCCATGAAGGAGGCCCTGGGGCTTCGACGTGTTAAAGCAAAATAGATCAATATGAAAAGATCAGTGAAACATCTGAATATCATCTGAATGTACAGTTTATCATATAGATTTCCATTCTATATATGTTTGAGTGCAAAATATAAAATATGCATGAGATATCCTCCCAGACTTGTAAACACAAATCACTTTGTCATTAGATAAGCATTGGCAGTGTGCATTCTACTTAGAGAACAACCTGATCTCATATGAGATTGGGTTATTCTTAGTGAGCTGCTAGCATCTGGGATTAGGTATTCTTTTTCATTTGAGGAAAAGTGAAAAAAATACTCTTTCACCATCAGAGACAATGACTTCTGTGGAGCTGTATTATTACATAAACCCACCAGAAATTAATTCACAAAGGATGCCTGCAGAAGGCTGCACCAGGAAATGAGGTCCGATGAGACCTTCTGCACAATTCTGTCATGCTAGGGGTGCCAGGAATCGAAACAACGTACAGATCTGCTTGTTTTCACGGGCACAAATAGAAAATCTACTGAACAGATCTTTAGGTTTTGACATAATATCTCTCAGCTTCTGCTTATTGGTTGCTCTCCAGTCTACAGGTAGTGTGTTGAATTCACTGCTATGGTAACTGAGGAACTAAAGCCAGCAGAAACTGTTCTATTTTAAAGATTTCCTTTTACCACTACTGTTCTCTGCATACTTTTACCAAAGTCATATTCCAGAATTATGCTAACAAGTAAGTACAAATAAACAAAAATTGTATATTTCAAGTATGAATTAACTAGGCTTAGGAATGACTTGCTAAGTTAGTGCTGATCGAGGAAGCTGAGGGACAGAAATACTCACTACACGGTCTCCAGTGATGTGCTGTTGTGACGTTACTGAAAAATAATCCCAGCAAGGTACTTTCAAAGGTCTATAGAGAAAGGACAACACACAAGATAGTATTTACAGATCACGAGGATGTGAGTAAGGACGGTATGACAAGTATGCCAAATGGCGGAGCTTACAGGACTGATTGGGTCTGATGTTTATCAACACAATAAGCTTAAAAGCAGCTGTATCGGCATCTCCCACTTGGTTCCTTTTCCTAGGAAAACAAATAAGCATAGTTCAGATGTTCCTTTACAAAATATTTTCAATTCCAATAAAAATTAAACAATTTGATGTAGGAGACAGAAGAAGTTCTGACTCTTTATTTTAACCTAATTTGGCTACAAGAAAAACCATTAAATATATACATATACATGACAACCCCGTAGAAGTTAATAAAAATGAGGAATAAATAAAACGTGTTAAAATGTTCAAAATTGTACTAAAAGACATAAACAATTGTATTTTAGGAGAGAACTGATCAAGAGGAAGAAACTTAACAATGTATTTATTACTTGATAATTCAAAAATAGGTGCTGATAAATTTAAACCCTCAATTTTGAGTACTCTATGCTCACATTAGCATGAAATTAAATCAGCCCTTTTCCTGCCTCTATTTTGTCTGTATTCTCTACCACTAGATTTTCTTAGTCAGAAATAATCCCCATTTCGTAATGCTTGCCTCGCTGTTATACAAATCCTACCCCACTACACAGTGAGGTAGAATTTGCTCTAATTCTGATCTGGTGCCAGAACATTTGCTGGAGGAAATCAGCCAATTTTATTTTGCTTTTTTTTTTTTTTTTTTTAATATATCTGCAAGTTTCATATCAAGACAACTGGTCCCCAGTCACGACAGCATCATTTATTTTTCTGGATATTATATATCTTCATATAGTGATTTATATATATATCCTGGTATTACACATTTTGTGCCATAAAGATATATCTTTACGGACATTATTTGATCAGGACTTTAGAAGCAATTAGTAGAACTGGGCAGCAAGAACTGTCTCTTGTCCTGTGAGATGCTGAAGTGTTTCAGACATGACTCATTCTGTAGTTGGACAAGTCTTCCAAAGTGAAAGAGATGTTCCTGCTAGAGCAGCAGACAACATGCTCACTTTGCAGACAGAAATCCGTGTTTTCTGGGGGCAAACATTTAAATCTTCCTCTCCCATTTTCTTGTTCTAGAAAAAAAGTGAGTTAATTTCTAGTCACTTAGATTTATGTTTCTGCCGAACTGAGGTTGGTTGAGCCATTCTCTTTTTCTGGGTCAGAGAACTCATCTTTGTTGATGCAGACATAGATGTTTGTTTGAAGTCTTGACTTTGATTTATCAGTGTCTTTCTTGAAAACAAAAAAAAAACAAAACAAAAAAAAACAACACCCAACAAATCCTTCTTTAGAAAAGTCTTTCACTAGCTTTAAATGATACTGTGGTTGAAATGGCTTCTCTCTGACAGCCGAAGCCAGACTTTGGAGGGAACTCTTTGTGTCTCAGAAGCGGTTTTCCCCCTGTAATGGAGATCTCAACACCTGCCTGCCTCACAAAGAAGTTGTGAAGGTGGATGAGTTTATGTTCATAACTCGCTAGGCATCCTTCCTAATGCTAAATGCTGTCTGAGAATGAGAGGCCTGACCTTGAAATTGGATGTAATTCAGCTACAGGCAAAACTTATCACAAAGCAAATGTACCAACCCTCTATTTATCACTTTACCCAGCTGTTTTGCTAAATTGCAGCTCCTTTAAAATTGCACTGTAATTCATCAATAATTCAGCACTGAAGCCATATGAAGAAAACACTAGATGCCATTTTGAATAGCTCCACTGTCAAATGATAAGCTATTGAGAGAAGAGAGTGGGAATACTGCTGAGATGCTGTGGCTCTGTTACTAAGGGGAATTCAGTTAGCATTAGGAAAAACTACAACACAACAGAGCTTGGGAGATTGTTTCACAACAGAGCTTTGGTAGACACATAACAGGACAATAGGAAGGGAGAGGGAAGCCCGTGGGGTAAATACATCGATGTGATCTTCTTGCAGCTTTGCAGGCTTATCTGGATATTTAAAGCCCACACAAGACAAGCAGATCAATGTGTGAAACAGTGAATTGCGCATGAGTGCAGGGACTGGCACCCAGCCAGGCTCTGCCAACACTGCAATTAGTCAGTGTGTGCTAAACAGATGTGTGTGGCATCCCTTTAAATCAATGCTGGGCTTAACTCCTTCGGGACGGTGTGTGCTGCACGCAGCTTGAGCTTGGGGTGCTGTCTGTCTGTGCCTGCATACACCTGTCTTATCTGCTCACTGCATCTCCACACTGTGCAAAATGCTTCAGAGGGGTGGGCACGGCGCTGCGTTTATTTTTTCAGTGTCGACGTGGTAAAGTGGGTTCAGTGGGATTTACTGCTATCTTGGAGGTCTGTCCTCTCTCATACTCCCTTTTTCCTATGTGTCTTTTAGTGTGCAACGAAATGTTTGTGATTATGTATGTGGATTCAGGCATAGATATGGTATATGTATGTATTGATGCTGTAGTAACACCTAGTGGGTGAGACACAGTGCATGTTTAGCTGTGACTAGATCAAATGCAATAAGTCATCGCTGATGATCTAGCCTGTACAATAATTCACCTGCATTCCCCTTTTGTTTGCACTGAAAATCTGAAGGACTTTTAGGCGTAAGAATATTTTTGAGAAACATCCCAATGCGTTGTAAATTTTCTCCTAATGCAAACATAGTTGTGATATAATGAGAGGACTTCAGTCAAAAACTCTCTATGTTCATAGCTCCAAGCCTTTCATGTGATAGAAGATGAAGGATCCTTCTCACAAAACAGTTGCCATGCAAGATATCTGAACCTAGGAACACACTAGCAGTTAAATCCCCAGGACTCTGCAGAATCAGCCCCCAAGTGGAACCAGCACAGCCTGGGGTTTGTTCCGGCCTGGGTACTCCGCACAGAACTCGAACTCCTACAGAAGATGAAGGCTGTATCCTCAGCTCTGGCTGTGCTTGCCTGTTCACTTAACCCTGGTGACACCAGTCTTTTCTCAAATGAATTTTTCTCCATGCCTTCCCCTGAAATCTCTGGCTTCTTTAAAATTTACCTGCTTGTTTTCTCTTGGGCTTTCCATGGGTTTCGGTCCCTCTTTTTTTGATTCAGGACCTTTAAGAGAACTGCTCTTAGAGTGCCTGATTTTGTGAGTAGCTCCATTTCTTTTTCAGGGCCACCTTGTAGCTCTAAAAGGAGCCACACTTTGCAGGTATTACTTAGCTCTTGGTGGCAAAAAACTTCACTTTCCTCAGTCTCAAGGCCACTACCAGCATTAGCTATGGTTATTTACATGTGGTAACACCTAAGAACAGCAGCCTTGTCCTGCCTGGGCTATCTTTGTGATGCCTGCAGAATTAGAATCATGTTCTTATTTGTCAAGCACTCTCCTTTTCTTGTTTTATTCTGTTTGTTTAAGCAAGGAATTGTTCATTTAAACACAAAAATTCGGTAACACTAAATAAATAACGTAGTATTAAAATGCAAACAGATTAAAAACAAAGCATCCTGCTATCCTCTCTCTCCTACACATGCCCAGGCTCAGGAGGCAGGCTGGGAAAGACATAGCATTAATAAACATAAGGCCAGCAGCAATCATTAAATAAATATCATTAAATAAATCCTCTTAATATTTCAAAAATGCTGGAGGCTTTTGTTTAATAAAAAAATGGATAGGAATATAGGATGAAATGGATGCTGTGGAGTAGTGAATTCTACTGTCAAGAAATCATCCGTGATAACATCCGTGATGCAGAGAGCACCGATTGCACAGCCAGCAGCAGAGCTCTGGCATGAGGATGGTGTCAGGACTGTGAAGAAGCTCCTCTGTTACACAGGGCCTAATGAGATCGCCTTGAAGCCAAACTATCACTCTGGGCAGCCTGTGGAAAGCACTCAGGGTGGAGTAAATCTGACAGCTTTTGTTGAACAGAAGAGCAGACGAACTAATCCAGCACGGACAAGCTGCAAGCTTTGGAGCTGCTCTGCAAAGGCAGAATTACAGCACCTCCAGCCACGTGGTGACCAAGGCACGTGTTGCTGATGTGAGGTTTGCATGGGATAAGTAAGGTCACAGCAAAGGCAAACTATGCAACAGAATAAACATTCTCAATCGTGTGTTCACATCTCTTTCCAGAGAGGGTCAAAACTGATGTTAGGATTAGGCTCACTTGCTTCCAGTTTCTGTGAGATGGTGGAGGAGCATGAAAGAGGTAGTCAGGCAGGGAAGAGGTAAAGCTCACTAAATGGTCTAGTTCTGGACTGAAGTGTTGGCCTGGAATGTTCAAATCATCATCAGCTTAAAGGAGAGAATATTGGCTTCTACACATGCTTAGGACTATAAAGAGGGAAGTATTTTCCAAATACACACATTTATCTTTCTGGATATTAGATATCTTCATATAATGATTTATATATATATTTATATACATATATTCTGGTATTACACATCTTTGTGCATTGAAGATATATCTTTATGGACATTATTTGATCTGGACTTTAGAAGCAAATACACACTCTTGGGAGTTACAAGTATTCTAAATAACTGACAGACCATTGTACAACTATGTATACAACAGCTTATTGTGTAATTGCAATGAAGCCAGCTTTCAAACTGAATAGCTTGGCTAGCAACACCATTTAACCACAGCAGCACAGAGTCCAGTTCAAGCTAGCTGCCTAAGTATTTTCTGAGCTTCCAAGGAAATCCCTACAACTTGTTCTGTGTTCTGGGCTTCCATGGCTGTCCTGGTATCACAATGTCTGTAACATACTTTCAGGCATAACTCTGTATGTGTTTGTGTCTGTATCTGCATAGATGGAAACTACTGGGATATATATATACATATGTATATATACATATTTCTAATTCTGAAAATGTAGTTCATAAATATAGCGCCATTTAAGAGTGGTATCTCTATGCATTCATTCTCTGCAACAAAAAACCAAACCAAACAAAAAAACCACAACTAGAACAGTTTATATTGTTCATTTCTTCTGCTCTGAAAGATAGGTTGTAATATTTTGCCATTACTGTGAGCTCATATGTAGTGGAAACTCAAAGTTCTTCCAAACAAATGTGGTATTCCTCGCATCGTGTAGACAGTACTTAGTAATGGAGAGCACTTTTTGCTCACAGATGGTGTGAATCCAGACCATCCATTTATTCTACAGCTTTTACCTCTAATTGACTTTTATTGTATCTGCAAAATGGAAAAGCATTAAAGAGCATCTCTCACTTATAAAAACAGTGGCCAATTTTCTGTTTTATATCTTCTGAGGATGCTTAATTGCCTTTTACAATTAGGTATTGAGAATGTGAACAATGAGATTATAGAGTTGATTTTATTATTTTTTTGTTGTTAAGTGTACCTAACCTAGGAGTTAGGATGTTGCAGCAGTTTTCTGTTTCTCCTTTTGCATTGAATTTGACTTTTGTAATCCCTACTTTTTGTGCAGCTCTGCATCCTTTCTTAAAAAGTAAAATGTAGCAAATTCTCACACCTGCAAATTATGTGGTCCCCACAGTTTTCAATGAGTCAGTAGCCATCAGAACACTCCCAAGGTGGATCACAGTTTTTAGAGTAGAGTAGTCCCTGTTTTGTAGCATCTGGAGGCATCACAGCCCAGTTTTCCTGTCTTTTGTTGTTTTGACTTCCCCAGCAAAAAAATATGTTGGCAAAACAGCACTGATATGCTTTGCCAAAAACTCACTTACCTGAGATATTCTCCAAGTCAAGGAACAGGTTTTTTTTACCCCCCAGATCAAAACCAGTTAAAAACAGAACTACCCCAAGGTATTTCTATTGAAATGCAGATTTCATACTTTTCAGTCTCTTGGGTTGCATGCAACATTTGAATTTTATGGCGGTTTGCCTTGAGCATTTCATTTGGAATGGCAGTTGCTCTTATTTCTATCCCTTCATTTTATGAAAGCTGTTACATAACTGGTGGGAAACATGTCGTGTCCATCCTCACAAGTACTCCTAAAGCAACATCTGAATAAAAAGTTCTCATGCAGTCTGAACAGGAGATGAACTAACTACTCGAATACAAGTCCCATACTAACACTCACTCAAGTCTGAAGCTTTTGAAGGACTAGCAGTCCATCAGCCCATCCTGTCTCTTTCAGTGAATAGATCATAGAATCATACAGTCATAGAATGGCTCAGGTTGGAAGGGACCTTAAAGACTATCCAGTACCAACCCTCTGCTTTGGGCAGGGTTGCCACCCACTAGATCAGATCTGGGACTGTAGGAAAGTTACTCAAATACATGGGATAACATTTGGACAGCCACATGATGCCACCTTGGTCTGAAGGAAATACTCAGCTGTAAAAGGAATGAATTAATTCAGATAAGCCTCGAATTGGCCTTGATGGACTATAGAGACTGGTTTTTGTCCCTTGGTACTTCACATTGTTGCCATTGCTTTATACAGCGTGCTGAAGCACACTTCTCTTTGTGGAGCTTCCCTTCCCTCTGTGCAGAGCAGCTGATGTGCAAAGCAATTATTTGGGCATTAGTAGGGCAGAGTTCGCATCCCACAGTAGATGGGCTGGTGCAGCATGCAAAGCATTTGCTATATATCACATTGCCTCTCCTTCACTTTTTCCCCTAAGCTCATTGCTGCCCTAACAGCTTGACCATATCTCACTTCCCTTAATAACATGCTTTAAATACAGCAGGACCTGCCTGCATCAGTAATAAGACCTCCTTTTTCAAAACTGGAAGCTTTAGTACTTGCAGGTGGCTGCTCCTGTGGTGTGTTCAGCATGTTGCTAACCTATGAGCACATGCTGCTGTCAATAGCTGACCCTCCTGGACTAGGATTTCCACAGAGGCCGTGGCTGATTGGCACCCACAGGACAGGCCCTGAGTGGGGAGAGGGGAAAACACTGGGCTGTTGGAGCAATAGGTGGCTGCCTGTGAGATGTGGGCTTTTGTTTTCAGTTTGTCTTGAAAATCTGAGAGAAGTTTTACTTGATTTAAGCAGGTATATCTAAAAATAATTAAAAATAACCCACAGTTAAGTCACAGAAGAGATTATTCAAATGTGAAGTGTCTTCAGGTATCCATGGGCTGCTCACGGGAAAAGTCACTGCAGTTTTAGGCAGAGAAAAGAATATTTTTCCATTGGCCAACAGTACAATTAATTGAATTGATATTAAAAAAGAAAATCTCACAAATTCAGCTTGAGGCAGGATGAAAATTTTTAGCAAGACAGTTAAATTTCAATAATAAGCAGTAGAAAAAAATATTGTCTATGATGAGGCATTTAGCAGCCTTAAAATAGATGTTGCTGAAAAGGGTATTGCCACTTTTGATGGCTTGTTTGTCCTATGGTAGAATACTGTATGAAGATAAAAATCTAACACCAGAGAGAACATTTTTAGGGTGGATCTAGAGGGTTAAATAGAGGTAATGACAGGAAATTATAGCAGAATAATTTTAGACCTGAGGGGAATAGGTTGTGGAACAGAGAAATGGTTGGAGCCCTATTGTTGACACATTTAAATATAGACTGGACAAAATATTAATAAATGTGCAGTAGGGAACAATTTGACATTGTGCTCAAGGAGACAGAAAAGATGCAATAACGAGTCTTTTAAAAAGGTCTGCCAGGTTCTCTAATATACTTTTCTGTAAACCTTATTTCACTTTAAGCATGTTTATTATTACTACTTCTCTGAAAGAGTGGTCAGGCGCTGGAATGGGCTGCCCAGGGAGGTGGTGGAGTCACTGACCCTCGAGGTGTTCAAGGAACCTTTGAACGCTGTGTTGAGGGACATGGTTTAGTGAGAACTATTGGTGATAGGTGGATGGTTGGACTGGATGATCTTGTAGGTCTTTTCCAACCTTGGTGATTCAGTGATTCTGTGATTTTGTTCTTAATGTAAATACAGCAGAATTTGGTCCTATTTATCAACTGAAGTTTTGCACTGTTTTTTTTTTTCATTCAAACATTGGACTTTTGAGTTCAGCCCTCTGCCCTTGCTTGTCTTGTAGGGCATAGGACTCTCTGCTGACTTGCACCTAGTGAGTGCAGAGACAGTGGTAATTTATCCTTTTGTACCTTGAAGGCTAGAGCCTTTAGTAAATCACTCAGCAAGTAGCTCTGGAGAGGGGAACAGCACTCAGATACAGTTCTCTGTATTTAAACATCCTCCGTAAGCGTGAAACGGAGGGATGTTTATGTGGAAACAATCATAGGGATCAGTTAGATATCGATCTTGATGTTTTCTGAACTTCCTGTCAGTGTCACAGCTGAGAGTCACCAATACTGAGCTGTTGGAAACAATCAGTGCTATCCAGAGATCATTTTTAGTTTGCAGGTAGACACAGTTTGACAGTGGTGGAGCTGCCACCTCAGGAAAAAGTGTGTTCAAATAAATATATTTTTTAAATGACTGAGTTGTGGTAATTTAGTTTATCTTTTTAAACTCAAACAGATCTTCATAAAATTGTGTTTGCTTTCATATAGCATGTTGAAAAATAATTAATGGTTCTTGACATTGAAGTTGTAGGTCAAGTGTTAGAACTTAGTGTAAATCTATAGAAAAGTACCTTATAAATGGCATATAAAAATAATTTATATTTGCTAATATTTTTTTCCTGGAGAGGGTCCAGATATTTTGCAGCTACTATACATGTGACAAGGCCTTCACTTCTCAATCATAGTTGTGTATTCTTTATGAATCTTCAGCATGCAAAACGTCCTCAACATTCTATAGATACAGGAGAAATCAGTCATCATCCGGAGAGTTTATGTGCTAGTAGCAAATATGCAGCATGGGAGATGAAAAACGAGGTCGGTCCAATGAGTTTGACCAGACTAAGGTTACAACACTGCTAAGTACAAGAAAAATTCTTCAATGCAAAAGTCTAGACACAACATATTTATCTTTAATATGTTTGCCTCAACTTACTAAAACTGTTTTAACTTGGGGGTTTCTTCTTACTAGGTCTTGTTACCTTCACACATCTCCCTTCTTGGCGCATCCTTCCCATCCTTCCTTCCCTCCTTCCAGCCTCCATGCTGGCAAGTTGCCCTGGCATACTGCTGTCGGCCTTGTTATTACATCACAGATCAGGGGTGAAATCTAAAAGAGTCAGAAAAAGATTATAAGGCGTCCTCATTATTTCAGTATAAGCCAGAATAGTGCTGCCTTCCTGAAAATGTGTGGCTTGGCTTTACAGTCGGATGAATTCTTGAAACTAAACTATAGATGATATTTGAGAAGTTTATAGCAAATCAAAGGGAATTACATTTTCGTGCTATTGTATGTTTTGAGATTCATAGTCACAGTGTTTAAGAGGAAAATGTATTCTTCTTTTCATATATAATGTTCAGTATCTATAAACCCTATATAGTAAAAATGTGTACTATGGATCTCCAGCTTTACTTAAATATTAGATTAGATTACAAGGTAGGAAACCTGCTTGAAATTCTGATGCTTATCAGCAAAAAAAGGCAAAGTAGTTTCTATCAGGGGCGTAATAGCACGATTTTAAACGAAGAGGAAAAAATAAAAAGACATAGAATGCCAATGAGCTTATTTCTGAAGAAGCCAAGCACTGGAAATGTTATAGTTCTGCTAATAGACAATCCACTAGGAGCAAACTTGTGGAAACCTAACACTCTTCTACAATTTCTTACTTCAATTTTTCTTTACAGCGCTCCTTACTTTACACGAGTGATGATACTGATGAGTTTTTCTTTCTTTTAAGCTGTGTTGAGCATAGATATACCAGTTGCTGATCCTAAATGAAAAGCGGTGAATATTAAGCTTTTCTCACTTCTCATGAAGCGAGCATCCTGTTCCAATGCGGAAGGAACATTTGTTTTTATGTTGGAAAGTCTTTGGTTCTATAAACATGAAACCTAAGGTAGAGTTTGCAGCTGATACCTGTTTAATATAATGACTCTTCTGTTTTCTCTTGGAACTGTTCAGTACTGAGGGCTAGAGGAGGCCTCATCAGTGTCATGCCTATATGGTATAAGTGATGCAGAGAAGTGCATATTACCACTGCAGTGATAATGAATTTCTGTGAGGTTGTATGGGGATTTCTGCCTAAGCAAGCATGGATAGAGAGATTGTAGAGTGGGCAGTTTCACACTCTGCAGCAGGTCTCAGTAGATCTGAGAGCACAAACTCCAGTGCCTTCAGTTCTTTCCTAGTTTCACATAAAGAGAAGGAGAAAGGCTTGAAGATGCCTCACTGCTCGGCAGCAGTGACCGACTGCCAAGCATGAGAACAGTGCAAATGGGAAAGGACTTGGAGGGGAGGAGCAGTTCTGCCCTGGTGAGACATCATTAGGTAGGAAAAGGAAAAGCATTTGGGGTGGGTGAGTGTTGGTAGCTGCAGTTAAGTAAGTGCAGGAAACTGGGGACATCCTGAGTTTGCAGGGCACTGTATTGAACACAGCAGGACAGAATAGAAGGCTGCTGTTTGCCAGATAGTGATTTCTGCAGCAGGGACAGAAGTAGGTTGAGGAAAGAGCAGAAAAAAAATAACATTTTTTGTATTCTGTACTTTACATGCTTTTTAAAAATGTGTGAAAGGAACTGTATAGCAGCCAATCCTTTATATCACCTCCTATTCACAGCTCAATGGCCTGCTCTAGAAATGTTTTTATTAAATGACCTAGATATATTAATAATATCAATTAAATTAAAGGAGAGGGAATGTAGCTGTACATGTGAATTCTTTAGCTTCAGGTAGAGAGGGACGAACAAACCTACAAAGGATACTCAGTTTTGTTTTCCTTTTTGACAGCAAGTTGCCAAGTGTACATTCTTGTTTGAAGGAGAGCATTCTGTTTTTGAGAGCCTGGTGATAACAGGCTTTTTGTAACGCAGTGCTTCGGAAGATCTTTGTTGCGTTCGTGTTTGAATGCTGGTCGATGTTCAGCTGAGGAGACAACCTCAGTCTGTCGGAGCAAAACCACTGTATCTCACTCTCATTTGCATTCTGCATGCCATGTTTCAATTTTCCATCTTTAAATAATAATTTGTAGCTGCTTAGAATCTTTTATTAGGGATCTCAGAAAGCTTGATGAATATTGTATGAATGAATGGAGCCTCACAACATGCCTGTGAAGTACAACTGGGTAAGAGTCACTATCTCTAAGCTGTGCGGGAGCAAAATAGGGCATTAAAGCACAGGGCTCTGGGTTTCATCCCCAGATTGTGGCAGCACTGTCTCATAGTGAAGCATTCAACTTCTGAAGGTGCATATTTGCAAGGGACTGATACATGTATGTGCAGGTAACTTGAGTGGTTTTGGACTAAAATCTGTTTTCTTCAAGATCACACAATGAGTTTAATCAGAGAGAGGAAGAGAACCAATGTCTTAACTCTCCGTGTACTGTATTTTACGCATAGAGCTATTCACCCTCCTTGAAAGACTGAAATTAATAGGCAAGCCGATACATCCCACTGAGGATTAATCCTATTCAGAGCTTCACGTAGGTTTCTCTGATTTGTTTTCCGTGTTTGCTAAATGTTTTTTTTCTTACATTGTCTTCTCAGTTGAATTGTTCCCTGCTGAGTTAAAAATAAATGTCAAACAATATGACTTAGAGAAAAATCTGTGTGTTTCAGAACTGTCTGCTTTCCCCAGGAAATTCTAGCCAATTAATAGAACAGGATGAGGGATTTTGCCTAGGGAGCCATCGTGAAATACGATGTGTGTGCAAATACATGTACAAAGAAATACATACAAACTCACGAAGAAAATTTCATTTGAACAGGATCTACCTATCAGTGAGGAAATTTATGAGGCACTGCAGAGTGTGGACGAACACAAATCATGGGGAGGATGCTATTTTGAAAGGCTGATGAAGTTTTCCTGGTATTTATTTTTGCTACTGCATCACGAAGTCCATCTGACCATGAAGCTGTCACTGGTTAAGTGTGTGTCACAGAAGTTACAAAGCAGTCATTATTCCCCAAAACACTTAGGAGGATGTTATAATTCATTTATATGCTACCATTTCCATAATGGAAGAAATTTCCCCGTACCATACAGTTTGAATGTCTCTCTGACAACCTTCAGTGTTAATTTTTTACGTTCTCTTTGGGGATCTGCTCTAATACCTGATTACACATAATATTAAGATATTTTCTTATAGCTAATGAGACTTCTGGCTGAGAAGCATGAAGAAATTTTATGTATTGGCTTTGCACATGTTGGCCATATTGTTTCTATGTGCCTATTATACGCACTGCACATTCATCTCCAGACTACCCATCCTTGTCTTAATCTGTTTCACCGAAAGGCCAGTAAGTATTCTGAAAGGTTGTGATCACAGCTATGTCAGGTGGGGAAAAAGGCTTCTTAAAAGAAAGAGTCACCCTTACAAATGCCAAACTGTTAAAGGGAATATTCTACTTTCTGAAATCTTAGGGATTACCAGTGGCAAAGGCAATAAAAATCTTCTTTAAATAGATTTGTGAATTATTAAATAAATTTCTTTCAAACTGCGTTATTACTCATAGGAATAGTATCAATCAACAGTGAGAGCTAAATTACTAGATCAGTCAGAAAATATTGTTGCAGCTGAAGAATCAATGCTAATTGAATCATTAAGGCATTATTACATGAAACACAAATAGCTCAGGATGATAACTCTTTGCTCTGCTTGATCTATAGTCTACAAAGAAGACATAATACCAACAATTGTAATGCTTGATTGTTCTACTCCTAAGCATCGTGTTTTCTCAATGCAGAATTTTTCTCTATCAGTGTCATTTCAGCTGTAAATCTCCTACTAGTGAATTTTAAAAACCTAAGCTGACTGTAGATTAATGCCATGCACATTCTTTCTATGGTTCAGTGGTCAGGCTTTCTTCAGCCAGTCTCCTGGTGTCTGCAATGAAGTGCAGAGCTGGGGGCATTTTTTGCTTTAACTGTTTTCACAGTTTCAAAGAGCCTTGTCACTGCTGCCCTTACTACAATTATTGAAGCAAGACTGGATTTGTTGGGAACTTTTAACACTCTGTATAAGACTGACAAGGGATCTCAGTTCTTTGGGCCTACTCTCAATGACTTGCCCTGGCTCACTCATGACAGAATAATTCGCTCTTAATTCAGGAGATTAAGGAGGAAGATGTTACCGGTATCCTTGAATTGATCAGGCTGTGTTCCGATAGGATGAACAAGGACGGAGCTGTATCTTCTGATTGCTGCTCCTCCTCTGAGACACATTAATAACCACAGTCACTTTGTAGACTTTGCTCTTTTGCTATGAGATTCAGTGAATGTTTCTGTCTTCTAGCAGTTGTAATATTGTTGTGTCATGGCTAAGGCATAGTGACAGTTAGACTGACAGCCCATGGATTACACATGTGTATGTGGGTGAGAGAGAGAAAGTGAGTATATGGGGTGGTGCATATGTGCTAGTAGCTGTGGCGGTGAGGGTAGTATTTAGGTGGGTAGATGGAGGCTTCCTGGGGTAGAATCAGAGAATAGAATCATAGAATAGAAGATGGGAAGATGAGAACAAGAGCATCTATGTGAGAAAGTGCATGAATATGTAGGTTAGAGTAGTTTTGAGACAGTGCATTTGCTTTGATCTTCCTATTATTTTCTGTCTCTCTCTATTGCTTTTTTTTCCATGAAAAAGAACTTGAGCTTAACATACGTTCTTGCAGTCATAGCGGGATGTTGATATGTGGGGTATGTCTATTCCCATCTTGTCCCAACAGCTAAACCTGCACCTTATGTGCCAAAGAGCCGTAGGGTATTTCCAACCTCTTAATTTCTCATTCTTCTGGATTAGGAGGATCATGCTAGTGTATGAGATCATTTCTTTTGCAAATCGACCTCTTCCTTACTTATCAAAGGTTTGAAGAAGTGTAAGTACATGTGTATGTATGTATATATAATGACCAGATAAAGAGCTGTGTGGAGCTGGAAGAAGTCAAGGAATGAGAGAATCCTCTGTACACTCTTTAATTCTGAAATTCATTGACAACATTAAAGAGATTAATGAATCATGGAGCTTGATGCCAGGAAGGGCTTCAAGTGTACCTTTTTTATCAATGCTAATATAACTTAATAGATAGAACAACACAGCTTTTCTCTTTTTCTTTCCTTTTTCTTTAAAAAAAAAAAAATAACCAACATTCAAGGTAAACATTCTCGTTCATATTCATTCTAATAGCTCTGTCACAACACTTCCAGGCAGTTTGCCTGCCAGTCCAATGTATCAGCTGACAAATTCATTAAGTGCTTTTTTAATTTCTCCACTTTTTCCACATTTCTGCTGCTCAGCAGTGTCCAGAATGAGTGGTCATCAAGTTCTGTAGTCACAGAAGAGCAGATGCTCATCATTACAGGCTGCCATAATATGGAGCAAGATGCACTGAGTAGACAGCAAAACATCATGAGATCATTTTCACTCCGGCCTGAAGATATTCAAGGATCTGTCCTTCCATCCTTCTGTCCTATGCCACAGCTGGTGTAATTCAAGGCAATGCAGGGTGATGAGCATCCATTCACATCTCACCCAACAAAGTTATTTGCTCCATTACTGTTAGCAAAAGTTGGGTTTCTTTGTCAAACACACATATTCAGGTGAAGTCAACTCTGTAGTGAAATTGCTTTAAAGTACGTACAGCTATTGAATAATTTTAACAGAGACATTTCTGGCTATTTCAGATGGCTCAGAAGTAATTCCCTAGGCTGAAATTTAACTGGGGCACTGGCCAGCAAGTGCATGCTGTGAATGTACATACGGGATTTGTTAGAAGAGACAGATATCTGATACAAATTCTTCTGCTACTGAAGTGGTCTCTACCTGTCACAAAAAGTGATTTAAATGTAGCCAAGCTCCAGTACTAAATCATGAGCAATTCTTGTGGCACATTTCTTTGTTTTGTTTTGGTTCTTTTGGCTGGTCTCCATTCGCTAGTGACCTATTCCCACTTGATTCAGTGAATACATTGTAAACAATATGACCAAATTGAAAGATTCACAGCCATTTGGGGCATTTAACAGTGATTTATTAGCTCATCTCTCTTGGCATTTCTGTTTTGCTTTCCAGTAAAGACCTGTCACCAATTTCTTTAGACTTTGGAAGCTTGTTTCACTGGGTTTGTGGCTAATCCTACTGACATTATTGAGTTTTATTCTACACACTTCAGTAGGGACAGGATTTGATCCATGAAGAGAGAGATTTTTTTTATTTAGGCAGAAGAAAGTATACTAAGAAATACTATATGGAAAAGTGAGTCCAAGGATAAAATGTCTAGAAGGTCTTGCTCATGAATACTGAAGATTCTAAGAATATCATAACCAAACTTTACAGATGATGATGCAGAAATCAAAATTTTTTTTTTTTTTTCCATCGTGGATGATTGTAACAAATCACAAATCCCAGGTTCCTGTTATGAGCAGAACTAATGACTTTCCTGGCTATAAAGACTGTTAATTTCTCTTGCTTAAATAAAAGTATTTCACAATTGATTTTAAGAGTTGTTTTTTTTTTTTCCTTCATGTAATATCCCATGTTTGAATAGCACAGCTCTTAAACAGTTTCTTTGTTTGTACATGAGAAAGGAAAAGAGTAAGAGGACTGAGATGTGCTTAGGTGGATATTGGCCACAAGCCTCAAATGCTCCAATAGTTTTTGCTTCACTTGAAAATGGATCCTATGACAATATTAATTAAAACTGACAGGTTTCAATAATTTAGGAACAGATTCTGCCTTCATCTATCTGTATACTTACTTATCTGTATCACAAACGAGTAAGAGCTCTATGTTTATTTTAGGTCCATCTGTCTTCATCTTCCTTTGATTTTTCAGATAGGTAACCACTATTGAAATTCAGTGCAAAACTAAGGAAGAGAAAAATAGACAAACCTTTATAATTCAGCTCTGGATAAGGGCCTGAGTTTTCCCCTGCTCTGTTTTTACCAGGGCATCCCTTACTTGCAGAGGCTTATCTCCTACAGTCCTGTCTCAGGAAAGTTTCAGATTTAGACTTTAGCACTCCTGAGCTATTTTGAAATCTGAAAGCACCTAAAATGGCTCAGGCAGAGTCTCCATTTTGGGATAATCATCCACGCATTTTGCATTCCTCCTCAGATTGTTTATGCTGAGCATGCTCTTCATCTGACTTGCTGCAGTGCCATCCTCTTTGTAAGAAATAATAAATCAAACTCGAGGTGTTCTCTCCTCTGCCCCTATCTTTAGTCCATCGCATGTGCAAGGGTGAGCAGACGCAGCCTGCTGGTTCTGGAATGCCTGGAATCCCTCTGATCTCTTTCCAAGGAACATTTCTCCATGGCATGGCTGAGGAGCAGGAAAACTTTCCTTGCCTTTGCACCAAAGCTGAAGCCCTTCCCTCCACTCATGATCCTCAATATATTTAGCTTCTAGCTGCAAGCAGAGCTGACTCCTTGGTACCATAGAAACTGACAGGTGATGTGTGTTGCTGGTTGGTATTCATAGGTAGCAAACAGATCATCATGGAATGGTAGTGGCACTGCCTGATGAATGGGATGAGTTTTCCTTTACCACACAGATTCTGCTATCCACATGCGGGGTTTACTCCTTCTGATGGGAGCTACCAGAAGTTCTCAGGCTATGCCCTGATCTCTGAACATTCACAGAAGGGGAGTGTGGAGCAAATACTGGTGGAGGTGCCAAGTTTCATCCATTGCAGCTGGTCTGAACATAACATTGCTGTGCCCATGGGGGAAGGGCTAACGCCATTGTGAATGTCCATGTGTACTTCTGTGCTTAGTGACATATTTGAGATGCTCTGGTGATGGAAAACTCAAATGATAAATTTTGAAGGAAATCTAGGTCTGGGCTTTAGGCAATATTTAAACATGTGATGAAAATTAAGCTTCTACATCTTTCAGCATCCAGGACAGGGAGCTACTGAGATCAGTGCTTTCAAAAACAAAGCTGTCTTCTGAATATTTAAATATGATTTTAAAGCTTATTTTAAGAAACCTGGTCATTAAAATGCATAGCGCAATGATACAAACATTTGCCTCGTTCCCCTTTTTAATAAAGATGGCACTACTTTGCGGATCTTCAAGTTATCTATAATATCCAGCAGTTTGACTTCAAAACAAACTTCCTCAACTACTTCACTGATTTTAACACATCAAACTTTATCATGTTCTTGATAGGCGAGCTAATATTATTACTTCTGTTTAAAGAGCAAATAATAAAATGATTATGGTGATTGCCCAAAGCTGCTGAGAAAGTCTGCGGCAATGCTTCAAACAAGAAGCTCGGCTTGCCATTATTTTTAAGTAAGTCTCTGGCTGTCTCTGGCTTTAGAATATTCAAAAGACGTGGGTTTTTTTCCTTAACATACTATTTATTTTATTTGGAAGACTTACAAACACAACTATTTTATTCTTTTGTTTTAAATCGCAATTTTCATTGTGTTTACAAGTATAAAGGACAGGCCTATTTTGGGGTTTTCTTGTAGCATGCTAGCTACTGTTTTCTAGTAGCTCACTGGCTGACTCCTCCTTCTGTCTGAGAAACAGAGAACATGAAAGGAAGTAAAAAATGAAGGTTAGGAATTTGTGGGCAGGGATGGGGAACTCCCCATACTTTCACAACAGAAAAAAATATAGGGGAAATTTTGCATTTTTCTGACGATGAAAGCTTGAAAATATATTTAAAGGTTTATTTCTTCCATATTTTTTTCTTTTGCTTACAGGGAAGTTAATTGATACAAAAGTCACCTCCCACACAGTTAAAGGCATTTTAATTCCACAATCTTTACAGGACTGAAAAATATAATTACAAAGAAAATGTTTTCTCAAAACAATCTCATTGAATTGAATTAGGTTTTCAGCCTTCAGCCTTTCATATTTTCTAGCTGAAGTCTGAGGTCTCAGCCTAAGTCAAGTCAGGAAATTTAATTTTGAAGTTGTGATTGTCGTTGCAGAGAATTAAAATTTTCACTTATTACCTTTCTGTCAACCTTATATAAAATATTACTCAGATTTATTGTCGGATCTTAGCTTTGGTGGGTAAAGGTTTGTGCAATGAAATAACGATAAGCACAAAAGTTTAGTTTTGAAGCTTTAATTTAGCTGCATTGAAAGTGGTGTCATATCCACAGATTTACTTTTGTAATGTATCTTTGAAATCAAGCGGTCTTCAGGGCAATGAGGGCCCAGAGAATTGTATGTATAGTTGAGAATTAGTTGAGAGTCTTTACACTGCATCCACAAGCATATACCTGCTCTATATGTGAGCCATGGTCATGCATTTCTAAGGTCACCAGGGAAAGCAGTAAATTAAATAAATGATTGAAATTTTGGGCAGCATCAACCTGTAACAAGCTAGATTTGAAATGCTGAAAAATCTACTTACATTTGTGCTAAATTCAGCAAATCATTTCAATTTTAAGAAGTGAACAACAAAAAAAGTTAAAATATTTCATAATATTTTGAAAACAGGTTGTAGGAATTCTGATATATAAAATGACAGGAAACTTTTTAACCAACATGAAATAAATTTTTGGCTGTTAATTTTGCTGAGACAGGAAAAAAAAAAAGTGTTTTCTCTTCAACCTGAAAAAAAAAAATTAAATGTCTGAGCCAAAAAAGCACAAGTATTGTTTTTAGCTTTAAGCAGAAGTCGGATTCATTTGTATTAGAAAATACCTGCGTTGGGATAAAAGACTCACGGGTTAACTTCAATGCCTTCAGATATTTTTCTTCTCTGACTCTTTGCTCATTCATATTTGTTTCCTTGTACAACTCTATGTAGTTACACTTATAACCAGGGTGGCATTTGCTGGTGAAGGGCCTGAAGGCATTAAAACAAGTTTTTCACAACATCACATCCTCATCATCTTAATTTTGTTGCCTGTCGTGGCCACTCAGAACTTCATGGCACTGGCCAAGATTATCTTGCAGTTCCATCAGCACAGATCACATGTGTTAAATGTGACTTCGTCTCTTATGGATGGAAATGAAAGTACTATTGCACACATGTAGGAAATCCAGCTTCAATTCAGCAGGAAGCAATGGTGTATCATACACATTATGAGCCAATTAATGGCAGTGTCATTATAAACGACCTTGTTGGGCATCTAACACTGCTCTGTAACTGTGTCTTATCCTCTTATGTTATGCTGAAAAACTGATTATTCCACTGCCAAATGCTGTGAAATTTAGTCCATTTTATCCTGTGTCTCAAGTGCCAATGCCTGGCTGTCATCTCTGCTGTGATATTTGGAGCTCTGCATACAGGCACTGTTTCAGAACCAAGAGCATTCCTCTCTGGGCAAGTGATAAGGTCGTTCCTTGGGCCTGGGGTTGCTGAGAGGTAATCTGTGTGCTATCCCAGCTGCGAGGGCTTCATTTTCCACATGTAAAAATGATGTTAAATAATAATCTATTACGCTGAGCTTGCTGAATCTTTTCCCAGAATCAGTGCACACATGCCACTGAATTGATGGAACAGAGCTTTGTGCCTGGTCATGCATTTATATAGCTACCTGGGCAGTAACTCAACTTCTACCAGTTTGCTTAGATGTAAAAACGAAAGTTGAAGTGGGGAATGGAAGAGTCAAATGTTCTCTCAGCATGCTTTTATTCAAAATTTGTCCATCTCAATTTACATTTTTACTGGGGAAGGCTTCTAAGGGCTTGGGTGGAGTTTCCAGGCTACGAAGAAACTGCAAATTCAGGTTCCATCTCTCTCAGATTAAGCCTGTGTACTCAAATCTGTTGTCTCCTGTGCATGTGACTGCTATCATTGCAAGAATTACTGCAGGAAAGGTCTGTGTTGTGTTCTGATTCTGATCTGGGAAACACACACACACACACACACATAAAAAAAAGAAATACTAGAAGTTTCCATGAAATGCAATTTATACGTTCCAGCTCTCCTGGTTAGAAGATAGATGAGAATGTATTATGACATTAGAAAGAGCTTAGTTATATTTAAACATGACATAGAAATGACGTAGAAAAAGCATGAACAATCCCTCATATAAAAATGCACTCTAGCTAGTTTCATTGTTCTGAAACATGAAAGCTTCTAAGAAATTTCAAATGCAATTTAAGTCCACTGTTTCTCTTAGGAGAAAGGAAAATGCTTAGTATGAGACAGAAAAATAGGGATGGATATGGAATAGCAGCCCTCTCGAGAATCCAAAATTAAACATTTCTGTTCACTCTGCTCTCAGAAGGCATGTGCACACACACTAACAGACGCTCCTTTGGGAAAGTTAGCAAATGAGGATATTTTTGTGGCAAGATTATATTTCTTGGCTGTGCTTCTGCTTTGGCACCTGTTTGATCTGTCAGCTTCAGCTTCTTTCTAAAAAATGGGGTTTGTCTGTTCACTGTATTGGAAATTAGAATCTCAGCGGGAATGTGTGATCCCAGCCACTTGTAAACAGCCTTTGTCCTTCTTTATAGGTCCTCCTAACCCATGTAGGACTTCAGACATAAAGAAGCCTTCTAGCAATGACTTGTGCTGTTTCACTGACTTTTCTTCTTTCACTGCAAATAACAATAAAAGCAATGTAATGAAAGCTGTAACAAGCTGCTGCTTTGATGTAATAGTTTGGAAATACTTTACCATGGCTAGAATGCACCTGGTACTCTCTCAGTTAAACATCCCAAGCAGGGACCAGAATAAAAATCATGCTCAAATACATCACCATAAATTACCAAATTACCTTGGAGTTTTATGGGATCCTGGCTACAGTGCATGCTTGTTTCTCACCTCTGGAATGTGTTGGCTGCTGGTCATTTTGCTTTGAATCTCAGGGATCTGGATCTCATATCTCCCTTACATTTTAAGTTTCCTTGTAAGAATTGGAAGCTATTTCTGAAGAACAGAGGAGGGGGTGGTAGGATTTGCCACCCTGAATCTAGTTGCTGATTACTCCAGTCTAAGGCATTTTCCTCAGAGTGTCCATCATATTTCTAATAGCATTTAGTGTAGACCAAACAACTTAGAATCATAAAACCTCAGTTGAAACCGATGTATAGCATAGCCTTTTTCAGCTCTCCGTTGCTTCACCTCCTTTTCCTCCTTCATGGGATGTCACGTCCTGGTGTTAAGTGCAAACTTCAATGTAGTATTTCTATCACAATGGTTTTCAAGCTATTATGCTTTCCATCTTGGCCACTGTATAGTGATTTTATTGTGTCCTATACACTGAGAATGACTCAAATGTGTTTTATTGAGTATAAACTTGATTATGGCAAAACTGTCTCGTTGAGAAGAATCTAAGTCCTTTTTCATAATATTTTTCTCAGAGATCTTTCAGGTTGTTAGATGAGCTAAACAGAAGTTATCTGACTTACAGAATCTACTCAGCCAGTGCTCAGAGCCAACCTGGGGCCTGCACCTCGCATCTACCACTCTTACAAAGCTTACGAGAGCTGAAGACCCAAGCTGTATGCCGGGCTTCCAGACAGGAAATGTATCTTGTTATCCCACTCAAAAGGAATCTTGTATTAGCATTTGTGGTAGCCTCTTTAAGGACATTACTGCATATGAGCTGATTTAAAAAGATTTTAAAACTCTAATTTTATATTGAAGTGCTCAAGTCTTTGGAAGGATGTGCTAAGCGCTGTATCATCTGAATTAGGATTTCCACATCTTGCAGAACCACTGCCAGTCTTTTGAGAGTATAAGAATGCCATTTACATAAGCTTTTGTCTGTTCATAAAATCTGATAACAGTACTCTTGACTAACATATTGACCTCAGGTTAAAAAAAACATTTCCATGTTCTCTTTGTTGATGAAGAAAAATAATTTAATGTCTCTAGTGGTAAAAAGACTTTATTCCCCAAATACTGATATATTTTTATAGATATGATTTTAATTTTTAATTTTTATTTTTTTGTAAAGACAACTCTTTTAAAGTATTTTGGCAGTTTGTAATTCCCAGGGCCACAAATCACTTCAAAAACTCAGCCAAATAATTTAGTTCTTACATACCACAGTGTCTTAGCCTATCAGGGTTGAATGCCCTTAGCAAATATTACAGCCTTTTTTTGGAATGAAAACGAACAAGTTGGAAAACCAAAAGTATTGAAAACTGCTGGATGCCAGGCTGGGAAAATAATATTCCCATTAGCATATTCATGGGACTATAACAGTAGTAGACTTTCAGGTCATAAAATATATCTTTGCTCATCATAATATGATGCAGGAGTTGTGAAATTTTGTATGCATCTCCTCAGATAATACTTTTCAGGTGAAGAAGTGGGACCAAAACAAAATCGGAGTTCAGTGTCTGCTTTGTGATAAACACAGTGAATAAACAGTACTTTTTAATTATGTGATGACCCTAGATTTCCTATGTGATATGAATAAATCTATTTAATCATCTCAGTGTTCGGGTGTAAGTCCCTCTTCTCATATGTATGTGCCTATCTATGCACCATAAAGAATCCAGCCTTATTCCCATTCTGCACCCGTGACTTTTCAGTGCTTTTTGTTTACCTTTAGTTCTTCCATTACAACCAAAACAATTTTGGTGGTCCAAAATTAGTTTTTTGACTCAAACAAAGGGATGTAGTTTTGAAATGAGTCCTTTGATAGTCCCCATTTACCAGCTCCTGGAACGTCTGTGTGGTTTTGGTTCATGCCAAACAGATTATTCTCAGAAGAAACACAACCAAAAGCTTCAATCTATGTAAGTACCAAGAGATCTGAGCCAAGGATCAGCCTGCTAGGGAGCTTCACTCCACATACACTAGAGGG
Organism: Pavo muticus; assembly: GCA_016647715.1. Classification (NCBI taxonomy): domain Eukaryota; kingdom Metazoa; phylum Chordata; class Aves; order Galliformes; family Phasianidae; genus Pavo; species Pavo muticus. Next base: position 2,823,346 of record JACDJE010000019.1, on the reverse strand, counting down.
ATGTTTTTTTTGGCCCAGGAGAAACAGATAAATTTAATCTGAAGTAACATTTGAACTACATATACTGGAGATATAGGAACCTCGGTACCAGCTGGTGTGCCCTATTGATCTTCTGCTGCATTAGAAAGCTCTCTTACCTCGACACAGTCAAAGAAAGCATTTTGTTTTGAAACTGTGGTTTTTCAGTTTTGTTGTAAAACTATGAACAACCATTCTCTCCCTAATTCTTCTTTCTACTCCAGTCCGATAGAATATTGCACTGTAATCTAGAGCTGCACTTGATAGTTGAAAATAAGGTATGCTGTAGAAGATCAAAATGAGAAATACATTCGTGTGACAATAGTCTTCCATGCTTCCAACTGCCAATTAAGAACAAGTATCAGCTGCCACTACGTACTGAAATGAAATGACATCTAAAATTCTAACCTGTCTTCCTAGCGGGAGTGCTCCTAGTGGTAACAAGTAATTGCTACTACTCCTGCTCCAGAAGGTCATTCGGGATAAAACACAGATGCTCCCATCTTGTCCATGGTGTGAGTACAGTTGCAATATGAAGAAAAGGCAGCCTGGTTTAATGGGAGCCTGCTGCTACTGAACACCTACTGAAGGAAATTCAGGATAATATGTTTCTGAGTGTTCTGCTACCATGAAAAGAAGATTAAAGGATAAGTGGCTTATACTGTTACATTGATTTGAGACTACAAAACAAGTGGCAGAATTTTTTTTCAGTGGCAGTTTTGATATGCCGTTTATCAGTAGTGTGTGTGTTTTCCATTTGAGAATTAAATAGATGGGAAAATATATTTTGGCCTATAGGGAGGGATGTTTTCCTGTGTGAGAAGAATGAGAAACAGAATCAGTATTCTAAGTAATTTGCTCCATGACTTCAAGTAAATCATACTTTCCAGAATTTTCAAGCAAAAGTGCCTGAAATAAGGTAATTAAAATACTGAAGCTTGGCTAAGTAAAGGAAAGAAATGAAGAAAGGTCAAAGGCATGCACACAGATGGAACATTTTCTGGCTGACAACTTCAGTAATGGAGAATTCACACTAGTAGGGATTATTTACTGCTTCCAGAAAAAAAAAAAAAAAAAAAAAAAAAAAAAAGAATTTAAAAAGTAGTTTTATGCTGCTGTCTGCTTGTAAAGGCCTTCTGAATCAGCTGTTTGAAAATTCTAATACAAGAACACATCAAGCTTCCTATGTAAGAGAGATGTCCAGAAATACCAACTTCCTAAAACATTTAGGAAACACTTCTAATCCAGTTCTGTGACATAAAATTAATATGGCTCCCATCAGGCAGAGAATGGAGGCACACCTATTTGCCCCAAATCAGTGGTGATTTACTACATATGAAAGGAGCAATATGCACAACCAGCCTGTAAATATCATTGATGAAAATCACTTCTTGGATCTGCAACATCAGCTTCCTCTTGCTAGGATACAGGCATGTGATTCCTGTTTCTGCCTGCCTAGTTCTGCTCTACTGGAACCCACTTATAAATCCTTTGCTGTTTTTGTTTCAGGGCCAAGGTATATTCTTTCTGCTGAAACCCATACATGGATTCTGGAGGTCTCAGTCTTTGGGATCTAGCCATGGTTTTCTTATCCTCCCAAGAATCTGAACATACCTTTCCTGTCTTCCTTTCTCTCACCAGGAATACAAACACAGATTTTATTCTTAAGAGATACACAAACTGTCTTCTCTTCCCTTTATTACTGATAAACTCAGTGCCACGTTCTCTTCAGTGAGACTAGACCTAACGCTCCACACAAAATTCTAATGGAAGGTACAGTTTTGTTTCTGCGTGGATGGCAATACCCTGAAAAAGCTGAAGTGTCCCTTCCAGACTGTGTTCATGTAATAGAGTGAACTGGTAAATTTTTTCTACCTGGACCTTTGTGACCTGATTTTTGTACAAGAGACAATACAGTTCCATTGACCTTGGGGCTGAGATGCTGGGAAGCAGGGCTTCTCTATCACATGGCTGAAGTATTCTCTATTTTTCAAAACCCAGTCTATAGCAGGTGACATGGCTCCACCGATACCAAAGAAAGTTGCCATCTCCTTCAGTGGGCAGTACGGATGCATTTTATTGCGTGAATGTGTTATATCTAGGAGAGGAATTTCATATAGTGCATTTTCATGCTCTGATGCCTGGTAACGTCTGAAACACAACCTGATGTGCATCTGAGCAGATAAGCCAGGGATTAGCATCTGAGTAGTTCTGAAATCCTTGCTAAAGAGGTAGAAAAATCTGAGACAAATAATTAGCATCCCATTTCAAAAGTAGGGATCACAGTCTGAGATGTTCATGGTATTACCTTAATACTTCAAAATCATAATGCCATTTATGCAAATTAAGCTAAACTTTTGTGTTTTTGGAAAATATACAAACAAAAACAACACGAGATGGGTAAGAAAACATCTTTGTATATGTTTTGCAAATGGAGAAATTGAGAATAAAAGATAGCTTACTGTCTTGGTTAAAGCCACTCATCAGAATAAATTGCAGTGGTAAAATCTGTTCCCTGACACCCATGAGCACATCAATAGTTTTTCTTCCATACATTTAGTGGGTTTTTTCTCAAAGTCACTGTTGCAAACTTTCAACTGAAGATTTCAGAAATGATGCTTGTTTAAGGTAGTTCATGTATCCATAACCTACAAATCTGGGGGAAGGAAAGTTTTCATTAGTTTGTTACTGTGAATTTTTCAGAAAGACTTTTCAGAATAATGTCATGTTAAGTGGACTGGCAATTTGATATTGTTTTAAAAAATAGTGTTTGAGTTGTTCCGAAATGGAGTCCATGTAAAGTGTGAGAGTCAGTGGGCTTTTTTAGAAGGTCTTCTTTTGATGTTTACTTCTTTGAGTCTTGCCCACAGTAGTAGCCTGTATGCTGCTCCTGTTTGCACAGTGTAGGATGTTCTTTTCAAGTCTATCCTTTTTTTTCATTCTGTGTTGAATCCTGAGTCATTTTAAAGAACTTTGTTCACCTGGTACAGAGATAATAATGAAAAATCACTTATGCTTTAGAGAATTTAACTTTCAAATACGTTGTGAGAAATGAGGAAGGGCCACTAAAGTTTCCCTATAGAGTTCCACTGTATCCTTGAGGAGATCCTTCAGACAAATGTGTAGCCTGAAATGCCAACCAAGATGAAAGCACAAACAAAAATAACTTCTTCATGAATACTGGAATATTTTACCTTCCGCTGCCACTCTGAAAGATTTTAGTATTTTCGTTAACCTCTTCAGAATTTAATAAGTGTATTTTAAAGAGATTTATAATTTATTAATGCAAAATGCTTTTGTGTTTTATTGATGGGTTAATTTTCGTTTTGCTTTTGAAGCTTTGATTAATAATGGCAGCAAACACTATTGTTAGCACATTTCCAGACTCATGTCAAGGTACTGAAATTGGATGTTATGAGACAAATCTGCCAGGCAGTTTATGTGATGTGAGTTAGTGGTTTCTGTCCAGTACCCACTTTACAATAAATCACCATCATTATTGGCACAAAAAGGTATTCTTGTTGGCAGCCTCGGAAGGGGAGGAAGAGATTTCATAAGTGATCCCTAGGTGCAGCTCCTGTGAGTTGCAGGAGAAACCATTTGAATGTTGCACAGGCGATTTGTTTACTACTTTTTCTGCATCATTCTCCAAAATTGTTGATCTTTAAGAATCATATAATATCCCAGGTTGGAATGAACCCATAAGGATCACCGAGTCCAATTCTTGGCTCCACACAGGCCCATTCAAAAATCAGACCGTATATCTGAGAGTTTTGTCCAGATGCTTCTTGAACTCTGGCAAGCTCGGTACCATGACGGCTGCCCTGGGAATCCTATTCCATACCTGACCACTTCTGGTGAAGAATCTCTTCTAGATATTCAACCCAAACCTCTCTTGTCACAGCTTCATGCCATTTCCCCAGATTCTATCGTTGGTCACCAGAAACAGGAGATCAGTGCTGCCTCTCTGCTCCCCTCTTGAGGAGCCTTAGACTACCATAAAGTCTCCCCTCAGCCTCCTCTGCTCTGGGCTGATCGAACCAAAGAATCTCAGCAGCTCCTCATACATCTTCTCCTCCAGACCTTTCGTCTTTGTAGCCCCTCTTTGGACACTCTAATAGTTTTATGTACTTTTTGTATTCTGATGCCCAAAACTGCACACAGTACTCAAGGTGTGGCCACAACAATGCAGTGTAGAGCTGGACAGTAATTTCCCTTGAGCAGCTGGCAATGCCTTGCTTGTCCTATTTATTAGTTAAAATAGACTTTCAGATGTAAGTAAATAGATGAATTCCCTTTATTCTGGCTTTAACAGAGACTTGTATATCTGCTAAAATAGCAAGGACACTGCCATGTGTATGTGAGAGCTCATGTGCATGTTCTTCCTTGCTGTCCTGGGGTGTCCTTGGCCAATATGCTACAGGCTGGTGAGAAGTTTATGCTCTAGGGTAAGGACTGTGTATAATTAAATGCTCACGCGTTGTCAAAATCCCAGCAGATAAAAAACACTCCAGCCAGTAACTTGAAGAGCAAGCAATGAGGAAAATGACTTCAATATGCAGAAGAAATTTAGATGCCCAGAGGGAATGCTGATTCAGAGAGATAGTAATAGGAATTACGGCTTGATTTATAACGTCCCTTGAAAAAAACTAGACCAAACCTTTTGCTTTGTGTGCATATAGGGTATACAGTCTCAATTCAGAAAAGAAGACATTAACTGTTCTCCTATTGTTAGCTTATCCAACCTCCTCTCCCATAAGTACAGTTGGATTATTTTTCATCTCAAGTTAAACAGGTTCTCTGTGGCTTCATTTGTCCTTCCTATTTCTACCTGGTACCCTCTTTCGCTTCGTTCGAAAGCTTCCTCCTGCTGTCCAAGATGCCTCTCTCTGATAGCATGTAAACACCAGTTCAGTCCATCTTTTTTTTTTCTTCTTTCTTCTGTAATGAGTGCTCTCAATATAGGCTAGAAAAATTTATTTGCAGACAAACTTCCTGTCTTCTTTGCCGCCCTGAGCTCTTTTGCTTGGATGTATCATTCGTACATAAATAAGTTTTTCTCCATTCTCCTTGCCATTCCCTCCTTTAAATCTTCCAGATACTGTTGAGTTCCTATGGGCCTACTTAACCTCCAGTTTGGAAAAGGAAGTTACACTTTGCATAACAGTCTTGAAATACTGCTGACCCCTCATTTAATTTCTGTTGTCTGACATGCTCTGTACTCAGCCCTCTGCTCTTTTGCTTTGCAATGTTTCTTCTGCCACATTTTATGGAGAGGAGTCAGGAGAGGGATAATCTGTGAGTCACTTGTGCAACGATGACTTGCAGATTTGCTTTTATTTCCATCCTGCCAATCTTTTATTTCAGTTTCTTCCTTAAAAGGGGGGGCAATTCATTTGTAAAGTACTTTGAATGCCTCAGCTTTTATTGCAAAGCATTATTAAAATGTTATCAATACTTACAGCAGAACTTCTCAACTTTCATCTGCAGGGTATAACTAAAGGATTTTTTTTCTTTTTTTTCTTTTTTTTCTTTTTTCTTTTTTTTTTTTCCTTCAGGAAATATAATCTTATCACAGCGATTTTAAAGCCCTTTCCTTGAAAACTCATTACATACCCTTTGAACTGTGAGTTTCTTCTTAGATGCTGGTTGGAACTTTTTTTCTTGTGTGCTCATGCCTTTTTTTTCTCGTGTTGTTTAAACTTTGTTAGACCATGCTGGTAACGTAACCTGGTGATTTAGGATACTGAAAAATATTAGATGTGTTGTCTGGGACCTGAGATGTCTTATTATTGCCAGCGTGTGGCTGAGTGGGAAGGTATGATCTAGTATTGTTCTGGACGTTTTTGTACTAGAATGAGTAAGTATTCTGGAAATCACCTGCAGATTCTGACTGAGGTATGCAGTTGTCTCACTGTACAGCATGTGTTTATCAGGGACTGCCTAGGTAGAAAGGAGAAAATCACAGAAGAGAAATGAGAGAGAATATGATATAGCTTTATTTTAATATATTTGCTGCTAGCTGCTGCTAGCTTTGTTTTGAATATATCTTTTGTTTTGATTTATTTTGATCTGCCCATGAATTAGTTATTGCCATATGTTCTATAAGTAGAATTTGTGTCACTCTTCAACAGTCATCATTTGATGATGAGACTTAACAACATTTTCAGTTTTTCCTCTTTGACATTTTTAGGGTAAATAATGTTTTTGCAATGGCTTGTTTTTTAAGTAGTCTAAGCTGCTGTCAGCTAAAGCAGCCCAGGCAGCTTGTCCATGGCCTGGGACATCTTGTTGCTGCAGGCCTGTGACCTTCACCAGCTCTGTGACCGTCTCTCACATTCTGATTTCAACCTTCCTCATTGCTGCTGCTCCAGATACGTGCACTACCTCTACCATAAGTAATCTGTGAAAACCTTTTCTGTTCCTTTTACTGTTTCTCTCATAGTGTCCCTAATGCATTTCACTTCTGACCTGTGTAATAGCTTTGCTATTTGAGTCCCAGGCCTTTCTTGGGCAGACGTTGTCACATGTGTCGAGTCCTGCCAGAAATGATAACAGCCCACAGTCATAAAGCATGCAGCCTAAGCCACACGTTTGGAGCAGAGCAATTAATGTCATGATCCTGGATTTGAGGCCATCTCTAAAACACTGAATCCATAAAATTAATAAATGAAGACTGAGATGATACCATCCCACTCTCTCCCTCTCACGTATACATGCAAAGTCTCTGAAGGGAAAATAACTCTTCTGGTCTTTTGATGCTTAAGAAAAAAAACAAATGAAAATCCTTTTTATCCCAAACCATGTTTTACAACACTGACAGTATGCTGTATGGCTTTTCTAGTTTCCTGTGTGATGAGTATAATGCTTACATATTACACAGGTTATGACTTTTCTTTTGGAATACAAGAGTAGATTTACGAACCTGTAGACAACTGAAAACTGTAATTAAAAGAATAAAAAGGACAATAAGTTAAAGTAGTTATTAAAATAAAGGGGATTATTTGCAAATAATCTCAGATTTTAACATGTAAATTATCCTGTATACAGGATAGCTCTCATATACACATGGCAGTGTCATAACCTGTGTCATAACCTCAAGAGAAAGATCTCTGTAATATGGATAGGGAGAAAAATTGTTAAATGACTGATCTGACATTTTATCTTTCTTTTCAAGAGAACATTGGAGCTTTCACAGCTCATAGAGGATAAATCTGGATGGCTGCATAAGTCTTTAATATTTTCTTAAGAAAGCAAGTTATGAATAATAAAGGAAACATTCAACACCCTATTTTGATTTATTTCTGAAATGTAATATGTTTTATGAGAGTCCATAATGGATATTGCAGTTGGAGTGAACTACTTATTTTTTATTTTATTATTTTACAGATGAGTATTCATCACTATCATAAAAAAAGAAATGTGTAACTTTTAGCTAAAGAAGCTTAGAGTGTTTACATTGTAAGCAATATGTGTTCACATGGAAAAAGCTGTTGAAAGCTACCCCAATACTGGGAAAACTGGTAATCTCCAAGTACAGTCCTAAATATCTTTAAATAAACTAAAAAGAGCAAACTGATGGAACATTTCACTGCATGCATTTTTAAGATTATCCCAGAAGTTCTAAGGTGGTATTTCATTGAACATTAGCAGTGTGAATGGGCTTGAGCCTTCAAAAAGTTGCATTCCCCCTCCTCAACAAAGGAATCTTCATATCCCTATGTCTTGCCACATTTGCCCCATTTCATACTTTCTCAAATGGGAGAGGTCAATGCCAGCCTTTCTTTCTTGATTTCTCTGATGATTTTTTCATTGATTATTCTAAAAAGACATCTTGTCAGCTATAATTTACTTCCTGGATTTTGGTTTCAGTACAACATCAAAAGGATTCCTTCACTTGGGGCTTTTTACTACAATCAAATGATATCATTCTAATGTACAGTTCAGTCTGTTACATGCATAAATATATGCACACTCACTTTCAGGAGCACTGAATTACACCTTATATCTCTTTATTGTATCAGAATGACTAGCATAGTCTGCAGCTGCATGAGATTATCAGAAAGATGCCTGTCTGAAATATTCCATGGTAAAAACCAGAAATAGCCAGATTGGGAATACCCCTCCACTTCCATCACTTGGGTACAGAAAAATACATGGAGCAAGCTGGGGGCCAGATTTGATGTAGGTGGAAGCCCCTCAAGCTGGAGCTGAACCCCAGTGAGGGAGAGGTACTCTCTTCCTGCAGAGAGAAGAGGATCAAAACCCAAGTGCTAGGAAGCCAAGGGCAGTGAAACGCCTCTAGCATAGAAACAAAACAAAGTGCTGTTTGTTGTATTCAGTAACATGATTATCCCAAAGCCATGCTGATTTTCAGATCATCATTATATCTTTGGGAAAAATGTGCTTGAGTTCATCAGGGATGGATCTGATTGCTGTAAAAAGACCCTTCTAGCCTTATAGTACTGAGTGAAACCCTAGCACTGATAGAAATTGGTGGCAGAATTGCTACTGAGTTCAACGCAGCCATGGCTTCATCCTCTGAACCTACTGTATTTATTTAATTGCATTTGTACATTGATTCCCATAAAAACAGTCGTGATGCCTTATGTCATAAGGGTGTGATGGCTCAATTTATCATCTTTAAATATTTGAAGAGTTTCTACTTTGTAGATGTGAATTATTATTCTTAATACATATTTTATTATTGAAATATGTCTATTTATTTTGTGTTTCCTTAAGTCAGTGTAGTGTTAAGGTCCCCTTAAAACCATGGTGAGTCTTCATTTATCATATCTTCCCCTTGCTTTCTATATCTGCTTGCTATCATATGTTTATGAATTGTAATTTTTTATTAAGAAACTGTACTCTGCTCTCTGTGACAGCAACAGGGCCCAAGGGAACAGCATGGAGCTGCATCAGGGGAGGGGCAGCTGGGAGTTAGGGACAGGTTCTGTCCCAGAGGGCAGTGGGCATGGAACGGGCTGCCCAGGGCAGTGGGCACTGCCCCAAGTGCTGGAGTTCAAGGGGCACTGGGACACCGCTCTCAGACACAGGGTTTGGATTTTGGGTGATGCTGTGTGGAGCCAGGGGTTGGACTCAGCAGTCCTTATGGGTCCCTTCCAGCTCGGGATATTCTGTGATTCTATGAAAACATTTTTAGTTCTATATCATAAATAGAGAAATCGAGTCAGAGAAATAAAGATTGGTTGGTGATGGACTTTGTGAGAGATGGATTTTCAAATCATGTTCCTGCTTCCAGACCCATGCTCATTCCCCTAGACAGGCTGCAGCAGGAGTCATACCATCAGAATTCTCCTTTTATGTGGGAAGCACTCACTTTAGAAAATAATAGTCTACTGGCCTGATGGTCTGCATCTGGTTATTAAGCTAATTAGGTTTGCCCATACAGCATTTAGGTTGCAGAACGTCTGGAGTTTACTCTGTGGCTTTATCACCTCTCTTAGCACATTTGCATGGTCTTTAGAATTCTCACACTTTAATTCTATTCAGAGAGCTCTTTATGTGAAGCCCCAAAATGGATTTGTTTTCCAGTACCACTCCTCTGTTGCATATTAACGTTTAATTAGCAAAAAGATCCTATTACCTTAGCACTAAAAGTGAGAATAGCTAAGGGACCATCTAAATATAAAATTAGATGCACAGTCAACCTTTAATCTGGCCATAATGCTGTTACCTAAATATTATTATAACTCCTATTATAAACTATGCTTTGATTGATTTTGAAATGTTTATACCCAGAGTGTCTGGCACAAATTGTTTTTGTGAGTACACTGAAGTCAAAATGTCTGATCTAAAGAGACAGCTCCTCTTAACAAGCTTTATTTGGGTCTTTCTTCTGTTCAAGTGGTTGGTCTGTAACATCCTTCTTTCAGAACGGGAACAGAGCTGAAATCCAAGTTGAAGATAAACCAAGAAAAACAATTCCCAAAGTGTAATTTAATCACCCCTGAATATTCTCATCATCCTGAGGACCATCTTTCCATGGAATGTGTTTTTGAAGGGATAGCAGGCATTTTGCCTATGCTTTTGAGGATTGTGGATGGGGTAGATGTAACATGGAAATATATAGGAAGATACATTTTTTTGTTTATTAGTTTTGGGTAAGAGGCATCAAATCAAAGATTACATGGAAGTTTTCACAGTGGGATACATAAGGAATAGCAAATGAAAAGGCTCCTAGTATGTCTGTCCTGTGGCTTTAAGGAGAGCTTTGCTATTTATTGCAACTATTACCACAGCGGTTTAAAAGGATTTTGGTAACGTGCCCTCTACAAAATCTCTTGACTATTTTTCCACTTAGTTTGTGTTGCTAAGTTCTGTTTCTATACATGACATCTTTGTGTTCTGTTTCAGCAACAGTATTTCATCATGGACATTTGTTTTGATATTCACCTATTAATATAGCAGTGAGCATCTCACACATTCCTTTCTTTTAAATTTGGACTCTCTGTTAAAAAGTGTGAATTGAGAACACACAGTAAAGCTTATGGGATATTATGTGAAAAGATGTCGATCTGAAATTTTCTGACAACCTATAAAACATGTTTAATATGACTTAGAAAAGAGTAAAAATTGAGACACTGTTTAACAGAAATTTTTACTACGCTGCCCTTACAGCTCCCAATTCCGAAACAATCTTTGTTATTCTGGTTTGAACTTGGAAGCTAAAATACTTTGAAAATGACACAAGTGATTTGTTTTTGTAGTTTACGAACAGGATATCTCTTGAGCGGATTAGGTCTTGCAAGCAGTTTGCAAATGAAAGAGGATTTCTTTTGTTTGTATTACTATTTATTACAATATTTTCTGCAAATATCATTTTAACAAGAAAGTTGTTTTTTTGAAAAATTTGTTTCTTTCCTTGGGAATTGTTTTAGCAGTGTTTTCTTTTTCATGGAAGAAAACGCTAACAAAATATTGAATTTTCAGAATGGTTAATCTGAAACAAAATACTTTATTGTGTTGAACTGTATAGGAAGATTTTCCTTAAGCCTATTTGCTGGTAAGTTTCCTGAGCTGGTTTAATGCCTCAGAAGAGAGTTGTTTGAGGTACCTCTTGCCTCCCTGCACCTATAGGGACCAGCATTGGTATACAACACACTCTCAGCCTGTTCTCTGCTGAACATCCACTCACACTCACACTGAACATCCATCATGGGAGAGGTAATCCCTAGAGCATGGCTCATCATGTGTGACTGACGTGTGATCCCAGAAACACAACTAAGAAGCATGTGACAGGCTGTAAGGGTTCACACTAAGTGAAACTTGGAGAATTTTCATTTCAGTGAAAATTGTCTAACAGAAATAGTTCAATAATTCCAAAGAGGTTTTTGTGTGTGTGGTTTTTTTTTTTGTTTGTTTGTTTCTTTGTTTGTTTGTTTGTTTTTTGAGATCTTCCAAGCTGTTTGAAACAATTGCTGGAAATTTAAGACCTAATGCTTCACCATGTTTTATTATACTAGGTTTCTTGAGAGGTGTTTTTTGATTGTCACTCTGAGGGGACAAGTATGAAAAAATAAATGCAAGAGGAACCACATTTGTTGATATTAAATACTGCAACACAGACTAGAACACCTATTAGAAGACTATAAATGTAATTCAAATTCCTTTGCCCACCCTGCCTTGGCAGGTAGGCTGCAATTTCTGAAGTCCATAATTGCTGTTAGAGTATTGATTTTTGTGGTTAGTTCAATAACTAGCTCTTGGGACCTTCCTCTTTTCACAGATATTTCCCAACATTATTTTTGTTGTGTATTTATCAAGTTCTTCCATTAATTCTACTCTTCGGTGATTTGCTGGAGCAGATCTGGCTTTTCAAGTAGGGACCCAAAAACTAGATGAACGAAGCTGCTAATTCCCTGACAGTACATATTCTTTGCATTTGAAGAACTGCTGTGGGCTCTGGCCTAAAGTTAAAACAGCTGGCTAAAGACCAGAAGACATTAAAGAGTTTAGGTTGAACCAATTGATATTCAGGAATAACACTGAGCATGGCTTGCCATGCATTTGGCTGTTGTATGCATTAATTACTAGCTGAGCATTCATGACCCAGGTGATTCCGTGTTATCCATCTGTCATTGTCATGCCACAGCACCACTGATGTTAGTCATCAGAGATGTCCTGTGGTCCTCTGTAAAAAGGCCAAACTCACCTGCTGCAAGGACAGATGGGATTAGTAGGTAAACTTCTTTAGATCCAGGGAGACAGATTTAAGGAGAATACTTGACAGCTTCTAGCTGATCCTAAGACCAATCAGCTCCAGTGCAGACATGCACAGCCTTCACTTTAAAACACCAGTGGATGAAATTAGGGTGATTGCTTTCCTAAAGCATACGAGCCAGCCTAAATGACTTTTCATATTACAGTGTTCCTGAGCTGGTTCTATTTTTGTTAAGTCTTCTCATCTTTCTTCAGTCTTCTATAGTTTTCACTACTGTTTGAAAATTTGCCCTGAGTTAGCTGTCTTGATTCCTTGTGGCAAAAAGTACATTCTGTGCATTTGATTCGTTTCTGTTTTAGTACAGTGTGGAAAGTGATTCTGTGCATTTCATTTTAATTTTCCAGTTCTCTTGCACAAACTGCTATCGAACAGTTTTCACCATCACAGCGACCTGATTCCATGCTTAGTAAACTAGACTTGTTTACAGCAGCGGAATTTGGGGACTGTATTTCTTTCCAAATAGGTTACTTGGAAAACAAGAACTTTTCATGCCTCCCTGAAGAGTTAAGAGAAAAAAAAAATAAAACAACTTAGGAACTCCTCAATCCACTGAAAAGAAATCTGTTTGGTGCTTTCCATGTTATGTAAAGATCAGATACAATTCAGATGTTTGGAATGAGAATGTTCTCCTTCAGTATAGTTTAGAAACAATGTCCTCTTTGATATTGCAGCTCTCCAAGTGTTCAAGTTGAGCAGAAACACCTGGGAGCAGACCACAGCTTTCCAGTTGCTTTAACTAGATGAAAGAAGCTGAGTTATTAGCCCTCTTTACGAAAGAGACAAATGAAATGGCTGCTAAAGTAAACAAAGGAGATAGCAAGGTGGAGATTTTCAAAGTTGTCAAAGGGATTTGGAGTCCCAGAACAGTTGGCTTTGAAAGCCCTGTGTTAAAAGCTGTCCAAAAGAATAAGAAGGAAAAAAAAAAAGCAGAGGCAAAGTAACTGTGTGAGAAACCTAGTCCTTCAGGCTCCGCCTTTATGTTCCTTCCTCCCTTGAGAGATCACGCCTCCATTCCGATCAGTGCTGTATCCAGACAAGTTGGCTTTGGAGACAAAGCAGGATAAAGAAAGTCTTTTGCTGTCCCCTCCTCATGAGGGCCCTTTTTGGTTCTTCCTCTCACGCCAGCTCTGTCTCCTAGCTGGGACCTGAGATGTTGCATTACAGGAGCTCCCTCCCTGTTCTATTACTAATTTGTGTGCGGAGCCCTAATTACAATTTACCAAAATGTTTTTCCATTTTCTATCTATCATGTTCTAAGTCTATAAAAGAGTGGGTGAGAAGACTTGTCAGTAAGTCACACCTCTTCCATTTTATAAGCTATATTTTTAGTTGACTGACTCAGATGGACTTCTGCTGTCAGAACATCAAAAAAGCCTTACCCGGTGCGTGTATCTCTCTCCACGATCAGTCATTTTGAATTTGGGATTTGAGTTCACGAAGGGATGTAGCTCTATCCTCAACTTACTGGTTATTTTCACCTTACACGTTGCCTCAGTCTCCCAAAGACTGAGGGTAGATTTCATGAAGATGTGAATATGGCATATTGCACCTCAACCAGTTACTTCTTCCAGTAATAGTTACAGTAGTAAGCATTTGCAGCATGGGGCTTGATTAATGTTGATAGGTAACATGAAATTTAGCACTCTTGTGTGCACTGATGGGTCTGTGGGCCCTGCATTGAGAATGAAGTTTTTCACTGGCCAGATCATTTATTTAGGAGGCAAATGAATGTGCATGAGTGGCAGGATATGGAAGAGAGTAGTCACTGCTCTTGTTGAATTGCTCTCATTATTCCTCCAAGTCTAGCACTTTTCACAAAGCTGCTGTGTCTTCATTTGTAGGTTTATGTCAAGTTCTTTAATAATGCACAGTGTTATTGACAAACATCCATGAACTGTTTTCTCTAACAATAACAGCTTTTTCTTACCTCTTTTACTTGCCTACGTCCAGAGTCACCCGTGCATTTTTACCCCCACCTGCATACAACAAGTGCACCAATGTGAGCATACACACAGTTTGTTTTGTGGAAGATGAAACTGCTAGTAAGTCTTCCTTATCTTTACATGCCTATCATTCTGTACAACGGCATACCAGCTTTTTCAAAGATGTATCCTGAGGAGTTGCTTGAAATGAAAGCCCAGGCCTGAACGCCTTGAAGTTTAAAAAGCTGAGTATTTGATCTGAAACTGCATCTAATGTGGTCTTTGTTGCAGAGGCTTAGGTGAAGCTCTCGTCTGGGAATTGCTCTTTCCAAAGCATATGTCAGTCTCAATTTAAGTCACTTCCATTATGGTCAGAGTGTCTTAAATGTTTGATGCTGTAAACATATGTAACAGGAAACAATTCATTCCTCATTGATCTTTTCTGGCACTTTGCTTCCGCTCTACAGTGGAGCGGAGAAGTGCACTTTTAGATTCGCCTGCCATACAACTGACTCTTTCAATCCCAACACTGACACTTCTGAAGCTACGCCTCCCCACATAGGGGAGTTAAAGTCTGAGTGTTTGATGTCCCCTAAGTGGTTGTCAGGTAAAGGAGTGCTGACCGTGTGGCTGCAAACAGGGCTGACCCAGCTGTCCCAGGCAAGGTGATACAGACTACAGATGTCACCAGATAGAGTATAGTCCTTTGATCTAGTCTTTTCATAACGTCTTATGGAAGCCAATGAATTTCCTCCTGTTCTTACTTTGGTACCAAAGTCAGAACCTTTGTAAGTATGTTTTTTCTTGTTTTCATGTGTGTTAAACAAGCCAAAGAACAATCTTTGCTGTTTTCATTTCACACAGATGTTGCAAGCACATCACTGGCTTTGATGTCCAGTAAAACAGACAGTGTAAAGCCACTTGCTGCCCTCTATGGTACAGTACAAGCTGTTGCAAAAGGACTGGATAGTGAAAGTGAAGAAACTTCCATCTTTTTGTCTCTGGTTCTAAAAATCACAGGAGGTCACTGGTATGACCTTCAGAGGACAATGTTCCCTGCAAATCCTGACTGACATTTCTATGTTGAAATGAGCACAGGTGTGCACAATGAGTTGGCCAACACAGGTTTTTCTGATCAGGGCAGATCCATTCTGTGGAGAGGGCTCCTGCCTGGGGCAGAGACAATTGGGACTGGTGCTGAGGACTAAAGGTCTGCACAGATGATCCCTGTTCCCATCAGAGGAGTGCAAGAGCCAGTCGTCCCAGTGGCAGTGGGGGATATAAAGGTGGGCTCCCTTTCCTTTATATGAGGAAACAGCTCTTATTTTGCCTCCTAAGAAGCCAGTTATTGTGTCTTCCTAGTGTTCTCCACCTACTCTACATAAGTATCTATGTGAGTATAGTGTCTGTTTGGTGATCTTTGAGGTAGAATGTTTTCTGCAGCTTGTGCTCTTCCCATTGAGGTTGGTGATACTTTGCCTGTTATCTGATATATGTATTTCTGGTACGTATTTAGTTTATGCAAATCCTGTATGTTTTGTGTGTGATGCTTCATCTATGAATATTCCTCTACGCTTTGAATATTAGCAGCCTGGATGCTTGTGTATGCATTGGGTAGGGGAGAAGGTGCCATTCATACTAATAAACATGTTGCTTGATTTGCTGCCATCTATCTGTGGCTCTCACAGTATTTGTTGAGTAATATTCATTGTGCTTGGTTGAAAGAACTGTGTCTGTCAAAAGGTAGTGCTAATAGGTACATCAGACCTGAAAATTACACCATAAGCTGCAGGGTAGTATATGTAGTATAGACAATTTTAATTAAACTCTGTTCAAAAGTTATGTAGCTCATTAAAGCAAAGGGATGCCAAATTGTCAACTTGCCAGTCAAACTAAAAGGGTTTCCATCTAGCAAAGTGGACCCATCTGAAAAATATGTCTTATTGAAATTCAGCACCTTTGGATAATTAGGTGTCTGCCCTGTGAAGAAACACAATGGATGGAGTTGTGCCTGGCAGGCTGAAGCTTCCTGAGTAATAAAAACAGTGTGGGACAAGTACAGACAAGTACTGGGAGTGCCTAGGGGCAAAGGGCTCATGGGGAGATGCACATAGAAATGGGCTGGGTGTGCAAGGTCACTATTGCACACCCTTTGTTCTGTCTTACCTTTGCAAACTCAATGTTATTTGTAGGTCTGATATTAATAGCGGAATTCAGAATTGTGATTATTTTCAACATGCTTTTTTGATACTCTGAGGAAGAGTAATATTGTGTATTCTGATAATCCTAAAGGGAAGGGGCTCTAGAAAACTTTTGTGTTAGTAGTAAGTTGGAATATCGTGAAAGAGCAAAACATTTTTCTTTAGTAACAGTCTTTGCTGTGGCTTCTTCAAGGGAAAGAAGTTCTCAGTTTTGTGCATTCCTACTGCCCATTTCACAGGCAGCAGGGAAACAGTCAGTGTTGCACAGAATGGGTTTGGTCTGAGAGCTGAGGGTGTCTTCAGTGTCCTTGGTTCCTGGCTGGTGCTTTGCCTGCTGGACTCTTCTCCAGCAATGAAAATACCAATGCTTTTCAGGGCTTTGGCCTGAAAGTGCTGCCGGGGCTGTTTCTGGCTATCAGAAATGGCTGACCTCTTCCAGATTTCTCAGCACATTCTTACTAGAGCCATTACAGCTGTAAGCCATAAAGTATGTAACAAACCAGGAGTGGGATGTGTTCGACTTCTCTTGGATCTGTTGCCCTTCTACCTGTGTTAAATAGGGGTGGATTTTTTTATTCTTTTATTTTTTTTTGTCAGAATTTGCTGCCAGTATCCTTCACATCATAAAGCAAATTAACAGCCTCCTTAGACATTCCCAATAAGGTTTACTAAATTTGCACTTTTCTCATCACTTCATCACATAATATTGTAAGGTTACGTTTCCCTGTATTTACCAGAAAAACTGACTCTTCTTATGAGTTCATGCCAATGTATTTATTCAGGTGATTCTTCTGCTTGCTGTGGTATTGGAGGATTTCTACCATTTACTGAAAGGGCTCAGAGTGAACCTGTATGGGCACAGCAGCTGGGAAACGTGAAACAAAAATCATGTCACTTGCTCCTCACATAGGAAATGTTATGAAGGTCACAGGTTTTTGCAGGGTGTTGAGGAAAGGCTGAACAAAGTAGCAGATCTAAAAATGTTTAGAGCATAGAGGGGGCATGGCAAGGCTGAAAGTTGTGGGAGGTTGTTACTTTTTTTTAATTGAAGGCAGAGGTTGGTTTAAAATAAATAAATCCTGGTTCCATGATAACTTGAGGTCCTCACCAAAAAGGTGGGCATGCTCTTTTCTCTCCTCCATCTTTCTGCCGTATCCCTGTGCCAGCACTTACTGCTTTTGCAGCTCTGTGATGACTCAGGGCAGTGTGTAAGCTGAACTTGCAGGAAGGCCATGGCTAGGTCTCAGCAGAGCAAATCCCTGCTCAGGTGAGTGGGAAGGGTCTGTGGATATGTGACTGAGGATCAGGAGCTAACGGGGCGGGATTGTCCCCTTTGGATATCAGCCTATGCTTATGTATTGGCAAGAAGCTTCATGAACAAAAGCTTGAAAGCTGCAGCGTGCAGCCTGTTTATGGTCATGAATTGTGCTTCTCTGCAGGATTTGGAATGCTAACCACTCTAACTTTAGTACGTGCATTCCTCTTCTCTAAATTGCTCTTCTGTTTGGATACAATAAGCTTTACATCCCATCTTCTAGTGTGGCTGCAAATATTCTTCTCTCTGAATTCAGATAGTAAGTGCTTCAGTAATGAGTGAAATAATGAGCTTTTTGTACCTCATCCCCCTGCATCTCAGGGGTGTTGTGATGCTGGTAATTCAAAGATGCTTGGAAGCCAGTGAAACTGAAGCGGTGTGGTCAGTCAGGGTGCTCTTAAATGATGCAAGAAACATCACTGATACATCTTTTGCTAATTTGCTCACAGAAGAATGCCCATTTCCCTTCCACTTCTAGCAAAGATGTAACAGCAGAATGCTGCAGTGAGGCTGTGGTGACTTTGTTTTTTCATTACTGAAGACTTCATTGCTTTTAGAAATAAGCCAAAGGACACTTACTATTGCATAAAGAAATGCTATCATAAATAACTAACACTATAAATGACACTTGTAAAAAATTAATGAACAAAGTACATTGTGTGACACATCATGCTTGCGTTTGTGTTAGTGTTGTTCATTTGCTTAGTTCTGAAGAAAATTAAGGAATCTTCCATCTGTTTCACTATGAAAGATCTGTAAAATGACAGTTCACTGTAGAAACTTAAAATCTGAAGGCTGGAGTTTAGCCACACAGTCAGGTAACTCCTCTGACCTCCTTGATGAATGGAGTTCTGCGTATGGTTAGAAATTGGATAAAACAGAGGAAGAAAAACAAGAACAAGGTTTTTTTGGACTTCTCCCAATAATGTAACCTTTTTCTTATTCTAAAATATTGAGTTATATGTATTGTGGTCTTGGCTTTGCTTTTTTTTCCTGAAGAAAATGAGAAGGTGAAATACTCTATACTGAATGCCATATTTTGACATTTTCTTCTTTCAGCTATCAAGGTGTGGCTTTACTTTAGAGTGCTATATTTCTTTTTGTTTCTTAATCCAATTATTTAAGTATTTTTGCCCCCAAACTGATTCTATGCCTCATTTTTGTCTTCTCTGATTGTTTTTAACTTCTTTTTCTGGTTTTGTGCAAACCAGAATCAGTGTTTTCACCTCTGCAACAAAATCTTCTGGCTCACAGCTTAGGAGAAGAATCTTATACTCTTGGCCTTGTACCTATATAAATGATTCCAAATGTGTCCTCAGTTTCACGGAGGAAAGATGAACAAGATGATGGCATAAGAAAATCAGTCAATTGCACACTAGTTTTCTCCTTATTTAACGCATTAGTCAAGAAAGCAGTTCTTGTTTCGAGAATGCTACAATTGAAAGACTGGAAAAAATCTGATGTCTGGGAAGACCGTATAATGTTTTAGCAAGCTGGACATCAAATTTTGTAGTTATATTATTCCTTAAAGTGAACAGGAGTTTGATGGACATGTGAAACAGCAGCAGACATCTGGAACTGGAATAACAGTTCACTGAAATATGTGTGCACATCCACACACAGGCTAATATTGTTGAACTTGTTTCTGTTGGAAATATTGGGGAAACTTTTTAAGTGAAAACCATTTTAAGGGAAAGCAGTAATTCTGTGATATCAAATGTAAGTGTAGTTCAGAAGTCTGTTGTTCGCAGTGTGTTAGGTTTTGATTCTGCCTCATGGGACTTTCTCTTTTAGATTTAGAAGTACTTCTGTTAGGTATGTAGAGGAGAAAATGCTAGCACCATCTATTGGATGAGAGATCATTCCTCAATCTATATGCTTTCTGTTAATTTTTGTACAAAAGGAGTGCTTTCACTTGGAGCTGAAATATCTCAAATTAGACAGCATTCTGTTTGTCTTCCTATAAATGTGGTTATTTGATCATTAGGTACCAGAACTGAGAAAGATGGGGGCTTCATTCCTGCACCATCAGGGCTTGCTTATGTTAGTAATACACCTAATGGTGCTGATCAGTTAGAAAACCCTCAGGCTGTGCACACAAGTATTATAGCTATCACACCATGAGGGACATGAGTGGTACTTGGAGTTTGGTGCATCCCTTAGTTTTACCCAAACTTGCTTGTTTCTAAACTGCGCTCATCTCCCACTTAAAAGACAGTTGGGAGGGAGAAAAAAAGCCTGCCTGAGCTGCTGTGGTTTGAAAAAACCCTCACACTGAGCTAGAGCTCTAGCGCTTCAGTAACTATGTTTAGAATAGAGCTGTGTTCTTCTTTTTCCTTTTTAAATAGGTTATTTATCCTTCCATATGCATGAACACAATTGACACAAAAGGCATAAAGAATAGTTATTTATTTCCACTCTTACTCTCTTGCTTCTTCCCTATTAACATTATCTCCTTGGTAACGCATCCCATGAATTGTCTGTGATATGCCAGTTACTGCAGTTGGTTTGTGCCTTGCTGCTTAAGTGTAATTCAGTTTTGTCTGTGATGTCCCACCTAAACTCTTTAAAATATGTTTTTGTTTCCTTCCCTATTCCTCACCCTGCCCTATCTCTTCTGAGTGTTTCTTTGTCTTAATTGATCCCAACTATAACACTACTCCTGCCTCTGAAATGAGTGATGTTGAACTTGAGCCAAAATTTCTCCAAACATCTTTATCTGTCAATCCTATTTTAAAAACTAAAAATGTTCAGGTACATCTTCTTAGCATCTCTTTAGGATATAAAGCAATACCCTATCTGAATGTAAGCATATACATGCACATGATCCTTTCCGTCAAGTTCCATTTTATTTTTTCTTATCTACAGTGCTCTCATGAAACAGCCTACTGACTTGGCTTTAATATTTGATAATGTGTAATTGGAATCCACCTGAGCCCCAAGCACTACCACTTTTAACAGTAAATATGGCTGAGAAGGTTTTCTCTTTTTCAAGGGGCTGATCAGACACTTAAAGCTAGTTCTTTGGGGGGAAAAGCAGTATAGCAGACACCCATGTTTTGGTATGTAGATTCTGTATAGTTGTCCTCACAACTGGTGGGAAAACTATTAGAGATGAGATAGTATTAAGCTCTAAAGTTCTGAATTGGCTTTGATACCAGCTACTTGAACTTCCTTGTTTCAGGACCAAAGGAAACCCCTGCAATTTCCTTACCATAATCATACTGACTGGCACCCTGGAGATCTTTCATCTATTCACAAGCTTCTGAATGGCTTCCCGAATAAACACAAGGACGTAGAAACTACATCCAGGCCCTCAGAAAATATGCATTTGGAACCAGTCCTCTTCTATGAGAAATTTTGGCTTCATTGATTCAGAATTTTCTAGTAATGAGAAAACACTACATTGGCTGCATCTAGAGATGTGCTTAGTTAGCTCTGCTAAATGTCTTGGTGGCTCCCTTCCTTTTGCAGTAATGAACTTAATCAGAAGTGGAGGTATTTTATTTCTGCGTTCTGTGGCTGACACCTGCTCTCAGTGTACCTTGTCCAGTCTTGCAGCCCTGAGTTCTCAGAAACAGCAGTTCCAGACAATGGCAATCCGGTGTGAATGAACTCACAAAATTACTGGTCCTTCATAGCAGTGTTATCTTTGTGTGTATTACAAAAAATGGAGATAATAACGGCAGTAGTCTTAGTAGAATACATTATTATTAACATTCGTGAAGTACAGATTCTGAAATGCAAAATATGTGAGTAGCTGGCGACATCACAGAGGACAATTGCCATTATTTAGTGTGGAGATAATCCTTGCGAGATAACTAAGTATTGGCTGTGTTAGGGGAAATAAAGCTCGGTGTGAATAGCCCTCTAATAGGACTTGTATGTCTTAGGTGCTAAAAGCAGCTTAACTGCCTCTTCGCTGACTGTATATGTGGCTATGCATGCGTGCATACACAAATGTGTCATGCTGATTGCTGTCTAAGGAATCCCAAATACAAACGAAGAGGAAAATTCTGGTTTTTTTTCTTGTCAGGAACATTAGATTATGTTGAGCTACTCCATTTATATCACCTGATTTATTCATTGGTGGTGAAACTGGCACTTGCATATGTGTCAAGCATCCAAGAAAGAACAATAGCATCTTGGCAAATAGATGAAGAAACCAATCCAACTCCAGTGTTGAAAGGCTTGGAGAAGTGTTGTTGGTGTTGGGTGCCTGAGAGGGTAGGTTCTCATCCATGTAGGTGTAAAAGCATTGCATAAGCTTTTAATTTGTAGAAACTTTACCTTCAAGTGCATTTGTTTGCTTTGTCATTGTAAATGTTCTCTATGCAGGTGGTGATTAAGATCCTTTGTTCCAGTAACTTGTTCACTGGACTCTGTGGACTTTTTCACTATGTAATCCTTATTTTTCTATTGAAACAATGGTTTATTTTAAATTAGTAGAACATTTGCCCAGAGTATGGGTACTTCTGTGTACAAGTATAGTAACAAATTGTCCTTACCCTTGGTGACCAATGTGGTGATCTACATATGTGGGGAGAGAAAGTCTGACAAAGAGAAGTGTATTTCAGGCATTTTAACCATTCTCTAAGCTGTGTGACAGAGCAATGAATAAACAAATCTGAAGAAAGATATTTAAGCTAGCAACCAATGCATCTGTCCTTCTAACTAGCTGGAAAGCTATTGTTTTTGCTTCAGCAAAGCTGGGAAGAGGAATGTCGGGTTCTTTTCTTCTTAGAAGACTTTTGAGATGCATAAACCAAGATCATACAACCTAGCCTCTTTAAACGAAGAGGTAAAATCCTCAGTCATTAATGTTTCAAGTAGAGTGCCCCAAATCCATGCCAGTACTTCTAGGAAATGACTTGTGAACAGCACGGTGATCTCCTCGCTAAGAAAGGCATGGAAATGGAAAGAGACATGGTAGTTGCTGGGAGAATGAATGTTGATAATGTAATGTAAGCAAGCTGAATCCTGATTGTATTTGCAAATTTTCTAAGCTCACTTATTTCTCTCAGTTGACACGTCTAAAATTTTAATGTCAATTACCCATGATGAGGAAGGCGAGAAGGGGAAATTACCTGAGCTGTCAGCACAATGAGCTGTGCTATTGACAAGGAGCACTTACAAGACGTATTTAGAGGTTGTTTGCTTTATCAGCCACATTGGCTGTGTTACAAAAGAGATACAGTAATCTTTCACACAAGCTAAAACTGACAAATACAAATCCTTTGACAGAAACAGACACTGTTATTAGGTTACACATTCGTAGCAGGATTTTCTTACCACAGTGTCACCTATTTCAAAAGAACAAAGACTGCCCAGGCTGCAGGCTAAGATTACAGGCTTTATCCTTGCCAGGGCAGGAAGGAGGTGTGCAGAGTCACTAGGGTTTGGTTAAGGAGGAGGAGTACTGTTGTAATGTGCTCTTTCAGTACACCTCCTGAGTTTGAAAGAAGTCAGACCCCACGTGTTAGTAGGAGCCCTTATCATGGTCTTGCTTGTTCTAGGTCTCTGAAAGAATTACTCTCAATGTTCTGGGAACCATTTTGGTCCAAGATACAGTCTAGTTTTCTGACTGCGTGCATTGAAGAGACTTACAGAGTACTGGGCTATGAGGCTTTCAAAAGTCTCACTAGATGTTGTTTCATGCTGCGCTTAATTTCAAACCTCAACACAACCTTTCCACCTGAGCTGACAGGTATAACCGAGATCATAATCTTGACCTATTGTAGCACTTTCAGAATTCAGTACGAATTTTCTTATAGTCTTGAGCGCCATGTCTCAGGCAAACTGCATTAAATCTTTACCTGAAGGATGTACGCTACAAAAACATCTAAACTGGGCAAGCTCTGTGTGCTTGCCTGAGTTATCTATGCATGTTTTTCACAAATCTTGCATATGTTTTTATTACTACTCTGGAGGTATTTGGATGAGTGTAAAAGATTTTCCAAGAAGCCTGAGAGGATGAGCTTATAGGGATACTGTAGGATTATAGTTTGCATGAGTGGCAAGTGAAAAGGTTCATCCATGTGTTTGGGGAGCATTAAAAGGCCACTAATGGCAACAGAGAAATTGGGTCAGATGATCTGCAGCCCTGGCAACAAGGACAGACCTTCTTACAGCTTTCCAGCTACAGAAACTCCTCTTAAGGTAGTACTTCTGGAACTATGGATACGTAATCCAGGCAGTAAGTTACTGGTTTTCTCAGGAGTCCTGTCAGTATGTTTGTACAAACATGTTCCCTGTAGATGTTGCACTGATGGTATGCAAGGAAATACTTAAAAGGCAACAATGGCAGCCTAAGTGGAAGCTGCTTACAAGACCAATTAGAGGAAAAATAGGTCAAATCCAAAGTTGTTTCAATAAAATATGTAAAGGAAGCACTAGTGTAAAAGATGAAATTAGAGTAAAGCAAAGCATTTACCAGGTTCTCATCCTTGGTGGCCTAAAATAATTGCTTTTTATAAATACTTTAAGCAGAAGGTGCCCTTTGGCTTACAAATTGTCCTCAGATTGATCTCAGGACACACTGGATAAATGACAGTTCAGAAGTTGTCATGAATATTTAAGGTACCTCAGAAAGGTAGGCACAGCAGAGAGATGTTGGCCTGTGCAATGCAAGGAATGTAGGCAGGAAATAGGTCCTCTTAAGAAAAAAAAATAACTTGATTTCCATTTTTTTTTTCTTTTTAGTCAGGACTAGCAAAATGAAACACTACACCATTCAAATCTTAACTAACTGGCTACAGCTGTGTCTGTGTGACAGTTTTTTTTGTTAGCTTTTGGATTAATACTCACCTGTGTGCCTCTTGGACATTCCAAGATGTTGGAGAGCTGATAGACATAGAGATGAGTACCTGGCAATTAGGGATACCTCAGAACTGCTCACAAGGATAGGAGCGGGGAGTGTGTGCACATGCATACCCCATTGTGTGCCTATTCCTTTGTCTTTTGGTAGCAGAACAGTATCTTGGTTATCTCAATTTAGGGTTAAATCACCACCACAGCCATTGCATTATCTCCAGTATTTCTGGAAATGGTAATAATGTGATTGACCTCCATCCTGCCTCTGCACAGATCAGTTTCTTTTTAGCGGAAATGCTAAGTCACGACTTGAACCAGTGATTGAGCACCTGGTGGAAAGGCAGGGCCAACCCAGGGGAGCTCAGGTGCATGCAGTGCACCTGAGTGACCGGAAGGGGTGGAGCGAGGATACACACCTTCCCAGACCTCAGTTAAGGGCTGGCAGCCCAGGTGAGGGCATCTCATTGGAGATCCTTGTGTATCTGTGGTGTTCTAAGGGTAATTAGCTTCTTTGTTTCTGTGTCCACAGCTGCTGCATTAGGGCAAGTCCTCAGTTGTTGCAGCCTAGGACTGTACTGCTCTGCTGTCATTGCTATGCTTTTCATCACATTACAGTGTTACGCTCTTCAACCAACTTCTTGTGGACATACAGTTAGTTACACTCTTGTTCTCAGTAATTTTGCACCCATGGGATGTATGTATTTCAAAGAAGAAGGCAATGATTTCTGGAAATATGTTTTGTAATCTAAAATGTACAGGAAGCAGCTACTTTAACTAACGAGAAGTGTTACTACTCATGTGAGGTATTAGAAAATACAATCCTTGTTTTCTAGGGGAATGTAAGTCCTTCATAATGTTTTTTCACTTACAGCTATGCTGTAAATCTGTTCTGTATGAATAGTACTTAGCTGAAACTATACGAGATTTTCTGAGAATATCTATAAATCTTCCTCTTCCTAGCATTGCTAGTGGGGCTGGAATTAGAAATAAAGAAGATGGACACTGTGGTCTACTAATACCTTTGTTGCTTTAAGAATAACCTATTTTGTCTATGTGAGATTATCATAAACTGAGGATTGCAGTGATTTTTTTTTTTCAGACGGGAAAGACTGTTATTTCTTTAACAAATACATGAGCTCCGTCCTTCTCAATCTTAACTCTCCTTTTAGTTTTCAGGGAGAGGTGGTGGTTGTTATTATTATTGAAGATTTTTCTAGTATAGATCTACTCTCTAAGAAACATTCTCTTTCCATACGTTTTGCTAGCCAGGCAATACATGCAGGTCTACAACTGCTGATCAGAACTCTGAGATCAGGGTGAAAGGACATTAGTCCACTGTGTTTGTATTCACAGATGCATAGATTAAGATCCACTGACAATGCTTACTTTGACCTCCTGAATTACATGGCCTGCATAATTTCGCTAAATGATTTCTTCTATCAAGTCTAGCTTAAACTAGAACATACCTTCTAGAAAAGTCATACATTAAGCATGAACAACATCAAGGAACAGACTTAAGCGAACTACTGAGAGTTATAACTTCCTTGCTTAAAAGGAGAAGTAAAATATTTAGAGCTTGTTGTAGTCAGAGTTCTGTTATGCTTCTAGTCTTTAAGTGGGTAGAATCATGCCTTTTGAATCTCCTATAGAAAGGCAGGCTTTCAGCATCCCTGGAGCTTCTTTAGGGCATGGGGGGATCCTGTGTACTTGTGTTTTCTTCAAAGTGCAGACATCACAACTGAATGTGCTACTCTGCTAATGGTCTAATTAACATTAAACTTGCATCTGTAAAAACACCACCTGCCTTCTCAACATACTCCTTCCTAGCTGTCTAAATTCAGTCTGTGTTTCATCACCTGGAGTTCATCCTGCTAGCCATCTAGCCATGACCCTTGTCCTGCATGTATGACTGTAGAGTTTTTGCTATGACAGCTGAAGTTGCTCCTTGCTTATTTAATTAGAGAAAACACTAGAAAGGGTGTGCAGGGCATTGGTTAAATGCTCTATTTCACATTGATAGAAGTTTCATTACTTTCAGTTTCTGTTTACTGTTCTGTTTTTCATCTAGATGACATGTATTTATGCCTGCAAAAATTCTTGTAATATGATTCCCTTCTCTAACCAATAGTAACATTACTAGAAACCATAGCTCCAAACTGTACCCGTACTTCTATGTGAAATTGTTATTTGTCTGGATTTTGGCAAATTTTTTTTACTTGTGATCTTATTGCTTTTTGGTGACTGATATGGTGACACCTGTTTCCTTGAGCAAGAAACATGTCCAATGGTTTCCTTTTAATTTAGCTTTTGCGTCTGTATGACCCATTAATTTGCTCAAACAATACATTAATGAGAGAGTAAGTAGAACATTTTGTATGCCTTTTCTTTTCCGAAGTTCAAGACGCCTCCTTAGGGGACTTATTTCCACTTATGTAAAAATAATAATAATCCTGTTATTTTCAGGGTGGAAGACTAGACACTGAGACATAGATCTCTAACTAGCATCCTGTTTAAATCTTCATAAATGTTTTCTATGATGAGAAATGTATCTAGTCTGTTAAAGAAGGCAAATAAATGTAGGAAGCAGGCAAGAAATGTGAAGTCTTTAATGAGTTAAAGAAAGATTAAAGCACCAAAGGAATGTTGTGAGTTTGTTCACCAAAAAATTTTAGACCTATTTTTATTTGCTTGAACATGTTGACTCTTACATAAGATTCATTCAGAATATATAAGCTATTCAGTAAATATTCCCAAATGTGAGAGTCATATTTTCATCCATTTTGTTTGTCTTTCACATTCTAAAATAGTCCATGGGAGCATTTCAGATATTTCTGTAATAGTTACATGAAGTTCTAGCACTGATTCACAAGTATACATCATGTATTAGTAACGTTGCAGGGAAATCAAGACTTATGCAAAGAGAGATGTATGCCATTTGATAAGTGTGTATGTATATCTAAATAAGTTCTGTTTCTTGATTAAGTGAGTATATTGCACTCCGTCTTCTCTACTACATTAGTGACATGATCACCAGTGTAATCTATGGCATACTTAACCACCGTTGTTGCTGTTGGTAGCTGTGTTGGAGTTCATGCTCAGGTGCATGAAGCCAAGCTGACTGCCATCCCCCTGCCCAGGGAGGTGGAGGTCACATGTGAACACGACCTTATGTGCCTGAGTTTCTGTGCCTGTGGAGAGAGAAACAGTCTGATTAAATACCTGAAGGCCTGTGGTCTTGAGAGTAAGGTTGAGCCCTCTGGGAACAAAATACAACTGTGTTATCTTGCTGTTGCTGCAAGATGTTGGGGTGCAGTAATGGTACTTGACTTTGCATAAGTGTAGCTTAGTCTCCTTATGTGGGCAAAGTTACAGTTTCCAAAAAAACCTAACTCTTCTTCTTTTTTCCATGACCACTGAGAACCACTGAACGCTTAAAAGGGTATATTATGTTTTATTCAGTTTGCTGCTTCTACACTCCTACTAACTTTAGGTGTAAGTGTAGTATGATTATGCATGCTGTTGAAGAGAGAGACCCAAAGAGAATACGAGGGTTGATCAGAGAAGGTATGATGTTGAGGTAATGGATTTCACTCTTTAATGGTATTATGTCTGAAACAGTGTGGTGAAAATGATATCAGCATAGTCTATTTAGTTTAAAGAAGTGTCTTTTGCTATACGTGATCCTTCATAAAGTCTGTACTGTCTCCAGAAAGAAAAGAGAGGAGGTCTCAGATCCTGTACTACTTGCCTTGAATGCAGCTTCCTCTCGGCAGAATTAAAAGCCTGTCTCACATAAGTGTTTCCAAGCATTCGTGGAATAAATAATTGGAAAGAGGAAGTGTTGAAGAGATTTAAAACAAAGCCTTTACAGCCTTGCCAAACTAAATAATTTTACATAGTTTTCCTTTTGAGAAACAGTTTAAAAAAAAAAAAAAAAAAAAAACTGGCATTGCAAATGAGCACGTGCCTCATGAATATTAATCCATTTTCCTGTTTCCCTCTATGTGGGGAGGTGGGATTACTTCTGCTCCCCCTGCTCACCCAGCCTACAAATGGTTGCAACTCAGCACATGTATCCTGTTCGTTGGTATCTGCATACTTCCTGACTTGATCCTGCAAGGAACCGCAGGGCATGGAAGAAACAAAAAACAAATGCCTCTTTCCTAAAGGAAATTGCTTTACCTAACAGTAAACATCCTTGGCCAGGTTCATAATGTCTCCCAGATGTCACTAGTGGTGGTCTGTGGGACCTTAATGCTTCTAAACATTCCCATGCCATAAATGTGCTTGTGGCTGCAAGTGCCTGACTTGAAGGTGAGGTGCAGCGTGACAGTTACAGGATTTAGTTAGTGTCACCACCACCAGGTCTGGAAGACAGCAACTAATTGTTTAGATTAATACCAAGCAATGTAAATCCACTGTTATAAGAGTAAGCACAATGGGGTGGCTGAGTTCCTCTACTTGCAAGGGGGAAATTAGGCCACTGATGTTGGGACTTAACAAAACCATCCTATTCTTTTCTTGTTACCATGATAGTTTTCACTATTCTGTGCTGGAGATGGAGTGCTGAGTGTGGAAATCTGAAGTGTTTTCTGTTCTGGAACTGAGAGGTGTTCAGGCTGTGGCCTAATATGATCTGAGATACCTAAGAGGGTCACAGCTGGGCAAAACCCGATAAAGCTACTTCTACTTTACAGTCAGAAATGGAAAGCTCTCAGCCTCCCGTTCAGTATCTTTGAGATGAAGGAACTTAACCAGGGGCCCACACAACCCAACCAGCAATGTGGTGCGCAGAGGAAGCAAAATGCACTATTTCCAGAGCGAAGCCTTCCAGAGGGGAAAACGGTATAAAACCTTAAGACACACAATCAAATAACATCCAGTAAAAACAATGGAAAGCAAATGGTGACACACAAAAAAACCAACACAGGGCTTAGCACTAATTAGCAAACATCAGCCTGCTTCTGAAAGTCTACACAAGGAAGCATAAGCTGTTGTGTGACTCACAGTATGCATCAGATGAAGCAAATTCCAAATCCATTTTGCTGGTGCCTGGAGATAAACCATTTCAAAGAGGACAATTTTTAGCAGCAGCAGTTCTAGTCACACCCTCCATAAAGGAGGTGCCCCAGACAACAGGCACCTTTGGGGAGGATGCTGTGCCAGCTCCCACTGCAATCAGGGAGCAATTCAGCTTTGTAGATTCTTGGGAAAGACTTAAAAAAAAAAAAAAAAAAAAAAAAAAAAAAATTTTTATTTTTTTTTTTTGTTTATATATAAGT
Source organism: Pavo muticus (assembly GCA_016647715.1). NCBI lineage: Eukaryota > Metazoa > Chordata > Aves > Galliformes > Phasianidae > Pavo > Pavo muticus. The sequence goes on along the minus strand of JACDJE010000019.1, from coordinate 2,793,551 downwards.
TAAAAATGCATATTTCATATATAAATATGTATACATGCATTTCTTCAGGCATTAGCAATTTTTTAAATAATGTTTTCTCACGGGGACGAAACTACAGCTTTACCAGTGCTTCTTAATTTCCTTCTGGAATTCAAAACAACATCTCAATTTATAGAGAGCTGCTGAGCCAACACGTTTTAGGTTATTTTGATTTCAGCATCTGTTTACCTGGACTTTTGTCATTCTTCATGAGTGTTCTAATTCATGTGACTTCTGTCCCTCTTTTCTTCCTGGGCTAGGCCTTTCCTTGGTGTTTGTGACACCTCTTTATTCTACTATTGCAGCATATTTTGAGTCTTAATCCATTTTAAAATGAATTTTTTTTCAAAGCATAGTTTTAAGTTTCAATTTGACATTAATGTCTAAATGAAAAATACTGGCATTTCCAGTAAAAAATTTCAGGAACTTCATGTTCTACAAAATATGCATGATGTTTTGGCATTGTGACTGACTTCTGGCAGATTTCTTAAATGAAAAGCAAGGCAGAAATATCAAACGACAGCACTGAATATCCCATTCCTGAACAGTTCTAGCCTTTGTTTACACTATTCCAACCTTAGTGTACTCATAGGGCTTTCTGTAATACTGAAGAGTGGACTTTCTTAATCAACTCCATCAAGACTTCAGTACGTGCAGTATATACTCCTACCAGTTCTACCTCAACAGAAGAAAACATCTATAGCCCAAAAAGAAAGTAAATAGTAGCAGATAACAAGTGCTGATACTAATGGCATGGCAGCAACCTCAGTGCAATGTTGCATCAGTAGCATACCCATGCGATTGACTGAAATCAAATATAGCCATTTTAATCAGATGTATCAGTCATGTTCTTAGATGTATCTATTCAAATAGTTCTCTCCATGTTTCTTTTGTCTCTTAAACTGCTCCTGCTTTATTTTTATTTTTGTTGTCTTTCTTTGGTAGAAATTGCATCACATTTTAACCTCTATTCTTGTCCCTGGATGTGTCTGTGAGCCTTTGGTGCGCTACGGAAAGCTGCAGCTTTCCATACTGGAGCTGTACATTTTCCTATTCACATGTTGTCAAATATTTCAGCCAAGGTCACTAATCCTTGCTTTAATTACAACCTCTCTTTTTTCAGAAATAGCAGTTCTGTTCAGATGATGCTATTCTCTGTGACCAGTACATTTTCTACTTTCCTATTTAGACTTTCAGTAGCAAAAAAAAAAAAACCATTCAGATTCTAGGTCCTATGCAAAATACCCTCAAGGTGCAGCTACAGTAAAAAGAGAGATACATATGTTGTGTTCTTAGTTTGTGTTGTACCTTTTTATATACAGTTAGTCTGACAGCTGCACTCCTGTAGAACTGAAATCAATTCCTATAGTCCTAAGGTCATTCTGTGTGTAATGGTCTTCTAATTGTATAGCATAATACATCTCTTTAGAGATTTAATGAAAATATAACAATTTCTTCTGAAAATTTGTCTTTTGATGCCATTATGTAATTTGGTTGACCTCTCTGAAATATAAGATTAGTATAAACAAAAAACCTGTCATATTTTTAAAGCTTTTTTCCTGGTTTTGTAGAAAATTAGCTGTACATAGAACAATTGTCTAATAATCTAAGACATACTCAGCTGTTTCATTTGTTCACCTAGAGGTTTTTGTTCTCAATAATGAGTTAAACCCCAATCTCTTGCCTGCCTTGTCTAAAGAAACAGCAGAGCCTGGCGTGGATGCCTCTAACCCAGTGCAACCATCTGGACTTCAAGTGGTTAACTCCTGTAGGGCAGGATTCAGCTGACCATGTCTACAATGAAGTCATCTACTTGAAAGTAGATGTCCCAAGTATCTGAGTGAATCACAGCATAGAAGTGCCTCTTACTTAAAAATCTGGTTGACTGTTTCAATTGCTGACATGTAATGAAGATGAATCCTATTCCTTTTCTGCTTAGAAGATGGGAATCTCATGATGCATTTCCTGTAATCTCTTACAAGAAAGTGGAAGAATGCCTTTTCCTGGAGGGGGGAAAAAAAAAAAGGCTGTGATCACATATACCAGTGGGACTGACTGCTAGTTTAAAAACACTTGCATTCAGCCTACCAAATTTTCTTCAGTGGAGATGGGTTGTGGCAGTTTGAGCAGACTGATATCTGGGCACGTCAATGCCTGCCTGAGCATGCCTTCTGTTAGTGCTGTTGTCATGTCCTCTGCAGTTCAGGGAGACTGAAAAAGAGAGTGCAGATGCTACTAGGGGGAATGGCTTAGAGCATCAGAAAGCATTCCCTGCATTTCCTGTGTCCTCAGAAATTGCAAAGCTTTGCGTCACTGTGGGAGGGAATATGTTTGGCAGCTGATTGTGCTTGACACAGATGGGAGTAGGCTTGGGAAGGATGGATGGAAGAAGGGTACTCAAATCTACGCTCGTGTGGCTAGAGGACCCTGCTGGGCACTGTCAAGTCCCTTGTTTAAACAGTTACATGGTGATCATTGTGTGGCTATCATTTCCACATAAGAGAATCAACACTTTTGAGAGAAGAAGTGGCTGGATGATTGCAAATAGTCCAAGTATGAGCTTCTTTCCATTAAGTGAACTACATAAGGCACTGGCAACCTCCTACAGATTGCTTCTGCCCATTCCTTTGCTGCTTGCAGGCTCATGCTTAGCAGAGCAGGATGGCTTCCAGTCAAATGATCTTTGGCTAGTGACTCAGTTTTTAGCCTTAAGGATTGCTACAGCAATCAGGCCACTTGAAGAAATGTTGCTCTTCAGCTGCTGTTAAAAGGGATGAAAAAGAGCTTTCATCTCCATTTAAGCATTGTTTCCCGTATGCTGGTCATGGAGTTCGGACTTGTTAGTAGTTTGTACTGTTGTTTCTAAAAAATATACTGACCTTTTTTTAGTTCTGAGGATTTTCAAGAAACAATAAAAGGACATTGCTCGGTATTAGGAGTATATAAAGTCACATGGGCGAAGAAATTACAAAAAGGAAATCAAGAGAATATAGCCATGAACAGTGTTTCTACTATATGCCAAGGCTGAAAACAACCAGCATAGCTAAGAATGAAAGAAGAATTCTCAAAACTTTTTTCCTTGCACTGCATATTTTGTGCAGCTACGTGTATAGATTTATCCCTTGTTTTAGGATGGAGATTATAGTCTGACTTAAATGTTATCTCTTTATAAGAACTCTATAGCAGAACTTCCTGAAGTACAGGCAGAATCATAACAAGTCAAGGCCACATGGACCCAGTCTTGAATGATAATTCTCCCTTGGAAGACAATGACTACTCTGGGTCTTGGATGTTAGTAGCCCAATTCTGCTTTGACTGAAGCCAACTGTTCTTTCTGCGGAGTTCTGTTCAAGAGGAATCAAGGTCCAGGTAAATGACACTGAGGTTGAAGATGAGGAGTGTTTTTTCTTTTGTATGGCCTCCTGTGGCTGCTTCTTTGCTCACCTTACAGTGTTGCAGTAGTTTTGTCAAAACTAAGCTGTCTGCTGCCTAACATGGTGATACAGACTTAAAAGTTCATCAGAGCAATGAATTCTCAGAGTTAAATAATAAATGAATAATAGAGATTCTAACAAGATAGTCAAAAAGTGACTTTCAGAACTAAAAGTAATAGATATTTCTGCAAACTAGGTTTAAAAAAAATGCTTTGGTGTAGAAATTGATCTCCTCTCCCCCCTCATATTGTTAGGATAAAGTATTTAAAGTTGAATTAGTGTTTAGTTTGTGTACCTTATGTTGTCTATATAAATAGCGTATGGTATACCATTTGTCTGTACTGTCAATGCCATGCTAATTACAAGCAGTAAAATCACTAATTCTTTCACCACCTTCTCTTTACCTCCACAAGTGGGAGAAATGCAGATATGCATGGGTATAATCAAGGTTCTGTAATCGAAGAGCATCTTGGAGTGGTATGTTAGAAATTCATTGTTAAAAAATAACATTGTTAAAAGGTATAATTGCTATCATTCGTTCAAGACTCATAGCTGCTCTTCTGGTAGTAGTGGGATACAGGGAATCTGCTTGTGTGCTATTTAAATGTAGCCACCTGACGGGAGTGAAAAGGGAGACAAGTATGAAAACTGCACAGCAACAAAATGTTATGTGTTACCAAGAAGTTTGGGATAAGAGGTAAGCGTAAATGGCATTCAGTCTTGAAACTGCAGCAAGGGTTCCAAAAGGCACCCTCTAATCAGCTGAGTAGGAACAGAGACCATGCTGCCATATACAGAAAACGTTGTTGCCTCCTAAATCGCTGTTGCTAAATGTTCTCTGGAGGACTTCCATTAAGCAGCTGACCTAATATGCCTTTCTTCAGCTCGTGAGACCTCATGATACAGCGGTGTCAGGTGGGATGTCTGTGGGCTCAGTGGTATGCTGAGATACTGGAGTCCCTGTAACAGAGGAGGTGCAAATCAGTTCTGCAATTAAAAATCCTCTGCTGCAAGAGGAGGTAGGGGAGGTAACGGTTGCCAGGTCCCATGCACCCATCAGAAGAGGGCAAGAGATAAAGAGCCCTTGGCCAGCAACAACACACGCATTCCATCTGAGTCTGTTCTGCTTGTAGCCTTCATTATTTGGCACTGTTGTTTTTGTAGCTCATACCCACACAATCAAACGTAGCTTCTTTAATGCTGTAGAACGTAATTATAGGCCTGACAGGCTCTGACAAGCTGGTAGAGACATTTATTCTTGCAGCCGACAAATGCTTAAATGATTTTGTATTGGAAAATGCTGCTTGTGAAATGTTCTGTCTTAGTCTCTATTACTAAACCCAGATTCATGATGAAGTCTAGCATCAAATATTTGTGTAAAATTACTTTAATCTGTAAACAGTTTTATCCTTAAAAGATGAAAACAGCTGAGAAAAATTAGTTGGGGGGTTCCTGAAGTTTGTGTTACAAAACAGTGGTGTGTTTTTTTCAGTTTCTTCAAATTATTATGTAGGTGACACTTTACAGACAGAAGTCCACAGTCTCCATTGCTACATGAAAGGTGTTCATGTTCTGATGTATTAATAGCACTGTAACCTATCCCTGTTAGGGTCACTATGTATTATTAAAATCCTCTCACAAGACCATTTGGAAAAGCAGAAGGCTTTATATAATAACCATGAATCAGTCATAAATAAAACACTTTCCCACAGAGTTGTCCCCGAACCAGATTTTTTTTCTCATCAGAAAAAGTCAAAACTGTGTGTGCTGATTTCTATCTATTATGTCTTCTCTGCCTCCTGGTCTAAGCTGTGTTACCTCTGAAAACAAGAAGAAACAAGCAGACCCTCGTTTGCCATGAACCAGCTTCAAGTATTTGGAAAGCCACAAGGAAGAGATGGATATCTGCAGCTGTTTGAGCTCTTACTCAGAGGTTTTGACAGTGACTGAGCTTCTTTTAATGAGTTGAGTCATTATTTGGAAGCCTTGGTAGCTGGTGGTTCATCTGCAGTGTGGCTGAGTCTGAAAGAGACTGCAGTCTGATCCTATGGAATTGCACATTCCCTAAACATTATTATAATGGTAAATCTTCTCAGGTCCACCCTTTCTAGCATGCTGACTCTCCCATGAAGGGCACTATGGAGGCTCTGCTTATCCCTATCATGAATGATGTGTAAATCTTAACCACTGGCTCTGCTGACAATTTTGTTTTTCATAAGGTTTCTGAAAGTAATCCCTTCCTAGCCGCTAATCTGACCCAGTTACTATAAACTGATTTCTCTGGGATGAAAGGGCTAGTCTTTCCTGCAGGACTTGCACAGATTACTTCACGGGTTTTATAGTCTCATCTATTGCATTGTAGTTTGGAGGCCATGCACATGAGTGTACAGCCTATATGAATGTGGTATCTGAATAACTAGAAGACAACTTAAAATTAATAGTATCTACCAATTCCTTTGCAGTTTCTTTGAAGTTAGGAGGGAGGAACTTCTAGTTTCAGTCAAAGGTTTTGTTGTGGTTTGCTCACTTGTTTGTGGGTGGGTAGAAACTTTTCAAGGAAGAGAGAGCACACCTTTAAGGGGGGCAGGTTGGGGGGAAAGGTTCTGCAACAGAAAAGATCTTTTTGGTTAGTTTTCTCTCTTGTGAGCGTAATCTTACAAAATAGCTGCTCTGAAAGATATGATGCCATTTGTTGCCATTTAACCATGTCAATGAAAAGTTGGTGTTGTAGGAAGGCTTCATTGTTGTGAGAGGGGTAACTCTAAGGTGCCAATATTCTCCACTAGATGATTTGCCTTTCTAAACAGGGGTCTTTGCCTCTATGTATGGCAGGATATCAGGATAGGAAACAGAGTATTGCAGGGAATTGCCTTTGTGATTTGTGTTGCTGACAGCATAAAGCTCCAAGAAAAGCATGATAGTAAGTACAGATATTCCCTCTCATGGGTTGAAAGGTCTATTTTTTTCTCTAGACATGCATGCAAGTAGGCTTTTTTGCTACAATGGTTGTTTAGGTGATTGCTTAAGTAGTCCAGATGAGACTAAACCCTGGTTTGTAAAGCCAAGGACAGATCTCTTTCAGAGAAGTGCAAAAAGCTGCTTCTTACCAATGTTACTCAGTCATGTGTAGGTTGTTCAGCTGTAGGTAGCTACCATGCCTCCACATGCTGTTTTCATAGAGGCACTGAGAAAGCTGAGGGATGGTGCTGTTTATGTGTGATAAAAAGGAGATTTAGAGCTGTGGGTTGGCTCAAACAGTCTGCCAGCACGACAGTGTTTGTGATCTTACCAGTTCTCTCAGCAGCTCTGTACAGACAGTGGGTAAAGTGGAAGAGATATTTGAATCTTGAGGTGTTCTCCAGTGTGGACTCTGGAGGTGAAAGAGTAGGTGAAAGTTTCCCAGACCTCTTCTCAAGTGAGAACCTTTCCTCATCTGAAGCAAACCATTATTGCTATTGACTGTTGCTAGTTCTCTCTGGCAAAGGCTGTAGAGTAAGCATGAGACATAATGCTTTGTTTTCTTTACTGAAGTCTGGAAGAATTAAAGCCATTAGGCTCTCCAGTACTGAACACAGTAGAGGGAAGCTGCACACCATCTACAGCAATAATTACTTTGATTTGAGGTCCTCTGTATAGTGCTTATTATTCATACAGGTCTCAAAGCTTTTGGTAGAAAACAATTTTTGCCCCAAACTAGGCTGAGGAAATCAATGCCAGTATGTCTCTGCATGTTGAAATCTATCAGTAAATAAGAAATAGCCCCTTTGATTGTACAGGGGAAGGCTTGCTTATGATTTTTTTTTTTGATTCCTAAAAAAAAAAGGGAATTACAAATCATTACTTCTTGCGGGCAGCATGAAAGTATGTAATTGACAGAGATTTACTCTGGATTACATTCACATTATAGGAAGGTGTTTCTTCTTATGCCCTTCTTGCCATATCCATTGGATGTCTTGGAGTTATTATCTCTGTGGGCACTTCCAAACTACCTCATAAAGTGCATTTTTCATGCTTCTGCTCTTAATATCTATGAAATTCACTGACAAGAACAGGACTAGACAGCTCATGAAGGAATTGCAGAATTATTCTCATGTTTGCTTATGAAAACAGTTGAGATTCCCATAATTACCTGCAGCATACAGATGCTCTTGATTCATGTGCACTAGACACTAACATCCTGTGGGAATGTTTACTCATATCTGTTTACTTACTATGCAACTCCTTAGTTTCTGAAAGGAAATAAAAAGTAATGATGTGGTCACTTTACTGGATGTGTGCTGTATGAAAATTGTTCTAGGGTCTGACAGCAGTCATCCCAAAGGCTTGCTCAGGACTATTGAAATGTTTCCATTTCTGATGGGAGCTGCAGCTAAACTTCTTAATGTGGTAAGAGGCATTAAGAATATAAAAAGGCTCCAGCAGGTATTTAGAGCATTGGAAGGTCTGATTTTTATAGCCTGTAATCACATATTTACGGTGCTTCATTACTCTAAATTAAAGGTGTGATAAGCAAAGCAACAGCTGCTTTCCATAGAAGTCAAGAGAGGGCTGCTTGCCTCAGCTGAGCAAGTGGCATGTTGTTCAGAACAAGCCAGAACAGACTTATTTGTTCCACCTTCTGGAAATAAATAAAAGGAAAGAACTGAAGAGAAGTGAAAGGAGGGTGGGGAGCAAGGAAGGGAAGAGGAGAAGATATATCTTGCCAAAACTCATGTTAAGATTCTGTAATTGAGTACAGTAGGTGAGGAAACAGAAGTTTTGTATTATAACATAAATCTCCTTGCACAGCACTAACTATACACTATCTTACATCTTTCGCGTTGCTACCAGTCATCCAAAACAAGGCCTGCAGTACAGTCAAATTGCCTTAATACAGTTATTGTCTATATTTTCTAGGAAAGGAATGTTTAATACATAAAAATAAGATTACAATACCCTAGATTTCCGTATTAAATTTTCCAAAGCCAAATTTGAAAGAATTCAGTGTAGAGAATAATTTTAAAAGGCTCACAAGGTTATTACTAGGGAGTTACACAATCATTATTTAGCAACTCTGAAGCCTACATGCACATGTAGATATAGAAATAGTCCTTTCCTTGCAGCTAAAGATGTGAAGTAGGGAATAATGCACCTAGGAACACTCTCAAGCTTTTTGATGTTGATTCTGGCTACCCACCCAGAATTAGGTTCTGCCCTGCTTTTTAGACTGCGCTCATCCAAAACCCACAGTCCTTCAATTCTGCTGTAGGCTGGGAACTACCCCCTGTATAGAAACTCACAACATGGAATAAATTATATCCTTCATGGCTGGGGACACGAATGAATATTATGGCATCCAGAAACTTTTGAAGAAAAGGCAAGGTACATCTTTGCCAGGAGAAGCAAGGACTCTTATAGTAGAAGACCGGCACAGAGCTATGTAGCGCCTCTTGCTGTTGTGAAGAGAGTAGATGGTGTCCTGGGATGCAAAAGAAGGAGAACATCCTAAAGAAGAAATGAGAGGAACTTTAAATATTACTAAGCATTGGTAAGACTTCAGATAAAACTCTGAGGCTAGTACTAGGTAGTATGCGTTAAGAAGGTTGCTGCAGAGGGTGCAGAAGAACGATGAAAGCATAACCTGCAGCTTAGGTATGTTTTGTCTATAGATAGGAAGAGCAGAGTAGATATTAGGAAAGAAATTCTAACAATAAGGATGGTGAAGCTCTGAAATACATTGCCAAAGAAGGCTGTAGAGGCTCTTTCATTGGAAGCTTTCCAAAATAGACTAAGCAAACATCTGTTAGGAATGATATAAGTATATTCAATTCTCCCTTGGAATATAGGGGAAGGAATAAATTATGCTTAAAAAGATGAAATAAACTGGTGGTTTTCAAACTCTGGGTTATGCTACTACACCTGAATTAAAAGGAGATTGAAAGTAGCATCTACATCTACTAGTATTTGACCTTGAAATTTTTCCCCCTCTTCATGTAACTGACAAAACATAACCCAAAAGGGAGTTGTGCTTTTCAGATGAAAATTGTTGTAACAAATGGCTTTTGAAGGTTTTCCTTAGCTTTCTGAATATGTGATCTTCACAAAATGACCACTAGAGCAACACAAAGTGGGCAAGAGCAGGGATGAAATTCAGATTTCAATTTACATTAATCTTGTAGCAATCTTTTTTTTTAATTTATAAAAATACATACTGCTCTTTGCTGTCCAAACTTGTGGCCATTTGTGTTTAAAGTTGTAGTCAGTTCTTTATTGCTAGTTGAATGTTCTTCCAGAAAGATGTACAAAAATGCATTTTTCTTCCCATGTAATTTTAAAAATGCCTGGAAACATTAATTTGCTCCTCTAGACAAAGAACAATAATTATATGTTCTATCTTATACCTTTTAAAAGAATTGTCTGTATGTGTAAGACAAGAGCATGGCTAAGTACAGGAAGCTTAGAAAATCCACCATGAACAAATCTCCTTTTCATCTCAGGAAGAGATGAGTAGGGCAGTCTTTTTCCTGATAGGAAATAATTAAAGCTTGCTAACTTTTGAAATTTGGGCACAAATAAAAACATCTATAGAGTGAAATAAAATTAGTCAGTTCAGTTCACTTGATGAGCAATGGCTGAGTGAGAAATTGACATCAGATTACCACTGTTCTTACCTCGGGAAAAGACCATGTATTTAGATCACTTACTCAGAGGCTGCTTTAATTTCAGTTTTGATTCTGTCCAAAGATGGAGATACCACAGCCTCTCTGTGCACCTGATCCAGTGTTTGATTACTCTCCTGGTAACCTAAAGGGAGAAAAATCACTTAAATCACAATTTCTTTGCTGTAACTTGTGTTTTCTCAAATCTGTTATGTTGCTGTGAGTGGAGGTTGCATCTGCTGTCTCTCTACCCTCTAGTCTCTCCATTAGTCTCTACTCATACTTCCCCACCTTTAGCTTTCCCTAGGCTGAGCAAGCTCAGTTGTCTCAGTCTCCCCTCTTATGGTGTCTGCTCCAGCACCATTAGTCATCATGGTAACACCTTACTGGCATGCCTTGGTGAGTCAGTGTGGCTCTTGTATTTTCGGGGGGGGAGGAGGCTGAAACTGGGCACTGTATTCCAGATGTAGTCTCACAAGTGCTGAAAAGGGAGAAATGACTGCTTTCCTCCTAATTTTTAGGATGACTCCACCAAAAGAGACTAGATCCCTTTTGCATCTAGATCACTTTTGCATTAGTGTGGTGATTCATAACTGCTAGTTAATCACCTGCCATGCTTCGTTGCATGTCCAGGTGGCAGAAGGCTTCTAATTTTCTAAGGTTTTCAAGGTGAGAGAGCAGTGGTGAGGGCTCCTTGTCAAGATCTGGCTGTTTTGACACTAGACAGCAATGTCTAATCATCTCACCACAGTAAGGAAAAAAAAAATCCACAAAAAAACTTGATGTTCAGAATCTGCTACATTATGTTCTCATACTTAACAATGTACAGCTCGTGTTTTACATAAGCTACATGACTGCAACTTCTGGGGTAGTCAGAGTTTTGAAGGATATACTGGAAGGTGTCTTTAAAACACAAATCAAAACATCACCACCAAAAAATAACCCCACCACAAAAAAAAAAAAAAAAAAAAAAAAGAAAGAAAGAAAAAAAAGCAAACCAACAATGCAGGAGTTGTCCTCTTAATTTCAGTTCATAGAAGTGCTTCAGAATATAAGGCTCTCTAATTCTGAGTACCTGTCCTCTAGCTATCTGTCTACAAGGACCTGGAAACTCTGGATCCACCTGAGCACAAAGATTAGATGCAAGCTTCTTGAGCACTTGAGATGTTTGGATTAACCACTTTTATTCATGTCTGTATATTACATTCATAGAACCATAGAATGGCTTAGGTTGGAAGGGATCTTAAACGCTATCCAGTTTCAACCCCCTGCTGTGGGCAGGATTGCCAGTGTCTGGATTTGGCTGCCTGGGGTCCCATCCAACCTGGCCTTGAACAGCTCCGTGGATGGGACATCCCCAGCTTCTTTGAGTAACCTTTTCTAGTGCCTCACCACACTGTGAGTTAAAAATTTCCTCCTAACATCTAACCTAAATCTCACGTCTTTTAGTTTAAAACTGTTATCCTCTGTTGGCCTTGCAGACTGCAAGTATAGGCTGCTGCTTCATGTCCAGATTTTCATCCAAAGAACCCCCAAGTCCTTCTCCACAGAGCTGCTCTCAATGAGTTCTTCTCCCAGTCTATGCATATCTGGGATTACCTTGACCCAAGTGCAGCATCTTGTATTTGACTTTGTTGAACCTCTTTAGGTTCTTGTGGGCCCGCTTCTCAAGCTTGTTCAGGTCTCTTGGAGTGGAATCCCTTCCTTTTCTATTCCATGAACTACACCACTCAGCTTGGCGTCATCAGCAATCTTGCTGAGGGTACGCTTGATCCCACTGTCTAGGTTGTTGATAAAGATGTTGAAGAGCACCAGTCCCAGGATGGATCCTGGAGTAGACCACCCTTGACCAGCCTCCCCCTGGATATAAAGCCATTGACCACAACCTTCTGTTTGTGACCATCCATCCAATTCTTTATCTACTGAATATTCTACCCTTCAAATTTATATCTTTCCAGTTTAGAGATGAGTGTGACGTGGGACCATATCAAAGAAGGCCTTGCAGGAGTCCAGGTAGATGACAGCAGTTGCTCTTCCTTTGTCTTCTGGAGCAGTCACTCAATCATAGAAGACCACTGATGTTGTTGCTGTTTCTCCCTTCTCATTTATCAGAGGGGGATTCACTCTCTTTTGCCTGTCTCTTCTGATCAGTGTACCTATAAAATCTCATCTGGTTATTTTTCACATCCCCAGTCAAGTTTAGTTCCCTCTGCATCTTTGCTTTTCTGATCCCTTCTCTATAATATCTGGGCAACATCTTTGTATCTTCCCAGGCCACCCATCTCTGATTCTACTGCCTGACTCCTCAAATGAGTTTTAAAATCATATTTTGCCTGTTGGCCCATGCTTTTTTAACCTGTTTGAGATTTTTTAAAATATTTTTCTCTAAATTTATGGCTTCTTTCCTCACAAAAGAATTGTTGAACATCACAGCAGTCATTAAAAAGAATTACGGTTTGCTTTGCATGTATTAACACATAACTATCATTGAAAAAACAGGTGAAACTGGAGGTGTGTTAGGAGGAGATATTTCAAGATCATCTTGATATGGAGACCCCCAAAAGTTTCAACATGAGAGCACATGCTCCGATGTTAACAAGGACTTATGCCAGAATGAATAGGGTTTTTTTTTTTTCCTGGATTTTAGCTTCTGGAGTCTCTTTGATAAAATTGTTTGTTAGTTCAGAAGGATCACAGTTTTAAGCTACATTCCTTCTAAAGATGATGGAAAACTGATGTTCCAGTCAACTATGAACGCTCTTTACAAAGGTAACATTCTCATCTAGGGTAGATCAGTGTTCCAAGAAGGAGCACCTCATCTATTTGTTTTTTTTTTTTGTTACTTGTGACATAAATACAATAACTGCTGCTGTTGCCAAAGGTTCCATGTCCAAATAGCTGTCTACTTGTATCTCTCAGGAGCCAGTTCAGCGGTGCACTGAATAAAAGTAATTTCAGCCTGTTAGTCTATCTCTGATAATTTTTGGCAGTTTTCGGCACTCTTTTACAAAGCATTGTTGCCTAGGCTTGACAGGAGTTGAGAAAGCAGTCAAAGATTGGACTATTTGGGTTGCAGAACTCTTTTCTGGCATTGAATCACCTTAATCCCTGCCAATCTTACTTCATTTTTCAGAATTCTATGGATTTTTTTTTCTCTTTTCTTTAATATCTATTTTCCAGCTTGCTGGCCATGCACGATCACATTCTTTCTCTTACTCTCTAGCCTAGCCTCCTTTACAGTGCTGCTCCAGGGACCAGCAAAAATGGGTTGCCAAATAGAGCATTATCTCTAATTACTACCAAAAAAAAAAAAAAAAAAAAATAGATTTCTCAAAACAATGTGGAAATATATATTAAAGAGGCTTAACTGAAGGAGGCAGTCATGAGTAAAAGCACAAGCAGTTACATTAGATAAAAAAGGAAAGGTTAAAATATTTGAGAATTTTCTGCTCCGTAGTTTATTTGTTGTTGTTGTTGTTTTGTAAGGCTACAGCTTTAAACATAAAACATGTTTAAAACAATGCTATCTGTTGAATTCTGACAGCTTTTGAAATCCTTTAAAGCCTAAAATTTTGGTTCCCAGAATTTGCAGTCTGATATGACTCCTTGGAAATGACTTAAATTCTTATGCATAATTGTTCTTTCATGATTTGAAGTTGTTCTTCAACTCTTTGATTGCTCACATACTGTTTGGCATCAGCAATAGTAATTTCTAAGTAAGTCACGTGGGGCGTTTGACATTGCTCCTTGTCTTGTAAAGTATATTGAAGCTACTATGCTTCAATATGCTGCTTGTTGCAGGAGGACACGACAAATTAAAGCCTTAGGTGTTCCTGCTGATCACACCCAAATTCGGCATTTGAGCAGAATTCTTTTGTGATATCACTTCAGAAGGTGATTGCAGTTTCAATTCTGTAAAGTTCTGTCATATAAGTGGATCGCTATTTTGTTGATTAAAATGTGAGTGCTTAAAATACTAACACAAATTAATCATGCTGAGGAATACATTAGTTAAACTATCAGTCTTGGCATCAATGTCAGTTTCAGGATAAAAGCAGTCTGAATACTTTTTCTGTGTTTCAGGATGAACTTTCTTGGAAATTATTCAGGGTGATTTTTCTAGGTTATGATACTTAATTTGCTGTTTTATCTTATATATTAATAATCATATCACTTTATAAGGTTATCAGCAAGATACACAATCTGTATAGACAGATCATCTTCAATGTGCCATTCTGAAGCAAAGATACTGATATCATCTGAGTGTTGGAACAAGTATTCTGAAAGACCTGTAAAAAGTACTGAGGATTCAGTGACAGGATAAGGGTATCACTCCATTGTTAGTTCAGGCGTTCTTTCTTAAACATAATCAAATTACTTCCAGGTATACAGGTCAGAAAGATACTTAGTCATTGCTTCTTAAGATGTGACTTCAAGTGATGCTTTAGAGCAATTGCAGAGGCAGTTTAAGATCTGTTTTGTTGGAGCTTTTTGTTGTTGTTTTTTTTTTTTAAACAAAATTAATGAAACATAAGAAAAGAAGCATAAAGCGAACACTTTTTTACTCATGTTTCACTGATTGCACATATTCAGAAGAAATGTGTTTATTTCTGTCTGCATTCAGTCCAGGGTCTACAGTGCCTATTTTTAGCAGCCACGCACTATTGTTAATCTGAGATTTTTGACTATCCAGTGAGTCAGAAGGTCTGAGTGCCCAGAGATACATGAGTCAGACAGGCAGGAATAGTCTGTTCTTCTTCAAGGCACCCGGAGACACAGATTTAAAAAGGAGGTTTCATACTTAGTGAACAATACAAATGGAAACATAATATATAAATAGAAATCCTTTTACCCTTCACATTGGATTCTTTTCCCAGGAAACTCTTGTCTCAAAATTGTTACTTACTACGCTACCTATTTGTATATGAGAAGGGCTTGCTTGTCACCCTTCTTAATCTTTTCATAGCCCCCGTCTATTGGTTAGTTAATCTATTTCTAGGACACAAAATCTTCTTTCTGTGACATAATTATTCCCATAGTAAAAGATGGAATAAGTAAGAAACCCAGAGAAGGGGTGTGGGTCAGGGAGGAGGATTTCATAATCATTTAAATTTATCTTCTGAAATGGGCTCTTTTAGGAAGGACAAATTCCATTAAAGCAGCAAATACAAAGAGGTGTGCGTGGTTCTCATGAATCCTTCTGCAATGTGTTTCAATTCAGCTGCAGCCTCTTGAAAGTTTACCTGAGGATGGCAGAAATATCCAGTCAGTTATGAAAGTTGGTGAATTCTGAGCAGAGATTCAAGTTTAATAAGTAAATGCAAGCTACTAATCTACACCAGAATGCTTGGTGAAGGAATAACTGTTCTTTGGCAGCACAGAGGTTCAGGAATGAAACAAGTATTACACTATACCAGCTAAGGTCATTGGTTTAAAGCCACCTACCTCACAAGAGTCTAAAATGTATAGAGATATTATAGAAACACCAAGGTTGGAAAAGACTTTCAAGGCCATCCAGTCCAACCGTCCACCTGTCACCAATAGTTTTCATTAAACCATGTCTCTCAACACAACATATCTGTTCAGAGAAGAGACATTAATGATTTTAGGTCCCATTAGACCAGCTAAGAACACAAACAGCATTAGCTGTCTGCCTTGTGGTCAGTTTTAGCAGAAGGCCCTAGGATGAATGTAAGTAACCTGCTCTTTGGATGAAGGAAAAACGAAATCTCTACGATACTGGAATTAGTTTATCAGAATAGATTACAAAGTGATACAAGGGAAATGCATTTTCTAACTTCTCTGTATTTAGAGGGAAGTTGCAAATATCTCCTCCTGCTTCTAAGCTGAGCTAAGCTCACTATGCTCAGAGTCTCCTTTGGATTTGCTTCCAAGACAAGGCTCGTAAAGTGATTTGTATAGCTAACTTACCACCTATTAATTTTTACTATTTAGAGAAATAGTGGCAAGTAAATGAAGCAGAACTGAATTAAACTTGTAGTAAAATAGTTCCAATTGTTTTCAAAAAAGACAAGCAATTGGTCTTAAACTACAAACTAAAGGTTAAATTAAATGTCTGTACTGTATGTATTATCTGTTAAACACTCAGAGGGCTTGTTGGGATATGGTTTAATTTCAGGAGATTACTAGCAAGAAAATTTTTTCTCACTACCTATATTCTTGGAGCCATCTTCTCTTAATGTGTTCTTCAGGAGCCAATTCCTCCTCTGCCCCATGGTCATTTGGGTGTTATTTCCAACTGTATAGTTAGCTCTGTAATTGACAATGCGGGAATGTCCAAATGGAAAAGCTGGCAAAATAAAAAGATGGTGTTGTTAAGAGCAGTCAATGCATCCAAATTTTTCACTGTTGGAGGTGTCAAGACATATGACAAAATTTGTCCAAGTTTAGTATTTTCCAACATATATACATACAACAATAGGGAACACACATCCAGACTTTGCTGGTTATTACTCAGCTAAATTTCAATTGTCTTTCCCCCTCAACAAAAGTTCTAGAATGCATTGTCTTTGCAAAGAAGACTAATCAGAGCCAGCACTTTGACAAAGATACTGCTAAGTGTGCTAAGTCCAACAGAAGTGTCTGTGCAACAGTCACTGATGCATGTCTGTATTGTTCCCATAAATGGAACTTCTGTGCTTTGTAATACTGACACATTTTGGCACGTATATGCTGTGGTGTGGCACAGATGTCTCATGAAAAGTGTTTTTAAAGATGTTTTGTAAAGAAGTATTTTCATTTTTGAGCCAAGGGATGCCAGTCCCTGATGACTATTCAACATATACTATGCAGAGATTCATAAAAGAAAAGGAGCTTTGCATAATAAATGAGCTTTGCCAACCACAGGTACAGGTTGGGCAGAGAATGTCTTGAAAGCAGCCTTGAAGAGAAGGATTTGGGGGTGTCGGTTGATGAAAGACTCAACATGAACTGGCAGTGCACTTGCTACCCAGAAGGCCAACTGTATCCTGGGTTGCATCAAGAGAAGTGTGACCAGCCAGTCGAGGGAGGTGATTCTGCCCCTCTTCTCTGCTCTCGTGATACCCCACTTGTGATGCTCTGGGGTGATCTTTTAGCAAGCGGTCTTCCAGTACCTGAAGGGAGCCTACAGAAAAGCTAGGGAGGGACTTCTTTTAAGGGCATGTAGTGACAGGATAAGGGGAGATGGTTTTAAACTGGAAGAGGGTAGATTTAGACTAGATACTAGGAAGAAATTCTTTACTGTGAGGGTGGTGAGACACTGGTACAAGTTGCCCAGAGAGGTTACTCCCACCTTGGAGGCATTCAAGGCCAGGCTGGATGGGGCTTTGAGCAACCTGGTCTAGTGAGAGGTGTCCCTGACTATGGTGGGAGGTTGGAACTAGGTGATCATAAAAATCCCTTCCAACCCAAGCTATTCTATTCTATGATAATTGCATGATCATTTCTTAAATGAGTAGTCAATTAGTCTATCATCTCACCACAAATGTGTCATCTGACTTTACATTCCAACAAGATGAAATTGATAAAAGGAATATTAAAAGTTCATGTGTGCTTTTTAACATTGAGACCAGTCACCTCTTTGTTTTGCTTGACATTTAATCATCTGGACAACCTCAAAATTATTATCTTTGTGTTTCTTTGTTATGACATTCCTTCTTGATTTCTCAGTCAGTCTTAAACTACTTAAATTGTAACAGTGCCCATTTCAAAGGCAGGCTTAAGTAAAAATGATCATTAAAGCTGTGAAAACTTGAAGAAATATTCTTTGCAAGTTATGTGGCAGAATCAGTACTTCTCTTTGACTAAATCTTATTCATCCCTAATCTATACTCCTTCAAAAATGCATTAAATAAAACTAGTAACTCTTTTAATAGTGAAATCTTATTCATGGGGATATTTGGCATGGAACAGGGGAGGGAGCAACGAAATTTTGGATTTGGAGCTAAAATTAATTTCGAATGTGCTAATTTCAGGTGGAAGCAGAAATAACAGATTAATCTACCATTAGGTAAATAGCTATAAAATTAACATTAACATAACAGGGAATCTAAAAGTAGGATTAATGTAAGGTGGTTGATTTTGGATGTCTGGGTAATTTTGTATTGAGTTATTGTGTAGTGAGCAAAAACATTTAGCCAGCAATCCATGGTTTGCAATATACCGAACAACTGAGGAAAGCGTGCATATTGTCATTTGTGTGGAATACAATCCATAATGACTGCTCAGTTCATTGAATGAGTTGGCTGTAACAATCCTGTGCACTAGTGTAGATTTGCAGAAGTAGTCAGAATGGTATCACTGTTTTTCAGTAAATGAGTGATTCCAGGCTCACCTCTTCTTCAAAAGATCTGTCTGCTTCTGTCAGCAGAGCGGTACTGAACAAGGGCTAGGGAAGTAGTAGCAGTGAGCTCAGCACTGTTGTACTTTGGAAGAACTATGTAAAAGCACAAGGTTGGAGGTGCAAAGATGCTTGCTTATATACCCGGACAAACTTTAATGTTGGTCATGATAGCATAAAAAAAATAGTAGAGGAACACCATTCAGGAGGCCAGAAGATACTGCATGTCGTGAATAAATTGTTTGGAGAGAAGAGTTTGTGGAAATGAACCATTACCACATTGTACCACACTCAGATCAAGACAATAACATAGATCTTTCATTGTCATAGGTATAAATGAATATGTAAATAAAAACAGGGGAGAAATAAGTACAGGAGATGTGAAAAAGGGAGCGAGCATTTTAAGACCACCAAGTCTGGAAAAATAAAGTAAAATAAAAGCACGGACTCCAACTTTGGAAGTAGAGGTAGAGCCCCAGGCTAGGGCTTACTCTTTCCTCCTCTTCCTTTGTGGGGACATTGTCACTTGGTTCTTTTGGTCTTCCTGGTCTATTATATGTGTGCTATCTGCTCCTTCTATAGCAACCAGCTTTTGTCCATTCCAACACACACAAGTTCTCTGGACAAACTGTTCTCCATCCACAACAAAGAGATTTGAATAGTAATAATAAGAACTGATATATCTGCTAAAGGAAAGATGACCTAACAGATTATTTTCAAATATTAGAGAAGTAGAGGATTCCTTGCTATTAAATATTATCACTTATGTCTGTTCTCTTCTGTCCATCAAGCATTACTTTCTGACAATCTGTAGCTCAGAGATAATTAAGTTTTATTCAAATTACATTACTAACCCTGTAACTCATACTATGTGTAATCTTAACTATCTAAAATGATTCTGTAGGAGGAATGGCTTTCCATTTAAGCCAACCTTTTTTTCTGTGCATTGCACAACATTTAGAAAAAACATCTTCAGGAAGTTTCGTTACCACTTCGTTGATGTCAGCTTAGACTTTTAATTACAAAAGCATGACCTTCCACAGTTTCATAATGCAATGTAATTTATTTTCCATTCTAAAAGAGATGAAAGATTTTACAATTTACAATTATGTTCATTAATACTATTTTATTTTACTGGAACAAAAGCCTGTTACATGAGTAAAAGAAATGGTTGCTGAATTTCCCTCACTATTTGCTTGCCAAATAGTCATGGTCTCCAGCTGGAGTTGCTCCAAATTTTCACTAACATAGAATTAGAGTGAATTGCAAATGTTTTAAGATGGAAGAACAGCTTCAAATCTGAAATATAAGGTCCTGATTTTTATTTGTAACGATGATGATTAGAAACACCTCTAGTATAGCTAGCAGAATTAATGCTAGTGAAAAGTCAATACAAATGAGATAAGAATAAGGTGGAATCAAAATGATCCTTTCTTGTCAGATCCAAGATCTATTTTAGGCTTAGTTTATGCCTGGGCTAGGAGCCAAGAAGATCTTTCTCATGAATATGCAGGTATTGGTGGTGGGGTAAGGAAAGTGGAGGGTGTGGATTGTTGTGTACTGCTTGGCAGCAGCTACCTTGGCCACGAATTGTTGGTTTGATTTCATTTTAAAAATTTCTCTAAACGGGTCAACTCATTGAAAGGATAATATATATCAATGAATGAAATTACTGTTATTTAGTTGCTAACCTGGAGAGAATAAAATGGAAACCACAGGCAATAAGGAGAGATGTGAAAGAAGTACATAAATCATTCTACTTACAGAGTGATAATAAACTGAATCAACAAATATGTAAGATGTATATCTGATAAAAAGAGAAGGTTGAAAGCTTTCAACTTCTGAAATTGGATTGATTCTTGTTACTGAGCTTGATTTTACAACTGATGTTGTAAAAATGAGTGAGACACCTTCTATTTTCTTCCATTCCTAAAATGCAAAGGTAAGTCATAGCATTGATTTTAAAGTGAATATTTCTTGTAAGTCTTCATAAATACCAGCATTAAACCTTGTTTAGAGCATTAAAATAATTCTATAGCAAAATCATTTTGGATAACTTGATAACGTGCTCTGACTTCAGAAGTGTGAAAGACCTCTCTGCATTGATTCTTAGCAGTGCTTGAATACTAATGTTAGAAAAAAGCAAGCCCGGGGAATAATGCATATGGGATCTATTTATCTACAATGCTTTATTTCAGAATCCACTTCAGTGGTCTGACAGCTTGCATATATTCATAAATCTTGATAGCTACATGGTCTGTATTTGTAGAATGATTGGTATCATATGGAGAAGATTTAAAAGGCTGTGCTAAATGCGTAATCTCATACGCTATTTCTGAAGAACAATTTTAGAGCTTTTTCAGATAGAGAAGGAAAAGTATCATCTGAAAGAGTCCTAGAATGTCACTGTTTTGCTCCCTTCAGCACTTGAATGTGTCTTTGATAAAATTCTTTTTTTTTTTTTTTTTTTTTGGACATTTACTACAGCTACTGTTGAAGGCAAAAGTAGTTAAAAATTCTTTAGGATTTTATTTTGTTTTCCTTCTTCTTTTTCCTGCCAGTAGGAATAATTCTATCAAATACATGATTTTACTTCATATGTTTTTGGTTGTGCTTTCACATATGAAATTTGTGAGGTAGTTTCAGGTAGCTTCTCAAATAAGTATGAAGTACCAAATGTTGCTGACTATAGTGAGCATAAGCATAAGAATGGGAGCTCCTAAAGAGGAAAACAATCTTTTCCTTCAGCAAAGGATCTAGATACAGATCTCTTAACATTAAGCACTTTTTAATTGTCCAAAAATTTGGTTCAAAGATGTAGACTTAAACCTGTGTTAAAATGAGGAAAGCCTAGCTGCCAGTTACATAATTAATCCACTAGATCATGCCACCACTTAGCTCTGCTATTAAGGAATGTGTGCTTTTGTAACCTCTCTGAAATGGGGCCTCCTGATGAGATAATGTATTAAGGAACAATGATGGGTTGTTATATAATGAAACCAAACTCTATAATCTATGGCTGCGCTGGTTAAACAGAAAAAAATATATATATGCTGTTCAATCTATTCTTTCCGGAGGTGGTATTCCGTGCTTAGTCTCTCCTTTTAAAAGGCACCAAAAAATAGCTTTCCAGGATCCCTTTTCCAAGGTCAGTGGTCTACTGCATTTGTTGTGAAAGGCTAAGTGTAAACATGAGTAAGCAACAAGTAAATAAAATGGTTGAATTGACAGAGAATGGAGGCCAGACTTCCAAAATACATAGGTAACTGAAGATTCAGATATATGCCTAATGATGTTTTCTGAAGTGTCTAAGCAGTTTAGAGCCTCGGAGATGATGTACGCCTTTACTTGGTTAGTTGTGTCTGAAAATCTCACTTGGCACTATTAGCCCTTTGAGTCTTCTCAATAGCCTTGAAAATTTGGCTCAGGGAGCTGAAAATCTGTTTTCTCTGTTCTAGAAACCTGGCACGTCCTGCATGCCCTGGGTGTTGGGGAAGTTCCAGTGATTTCTAACAGGCAGATTTAGCTATCTGTTGGTTTATAGGCATGTTTTCCACTGCAAGCCGTTACAATAGTCAAGAATTCCCTCTTTTGTGTTTTTATAGTATCTGCTCAATGTGGTAAACCATTTTGTGAGGTATGTATGCTCTCATATGAACCAATTTGCAGGCGTAAGAAAATAGGATATGCTGTTGGTTCTGGAAAACTGAATTAGCAAGCGTGACATGTATACACACTTGCTTTTACTTGATCTGCACCTCAGCAATTCACAGGGAGCCTAAAACCTGGACATCTCCAAACTGTTCTTGCCTTGGCCTGTAATCAATCCAGGGAGCAGTCAAAGGCAATCATATGTTTCCATTTGGCCTCTCCAGTCCTAACTTTTAGTACCTGGTATAAATGGGGATATTTTCCCAACATGTGTAAATCACAGATCCAGCTATTTCTTCCATTCTTAAACTTGTAATTCTCTCCTTGTAACTGAAAGAGACCATCTGATTACTTTCTTTATTCTATACGTTAATAAGTCTAGATAATGCATGCTTCTGACCCAGAAGCATTGGTTGGGGATGACCATTTATAAAAAAAATCAAAAAAAATCTTGCATAACATCACTGCTTAATCACTAACAATAAAAGCCACAAATGCTAATGACTAAATAAATATGAATGAAAACTTTCAGATAATGTTTTGGCCATCCCATGAGTTAGTGGGTCAACCCAAGTAATATCATAATTGCAGAAATGATAAGACAAGCCTTCTAAACCCTCTCAATGTTTCATTGTTCTGTTCTATAATGTTGAATGTCTGCTTTTTTAATCAAACATAACTGATCAAAGGAGACAGAGAAAGGAGAGAAAGTAATCCAAACCTGGCTGTACATAGTCTCCCTGCTTCATGTAGGATTTTCTAGCTGGTTGGATTCATAGTAATGAGGATTAGAGAAATAAACATGAATAGTTCACATTCACTTAATAGCAATTATGTTAAAATCAGATTTGGGGACTGGGGTGTGTGTGGAGAATATCATGACAGTAACTCTATCAAATTCAAATCCAAAAGCAAACACCAAACCCAGAAAAAGGCACTTGATTTGTGAGGGCTGAATATAATTTAAAAACTTCTGACCAATTTTAATCCTGATACAGTAATCATATTACCCCAGATACAGTGGCTTGAAGCTAGAAGGCAACAAGAAGAATATATCTTTTACCCCTAGATTTTAAATCAAAACATGTGGCTTGAACGAATCTTTGGGTTGCTTATAATTAAACTTTCCTGAACAATACAGGAGTTTGCCATTTCTCAGCCATCTGTGGCATCTGTTTTTGCATACTTTGCAGTAAAGATTAGGGGGTTTTTTGTTTGTTTGTTTTTCTTTTAGGAATTCCTGTACAGTAAAAGTAGGGACGGATCTGAATTTGATTGAACATGCCTTTTGGGTGCAGACAGCTGGAGTAGAAACTGTATGAACCAAACTTTGCCTCTAGTTGTTGTTAGGTAATCTCACTGACACTTGCAGAATTTAAGCTCGAGACCAAATAGTTATGACTTGTCCGATGTGGTGTGGCTGTGTCTTCTAAGGAAGCCTCAGTTTAGCTATTCATGGTTGAAATAACCTGAGCTTAGTACTTAGTACTTGAGCTTTCTTTCAGTCTGTTTTGCTAGCAAGCTCTGTCTCTGCAGTTTGTCATGCACGTGGTGTCAAAATATTTTATTTGCATGTTTTTCAGCTCTCTTCTGGAACTTGAATTTTTGAACTTCTCAATAAACTCAAGTTGCTTTAGTAACATGGAAAAACACCCGCAAAGTTGGGACATGAGAGCATTAACTGCTCAAGGAGCTAAAAGCTCTTAAACTTTTGTTATGCACAAACTCTTGCTGGCTCGCTGGTACAGACTCTGGTTTTTTTTTTTCCTGCTGTTTTTCATAAACTTCTCCTGGTGCCTGGAAGCAAAGGGTGGTCATTCTTTTCTCAGTAAAGGTGCATAGTAGCAAGATGCTTACTTTCATTTTGCTAGCCCAATAGAACTAGCTGTGTTGTCCATTTTAGAATAATTTCATTTGAACTTCTCACACTAAATCAGTGTGAGAAAAATGGCACCCTTATATTTTAAACAACTCAGCAGTACTGCAGCCTGCTTTTTCTCTTTCTGATTTTGTATGAGGCTGTAGTGAGCGTGTCCTTTATATATATATATCACGTGATTCAGGAAAAAAATTTGCTTTGAATGAAGCAACTCTGTCGTAAGTTGAAAAATCTTGCACAAAAAGTACATGGAATGCACAGGGAGATACTAAATATATTTGCTCACCTAGTTTGGTATGAGGAGGTAAATATTGTGTGTATAATTCTTTTTGTGGTTCCAAGTACTACTTGTTCCTCTCCCTCCGTGAATTCTTAGAGGGAATGTCTTTAGAAACTGAGTAATGCAATCATTTCTCATCTTCAGCAGAGTAGTTTGTTTTCCCTCTGCTCTACAGAGCAATAGCAGTATTTGTAGGAGAAACTTTCTTAGAAGATTGGTCTGCTATGCTAGCTCTCTTCTCTTTCCTTAGATTGCCTTATTCCTTTTATTCCTGTCTTAATATACATCTCTGTACCTTCTCTGGTTT
This sequence comes from Pavo muticus, assembly GCA_016647715.1. Taxonomy (NCBI): domain Eukaryota; kingdom Metazoa; phylum Chordata; class Aves; order Galliformes; family Phasianidae; genus Pavo; species Pavo muticus. The sequence goes on along the minus strand of JACDJE010000019.1, from coordinate 2,769,003 downwards.
GAAATTTCTCTTTGAAAAACAGATTTCTCCTATGAACATATGCATCAATGTCTCTGTCTAGGATATTGGCGTATTAAGGCTAGAGACCTTTTTCTATTCCTTAAGCATTTCTCTGGACTTCCAGTTGTCCCCTCATTTAACTTAATGTTTCTGTTCACTTCTCAAATCCCTGAGTGCTGCTAGTTTCAATAAGCCATAGCCATGTTGTGTGTTTCTATGAGACTTCTTTTGCCTGAGTAATGTTTTGAATATAGTCTGGCAGGTTAAATTTTGTATATGGAGGGTGTAATAAGAATGGTTACTATTATATTTGCCGTTATGTCTCTGCCTGAGTTGTAGGCTCCAGAATCTTTGACTATTTCTTATTATCAGATGTTACATTGCACTGTACACAGCAGTGATCCTTTCTCTTGATTCACTGCTGTAAGACTTGTTATTTCACTGTACTTCTATTCCCAAGTTAAGAAGAAAAAACCTAGAAATTTTTTGTGAACTTTTTTTCCCATCTCTTTCTGAAATCAGTGAAATCTCTCTGCCAGTGCAGACACAGATATGCTTTTTTTGTTGTTTGTTTGCTTTGTTTTTCTGTGTTAAAAAATGATGCTTAGAGTTCTGAGAGATTAGATTAGAATCTAATTAGGAATAGTGTATGTTGCTTAAAGGCTTATAAGAGCTCCAAACTGCCCTGCCGTGCAAGTGCTTTGGGACATATAAGCCAGTTTAGATAAAATGAGAGCTAGCAGCAGTCCTCCCACAAAACTCATATAGAGCTCCTTTTGTCATTTCAAAACATTCAGGCACTTTTTTGCCTTAATGCTTCATATTTTTCATACCTCGGTGCTCCGTGCAGAAGCATCAAGAAACCACAATAAAGGCCATTCTACCGACTCAAGAGATTATGATAAGTGTCTGACATTGTGAATGCCTGTCTGAACTTTCAAGGTATTTGTGGTTTGTCCATGACTGATTTCTGGCGGGCTCTGAAGGGAGCATCTCAGGATGACAATTTTTTCCACAGTAATGTACCTATATTTTTTTTCCTGTGCCAAACAGACCTGCAAGTAAGTTTTCTTGTGCTTTCTGGGATGTCAGTTTGCACTGCATTCCTTTGTTTTCTTCTGTTAAGTATGAGAGAAATTCTGAAGTTTCTTTTCTCTTAGCTGATGCTGCTTATTTACTTGCATGAAGTGATAATAGAGATTGTTAATGCATGATACAAGGGCCTGCCACCTGCCCATTTACTGTTAGTACAACTCTTAACATGCATTTAATGTAAGCAGGTAAAACATCAGGGTAACTGAGAAGGAAAGAGCAGGAAAGTCTATAATTTTGATGGAAAAACTACAAGAGAAATTCTACTCTTAGCCATGCCAGATGGAACACCTGGGTGTCAGTGGGATTTGGGGTGTAAATGGAGGCAGAACGTGCCTGGAGGTATTTTGCTGAAAATCCAAATAGTAACAGGGAGACTGAAGTTGCTTGCTCCTGCCTCTGATTTTTCATACGGTTGTAATCTCAAGGGGACTAACATTCCCTGTAATAACTTGGGAAATCATCTCCTTTTAAGGAAGCCAGAGTGTTTTGACAGTGGTATTTTTGAGGAATAAGAAAGTATTTTGAGGAAGAATAAGGAAGCGTAGAAACTCTCAGGCCATAAGTATCAACTAGTTTTAGACTACAGCTAAGGTGCAAGTAATTTCTTCTTGTTATGACAACACTGGCCAATGCCAAAATCAGAACTCTAAAATGAAATTTGTCTTCAGATGAGTAATATTTTCATTCAGCCATTCTTGATCAGCAATTTGTATTGTACTTAGTCAGGAGAAGACGAAGTGGAGATGTGAATTTTTGTGTTGGTATTAATATCTTTTTGGTCATTTGTCTTACATCTGGAAAGTTTCCACTTCAAGAACATTCATAGTACACAAAGAACTTGCAGGCAATTCCCCACATAGCTACAGCAATTCAGGATGCAGGATATTTTCAGAAGAATATGTTTGACTTTATAATACGATAAAGAAGAATGGGTAGCTATTTTCAGGGACAGGCATATTTCATCTATCTCTGTCTGTTATTTAATTCTGAATCTCAAGAAATATTATCTATGGTACAAAATAAGACTTGATTACTGTAGGTTCATTAGTAAAGCACAGCTCCATCCCACCAGCCAATATTTCAATCTGTATTTTAGCCTGACATGTGCTTAAATCTCTTTTTAATCACTTGGGTTTGCAATTTGATTAAAGACAAACTTCAGTAGCATCCTAGACAGATAAAAGGAAAACCACTCAGAATGAGAATTCACTCTTTTCATAGAACTAAGGGTGCAGCTCTGCATTGCTAAGGATAACCACTGAAATTTGTCCCTGGAGTAACAGTGCAAAGGTTGGTGAGATCAAACTTTAGATATTTAGCAGTTTAGGCCTTGTGGTTAAATCTTGGATTTAGACTGCTTGTCTCTGTCCTGTGGAACCTCTTTACAGAATCTGATCTATCACCAAATGCCTATTTCACAGTTTTACTTTCAGTGAAGTATTTAAAAAAAAACAACAACAACAACAACAAAAAAACCCAACCCTTCACTTAATAAATTATGCTGTTAATAAAATGCAGGATAGTGCATGAGTTGGAGATGCAAGTGCTTTCTCACTTTGTTCTCTTTTCTCAGGGATTCTCCTTTATTAGATGCCTCTGTAACATGTTGGGATTTTTCCTCTTTTGTTCTTGCTTCTCCTTGACTAGCTAGCTGGTTTGGCATCTTATACTCATGAGTATTTTTAGCATCTCTTGAAAAACTCTGAAATGGATTCCTGCTGCTGATCAGCCAGTGCTGCGATTGCCAGTAGTTGCCATCAAAATATCTTCTATCTGTTCCCTTGGCAGTCTTTACCCACCTATTTTTTCTGTTTGATGTCCATAGTGTTTATCCCATGCTGAGCCTTCACTCTATTTTAGGGGAAAGAAACCTATGAGTTCTAGCTTGTACTCTTGGATGCCTTTCGCCTAGACTCTTGCTGTTTAAATACCTGTCAAAAACTTTAGGGGTGTGTTTCCATGGTGATTGCAACATGTTTACTGTAGTATCTGTCTTGTATTTGTCTTGTATAAGAGATCCCTTTCTCTTTTTGCTTCTTGTGGTGCCTCAGGAATGTGCCTTAAATTAATTTTGACAAAATAAACTTTCTGTGTATTTAATGCAATGGGATATGTATTTTTTATATTGCACAATAACTAAAAGTGAGAGCAAATTGTCTTCTGAACAAAGACAGACTCGAGAGTTTTTTTTAGACCTACTCAGTACATCTTCTCCTGATGCAGTAGCTGCCTTATATAGAAACCTGAGTTTGCTCACTTTAAATTCTGAGAAAATATTCTTAGCTATTACAGGCTGTTTATTAGCAATGGCAGTTTTCAGATGAAAACTTACAGAATCAGTATCCTTCTGCCTGGCCTCTCTCGTGCCACTTGCTGGGAGGCTGGAGTGCCTGTGCAGTACTGAATGCTGTGTTCCAAAGATGTTCCTTGCTGAAGCTTTCACCATGGTACTAGCACAGGCAAGCTACTAAAAAGCAAACCTCAAAGTGTGTACAGATTGGGCTCACGCTCATTACCTGGAGAGCCTGTGGATTGCAGCTGCGCCTGCCCAGGTTTCAGTCCATGGCACAAATGACCAGATATCCATTTACAACTGGGTCAAACGAGGACAGTTTTTTTACATGATTTCAGTAGGAGAGCTCTGCCACCTACATCCCTGAAACAAATATGTTCTTTATTCCTTCAAAACTCCTCTCACTCCTGAGGTCCAGATTTCTGACCCCCCCAAAATACACGAGTTGGATTCAAACCAAATTTCTGAGCTTGCAGACATTTCTGGGAAGCTCTCTGCCACTCATGCGACAGTGGCTGGTAACATAAGCTCTCTTCACCCTGAGTTTTTCAGATAGCATTGCCAACACTGCATGTGGCCATGGCAGGTGTTCCCCAGGCATTGCTCAGCCTTTTCAGCATTATCGTGGAGAATATATGGTTGTCAATTTACTACTTCTTTGCCTGCTCACTTTTAGCATCTCCTGTTTATTTGATAACAGGCTTTGTTGTATTCCTTGCTCTTTAACCTGAAGAAATAAGATGTTCACCCCCTACGTTTGTGAGCACAGAAAGAGGTTCCTGGTTCAGCAGCAATAGCTTTGTGTGCATAGAGCTCTGGATATCAAGCTCCTCATGCTGGAGCATGCTTGTGAGGCATGTGCTCAAAACAAGAAGAAAACTGAAATGCCTCCTGGGCATTTTCAGACCCCTGGTATTGCAGTATGCTGTACAGAGGGGAGATTCACTGCCTACTAAATCTCGGGAAACTGAGGCACGGGGAAGTTCAAAGGGCATGCAGCCTATGCCTGCTGTATTACATCCAGCTTATGTCACAGATTTATGACATTTATTTTAAGCGTTTCACTGAAACCTTTATTTTTTTCCTCCTTATGAAGATCACTTCTTGTCCATTCAAAACTTCTAGTGATGTCAGCACCTTGGAAATGCAAGGGGCATAGTGTTGTGTCCACAGGGAAAGCTGTTACAAAGCTTCTCAAACCCTTCCTTCTTATAATTCAGCATAAAGATATGAAAACTGATTTTCTTACTTGAAAAGAGAAGATTTTGATATTCAGAAAAAATCAGATGAACCCTAGTAATATCCCTAAGGTTTTGCTTCCTTCTGTTTTGCAAAGTAAAAGACATCAACAAGCGTCTCTTCCATTTTGACAGTGCCTTTCTTTAAACAGAAACTAATTTAACTGTGCTCTCAGTTAATTGGTTTAAAAATACGAAAAAGCTCAACTCGGGTGTGCAGCAAGCTTTTCATAGCACATCCTGTAGTCCGTTACCATGGCGCTGGTAAAGATTTTGGTCTCCATGGCAACCGCAGGTCGGCTTGTCGCACCTTTTATCTTGTGCAGGCTGAAAGCAGTAGCTTGCAATATCTGGAGTTAAAATGTTGAGAGGGAGGCAGGTACACTACTGGATGGGTGCTGGGTGCTTGGGGTTTTTTCCTGCTTCCAGCTCAGTCAGGCTTTTAATTGCTGCTGTCCAGGCTAATGGCTGGAGCTGATGGTGAGGCCTGCAGGAGGAGCAGGGGCCGATATCCCACTGCTCTGCTGTCTTAAACTGCTCATCATGAGGATGCCAGCCACCTTTAGGCACAGTTGTTGCAATTGCATCTGGCTGGCTGTAGCTGTGAGATCTGGGGCTGGAATGAGAAACAGCTTCCTTGCTCTTGCGGCCCAAGGACTGCCTGGCTATGTAGAGCACAGAAATGTGCCATCTAAGCAAGTCTGACATCCCTGGAATCACAGAATATCCTGAGTCAGAAGGGACTCACCAGGCTTACCAAGTCCAATTCTTTGTTCCACACAGGACCACCCAAACATCAAACTCTGTCTGAGAGCATGCAAGCGTCTCCATAGGAGACTGCCACACTAAGGGATGATTACTGCAGAAGGCAGGGTGAGGCAGGAAGCCCAACTCTGTTGGTGGTGTCCAGGTTCTATTCATGGAAAGCATGGGAAGTTTAGTGGGGCTACAAAAAAGTAAGCGTAGCTCTGGCAATCCTGTGTTCAGAGCTTCTGCATGTGAGTGTCTGTGCCTTCGCTGCTTGTTCACCATAAAGTTGTACCAATTGTGAGAGCAGGCTGATGAGTGAGGTTGGAAGTGGAGCCCACAAATGGAGGAAATGTTTTCCAGCTCCGGAACAGATGATATACTGTTCATGTTGATCTTCTCAGGGCAGAATGGCACAGGCGACTACAAGACAGTTGCTTAACAGTGGTTGTATGTGGTATAAGGCGAAGCCACTCAGTGTTGACTGAAACAGTCAATGCTTTGCCCACAGTAATTGCCATTTCTAAATGGTTTATCTACCAGGAACTTCCTTCTTCCTTGTCTAACAAGTAGCTCTCCAACAGCCTGGTTTTAAAACTGGATGTGCTGTAAACTGTAGAACCAAAGAAGTTTTGCTTTTGATGGTAGGTAGATTCTATGCATCTTCATATGAAACTGTAGGCTCTGAAAAAAAACTTAAGTAGATGATAGATGAATGAGCATTAAAATGCACCTCAATTTTTCATACCTATTTACTTGGATTCATGCAGCCGCCTTTAAGATGCATTTATTCTTCCCCTTTCTCTGAGTGGATGATGAAGAAAGTCTCAAGAGGTCCACATTTATTTAGTAGGTTTTTGTTAAACCTCATTTGGGCTATGGAGTTTTCTGCTCCCTGAACGTAGCTTTCCCCCCAAATCAAATATTTTCTCAATTTTTTGTCTAGTTCAAGACCAATGGGATGAAAATGAGGGCATATGGAATATTATCAGGCTTCAAAATAGATTTATATTTCATATGGACACAGGCTTTATCTGAGTCTTATTTTATCATCTGTTCTTAGCCTGATGATGAGGCCAAGTAGCAAAGTTTGTATCCAGTTTTGGAGGGGGAAGGTATGTGTTGTGATGAAGGCTGTGTTTTCGATGGTGTTAAGCTTTCTGGCTAAATTTAGAAAGTCTGTTTTAAGATTCAGATATGACATTTTTGTATAAAGCATTGATACATAAATCTGTATGCCTTTTAAATATATGGATTTCATTTAGATATTTGACAGAACTGAAAACACTTATCTGTGGCAGAATAGTACCCTGTTAAATATCAGAGAGAAAAGAGAGAAGAATTAGCAGAGATGGGAACCAGATGCAAGAGTGCATTTGGGACTGCTCCCAGTGTCGGAGGAGAGTGCTGCCTCTTGCCCCTGCACTTGCCCTTTCCTGCCTCAGGGGCACCGCAGCCCTGCTGCCTGGGGAAGGGAGAGCTACAAGGATGAAGTCCTTTTTCCATTTCAAACATTGCTCTGCCCAACGTAAGACAGAAATCTATACACGTGTAAAAATCCAATAGCTTTTCAAGTTGGTCCTAACGCTGAATACTTCCTTGTCTGTTTTCCTGTAGTACTTGTGTTTGAGAGAAGCATCTGTCTGCTGTAAGGGGCAATTACTCACTCTGACTGAGGTGGTTTTCAGTGCTTAAAACAATGCTTAACAAGTGCACAACAGCTCGGCACAGTGTTTTCAGGAATCACTCTGTAGCGACAGAGGGAAGGAACAAGCAAAAGCAGAGCACGCTCTGCTTTCTGCCTGACTTGAGATCAATGACAGTAATCACATAGACAGTAATCTGGCCTTCTCTGCTCTGCCCACCTGCTGCTGCTGTTGTCATGCTCTGCACTCTGCTGCCATCCTCCGTGACAGCGGTGCCTCCAGCTCAGTGCTGCTGGGATAATGCAGGGTGGCACAGCCCGCAGCTGCTGCCGTGCCACGGGGACAGGAGTGAAGGGCTGGGAAATGAGCTGGGAGGACGTTTTGACTGACAGGCAGGGCTGGGAGCTCTGGGAGGAGCTGAGGATGTGGAAGGGAAGTCTTCTTTTTATCTGGAACTCTGGCTGTTTTACTGGGGAAAGGAAGGAGCATCGTTAGAAGTCCAGAAATAGTCAAAAGTATAGACTGTTATAACAATCTGAGAGTTTTACTACTATCCACAATAATAATTAATAACTGCTAATGGTGAATTTAAGATGACTGCCACTGGATACACTGAATTGCAAAGGCAGAGGGGATGCAGAGACCAAGATGATGATGGAGCAGGATAAAGAGCAGCAATTGTAGCATATGGAGGTTTCCAATAGCTCTGTGTTCACAGGCTGATATCTCCTAACACAGTGGTGTTTAAGACTAAGCAGTGGATTTTAACATGGAGCTCAGAGAATGAAGCACAAGCTGTATTTCTAGAGATTTGAGACATGACTATCAAAGGGAAGTGCTACCCTTCATACTAATGTGCAGCCTGAGTAGCCATTATTTTCTCTCATTCAGTTATTTTAGGCTGACCCTCAGTAGTTCAACATAAATAAGGACAGTTCTAAGAAATACAAACACAAGGCTTATACACGTATATTTAAATGCATGTATAAACACACAGTATAAAATTGTACACTGCCAAGATAGCATCTAATTATTTTGGACTCACTGACTGAAATACATATAGTGCAAAAATTAATTTTCGACCATAGATACACAGGAATTAACCTTGATGTGCAAAATAAATTGAGACAATTGTTGCTTTTGTACTTAGTTTATTGTAAGGTTGAATTTGTTACTATTTAAAGACTTCCTACCTGGAAGATGCTTAGAATCTTCCATCAGTGCCTGTGCCTTTGGTAGGTCTCTATAGACAATGTTTTTCAGTCTTCCTGTATTTTCCATTTCTCTCTTTGAGCTATCTGTAATCAGTCCCCATATGGCACCCAGAAATGGTCACCCAAACAACTTTGGTAAAATGGAAGGGTGAATTCGCATGTTATTTCATGCATAGAATCATAAAACGGCTTGAGTTGGAAGGGACCTCAAGAATCATCAAGCTCCAACCTCCCTTCTGCAGGCAGGGCTGCCAGCCTCCATATCTAACACTAGACCAGGCTGCCCAGGGCCCCATCCAACCTGACCTTGAACACCTCCAGGGACGGGGCACCCACAACCTCTCTGGGCAGCCTGTTCCAGCACCTCACCACTCTCTTGGTAAAGAATGTCCTCCTGATATCCAACCTAAATTTTCCCTCTCTCAACTTAAAACCATTCCCCCTTGTCCTGCCATTATCTACCCATGTAAAGAGTTGACTCCCCTCCCGTTTGTAGGCTCCCTTCAGGTACTGGAAGGCTGCAATGAGGTCACCCCAAAGCCTTCTTTTATCCAGGCTGGACAAGCCCAGCTCCCTCAGCCTGCCTTCGCAGGGGAGGTGCTCCAGCCCTCTGGTCATCTTTGTGGCCCTCCTCCGGACGTTCTTCAAAAGCTCCCTGCCTTTCTTGTCCACTCCAGAGGGGGCCTCACAAGGGCAGAGTAGGAGGGACAATCACCTCCCTGTCCCTACTGGCCACCATCTCATACATCTCAATATACAAACAGTAACTTTTCACAGACAGTGAAATATGGATAAATAATCTCTAAAACTGTATTCGTACCAGTTTTATACCTATTTTATCAAAGTCTTGCTTTCCTAGTTTTCTACATTTACAGCACATAAAAGCATATTCCATGCATTACACAAGTCAAGATGTACAACATCTAAAGGCTTTCCTCTCCCACCAGAAGGCCTGTTACCACATCCCAAAAAGAAATCAGATTGGTGTGACATGTTTGATTTCTTTTGTTGGCTTTTTTTTCCCCACAACCAATCCCTGTTGGATGTTAGTAATTACCTCCCATATAGTTACAAATGTCTATTTAATTTGTTCCAGGAATTGAAGTTAAACTGATTGTTTCTAATTCCCTTGCTTCTCCTTTCATGTATTTTGAAAAACTAAAAGATTAGAGGACGGTAAATGTATTGTCTAATGCCTTACCATTCTCAACAAGTTTCCCACACGACAGCTAAAAGCTCTGGATTTTATCAGCCAAACCTTTAGGTTAGACTGGGAATGAAGCTCATTAGGTCTGGGCAAGTTGAACAAAATCTAATTTAACTAACACTTGTTAATCTGTTTTATTTTGTAATTTTGTTTTTTGCTTTCTCTATTCAAAGGTTTAGATCTTGCTCTCTTGTCACTGGAATTAAAGGTGATAACCATCTCATGAAAGCTCATCTTTTGTGATGATCAGTGCAAAAAGAGCATTAAATAACTTGACCTTTTTGACATCACCCATCAATAACTTTCAGTTTCACTTTCATGGGAGACTACTCTTGAGCCTATCTTAATTGCCCATGTCATTATTGAATGATTTCTTGATGCATCTTGCTGGTAACATCCAAATTTGTACCCTGAATGCTCTTAGTGGATAATGTTCTGTCATATAATGTAATCCTGTTGGGCTTGGGAACCTTCCTTGCTTGGGAGCCTGACTTGGTTTTCACTACTGGCTTGCTCCTTTTCATGTTTTAGCTCAGTGAAGAGCTCACGGACTAGTGATGGTTATTGTGTGATTAGCCTTTCCAGGGAAGCAACTGGCACTTAGGGCCATTAGAATTATTTCACTAAGGAACACTCACTTCTCCTTAGTGCCTTTTTCCCTAGGCCACCCTCTGGAGGCTTTTCCCAACAATCCTTTGGGATTACTGAGGTCCACTTCCTTGAGATCCTCTCCTTTTACTTTCCTCTTATTCTGCCTTCCCATCCTAAGTTGTTAAGAGTGGGTAAAAAGAAGAGGTGAACCTTGAATTTAGGCTCCCATGTTTGGTTCTCAAAGTGAAATGCTTTTCTATGTGATGAATTTCTTTGCTTTCTCTCCTAAAGTGCATTTTAGCCTTGAGTTGCATGGCACTGTCTCTTTAAGGCAGAAATTGAGGACTTGCAGGGAAGAAATGGGATCTGGAAAGTCACTATGTGCTCTACAATTTTCTGCATTCTGACTGATAAATTATTGTGTCTTCTGTGTGCTCTGGCATGTGGTGCAATTTGTCCCCAGAGCAGTGATGATAGGCTGTCCCGAGCTAATAATCAAGACCCTTTTGTTTGGATTCCTCAGCCTTTTATGGAAATCTTAAAAAAAGAAAAATCTTATCTCTTCGTCTGTTTTTATTCACATTTTATCATAAATGGAGCAAGCTTTTAGCCTTGAGATTTTCACTGTGATCATGTTAAGAGGCAATCTGAGCAAAGAAAAATAATCTCCGCTGTTTGCAGCAGTAGATTGTCTTCGTGCATCGCAAGAGACTACGCCTAATTGGATGTCACAAAGTTCTTAGAAAAGGAAGGCTGCCATTCCTCTCATTCGCCTGAGACCTTTGTGCCACTAGCAAGTCTGGCTTTGCACTCGAGTTCCTTCAGCCTTTCAGCAGTGGCATGTGATTTTCCACTGTGTGTGTGCCCTGTACCTGGTCACCTCTCATGCTCCTTGCCCTCAGATTGCCATCCAGAGCCGCATCCCAGCATGGGCCCTGCAGCCTGATGCCATCTCCTGCTGTCATTTCCTCACTATACCAGCTGAAAGGCTGTTTTCAAATTAAAAACTGCCTGGCAGTGTTATAGGGCCAGCATAACTAACTTGCAGGAAAAAAAAGGTTGAAGAGAATTAACTCAGCTCTTCAGTTTTAAGCCTGCATTATTAGGTACTGAAATTTGGTTATTCACACCCAAATTGTTTGTGGGCAGTCTGTCATTCCTGAGGGACCAGAACTGTTTCCTTGTGGTGGAGGCATTACTAATGGGTCAGGAAATGCTGACCCTCCTATGGCAAAAACTAAAGGAAGAGAGAGGCAGCTTATCTCCTCTGGAGTACTTGCAGAGTGCTTCTCCTTCATCACTATGATCTGAAGCTCAGCTGTGTCATCCATCTCTCAGCTCAAATTTTAAGGCTCACTTATTGATCTTCTGGTTCTGTTTTTCAGTAATCATATTTTTTTTTCTTGTTATTATTTAATGGTAGAAATGTTTGCACTTCAGGATTCCCTGGTTATTGCTTTAGGGATTTGCTTGGTCATGCTACTACAACTTAATGACTATGTTTCTAGGTCCACTTTTAAAGTACTTTAATCCAGAAGCAATCAAGCTTCTTACTTACCTGGCAGTTCCAAATAGCAATCAAGCTTCTTACTTACCTGGCAGTTCCAAAGGATTTCTTAAATGACTTCAATGAAAACAGCCCTTCTGTTTGTCAGTAAAAGCCAAATTAGAAAAAACTTCTTCATTTCCCAATATCTTGATCTTTTTTCTTCCTCTAAATCAACAAAGCATGGCCTACCAAGACTCTTGGCTCCATCTCTGTGAAACCTTATAGCAAGTAAGGACCCTGTTTAGCAGAGTCTATGGTGATTGGACAAAGGGAAACTGTTTCAAACTAAAAGAGGAGATTTAGGTTGGATATAAAGAAAAAGTCTTTTACAGTGAGGGTGGTGAAGCACTGGAGCAGGTTGCCCAGAGAGGTGGTGGGTGCCCCGTCCCTGGAGACACCCAAGGTCAGGCTGGACGGGGCTCTGAGCAACCTGATCTACCTGTGGGTGTTCCTGTTCACTACAGGGAGGTTGGACTGGATGACCTCTAAGGGTCCCTTCCAACTCTAAGGAGTCTATGATTCTATGTACTGTGCTACTACAAAGCTGTAAAGCTAGTCATTAATATCTACATGAAACGTATTTTTCACTTTAAGTGGATTCATCTGAACTAAACCAGTTCATAGATATGACTTATTTTTTATGAATGTTTCAAGGCAAATAATTCTGGGGAGAGGAAAGCTTCAAAATTTCCTATGCATCTGTTATGACCTTTTTTTTTTTAATTTCGAAAGTAGTGCTTTTTCATTTCAAAATGACCTTTCCTTTGGAAAGTTAAGCTAATTATCATTAAAAGTTTTTGAAGCTAAAATCTTCAGAATTTAATCTTTTAAGTAACTTAAACTGATTTTTAAAATCCCCTCAGTTCTCCTGGGACAGAAAATTACATTTCTGCCCAGCCACAGATATTGCCTGTTTCTGACCAGCATGGAAGCTAGAAGCTTGCATTGAAGAATGACATACATTTTCATGGGAGTTTTCATAGATAGGAGCCTGCATGTTTTTTTCTACACAGTTATATAATCTAGAGGTTTTTGGTTTTTTTTTTAAAAAAAAGGACAGCTAATTGCACAACAACTAGCAACCTCAGAGACATTCCCTACTTTAAGTCAGGAATTACACTTGCCATAATTGCAGTACAAGAACCTTTTTCCTCCTCTCTCTCACCTTCTCATGAAATTTCATGTGTTCTTGGAGAGCTTATCAGGCTGTAGGCTGAGGTGCTGCACTATTGTATTAATGTTTGGAAAAATTTCTATGGGAGATCTAGCAAAAGAGCTCATAGTCTACGGAATAATAAGTAGCAGAAAGACATGTAAGTGTTTATTGCAGAAAGAGCTTTTCTAGATGAACTCAGTTGTCTTACAGCAAACACACAGATATCTTTATGATCTCCAAAATCATGTAGTTATCAAGTAACATCTGCCAGATTGAAGATTGACAGGAGTTCTCCATATGTCTGGAAGATGTAAAACACATCAAACCATGTTTATCTAGTCTTGTGGGTTTTTTTTTTTTTTTTTTTTTTACCAATGTGTGATACTCAAATTTTAAGGCCTCAGATAGTCCTGGTACAGCCTTCTCATCTGAATGCTTACAGGCTGCTGCATTGTGATTCTAAAGCTCCTGAAGGCTACTTGCTCATGTGCTCTTACTTTTCCTAATAAATGTTGACTGAATGTGTGAGCTCTGCCATACTTACTGAGTAGAAGTCCACTGTCTAATACTCCTCCTTGTAATGTCTGACTTATTTGCTTTATCCCTTCAGAGCTGATCTGACCACTTATTCCTGGGTTGAAGGCATGGGCTGTTATATGTATTATGTTCTGAAAGTAATGCCTCCTATTTATTTCCATAGAAACTACAACAGACACAAAGAACACAATAACACTACCTGATAGAGCTAATTCTCAGCTACAAAATGCTGTTTTTCAGTGTAGTCACCACCACTACCTATCCATTTTCATCAGTGATGAACAAGATTGCGTAGGCCGTGCTCATAAAATCTGCATCAGCAGAAGGGACCAACTGTTTCACAGCTGCAATGATGGCATCATTGCTAGGAAAATGTTGTCCATATAGTCCATCTTTCAGCCTGAACAGCAGGTGGAAGTCAGAAAATGCCAAATCTACATTATACAATAAATGCAGTAAGACAGTCCATCCAAAACTGGCAATGTACTTCACTGCCTTCAAACTGATATTGGGCTTGGCACTATCATGTTGCAAGAAAAAGGTTGTCGTCTTCTCTAGCGTGACTCTGGAAGTTCGAGCCTTCAGTTTTGTCAGCATTGCAGTGTACTGGTAAGAGTTGATGGTCTGTTTGATTTTCAAGAAATTCTTTCCTATACCAAAAGACAGTGCACGTCACTTTACCCACTGAGGGCTGCATCTTGAACTTTTTTTCTTCAGTGGGGATTTCACATGTTGCCACTCCATGGACTCTGCTTTGTAGTAGACGCATTTTGTCACTTGTAATGATGCTACCCAGAAAACTGTCACCTTCAACGTTGTGTTAGTTCAGTGAGTACTGACAAACTTGTATACAAAGTTCTTTCTGTTCTTCTATGAGAATTTATGGGAGCCATCTCATGCAAACTGTCATATCCCAACATTGCCACCCTTGTTTCCAACTCACTGAAGATGACATTCAGCTCCATACACAATTCCCAGGTTGTAATCCACTGATTTATGCAAATCAGGTGATCAAGACACTCTTCATTTTGTGGTGGGAGAGCTGTGAATGGCCATCCAGAATATGGCTTGTCTTTCACATCAGTGTCATCACTGCTGAAATGCACCATCCACTGCCTCACTGTGCTGACGTCTGCTGTTTAGTCTACATAAGCATTCAGCAAGCATTAATGAATGTCAATGGGTACAATTTTTAATGCGTGGAGGGATTCAATGACACCCATTTGCTTTATACACATTTCCATATCAGATGCCATTTTGTCAGATCACCCCTCTGCTGCCATTTGTATGGCAAAAACATGTAACAGAATATTGGTGGGAAGGTTCAGCCCCTACAGCCATATCACCATCTGCCTCTGATGTTATGGGCCAATGTAATAAAGTAGGAGGCTTTACTTTCAGAGCAGCCCTTGTACAGCATGCTTCAATATATGCGCTTTTCTGCATATCCACGTTTTTTATACCTCCAAGTTCATAAGGTGCTTTTTGAGTGTACAGAGACTCATAATGCGTCTGGATTCTTCATCATATTTATCATTGGATTAAGTCTTTCTCCTAGCTATTTAGTCTCCTCCTTTCTCAATGGTTTTCTCTGGGCTATGAACTCAGGTCCTTGTATTTTCTCTCCTTGCTCGGGATTTCTGAGTCTTTGTGAATCTTTCTATGTTTACATACAAATGTATCAGGCTCCTTGACTTTTAAGATAAAGGTCTAATTCCTAGCATCTTTGTCTCCTTGTGCAGATGTTCTCACCACTCTTAAAGTCCCAGTATTCTTCATGAATTTTGGAGGAGGCTCCTTTCAGCCATCTCACAAGGAGAAGTGTTGAGGTTTAATGAGTGCCCATTTTCCTTGACTGGAAGGTTCACAATAGTTTAGCTGACTCTTGATATGTTTAACCCTTCTATGGATTACAAGCTACAGAATTAATCAGCTATACACATACAGAATCCTTGAATTTCCAAACGTCCACCAAATCTTAAGTCTTAAGGAGACAAAATTGCAAATTATATAGATAAAGGTCTAAGTCTGAGTTCAGAAGTCATCACCAGGTTCATGGGGTTAGGATGGAGAGAAAATTGAGGACTGAAAATAAAGGTCAGAGCTGGAGAGGGGGAGTGGGAGAAGAGGACAAACCTGTTATGAAACTCACTTTCAGCAGCAGAGCTGGAAATCGTGGCTATAGATTCTAGCTTCTTGCTCCCTCATCCTTGCCAAACAAATTTGATTTTTGGCATTTAGTCTGCATTTTCCTGTCTCCTTCTGTATATTTGCACCAATTACATGTAATTAAGACAAAATTGCAGCACGAATGACAAGAAACAGTGGGACTCACTATATTCCTAAGGTAATGTTTTCTGTATTGCATTCTTTTGCACGTGGTATGTTGAGACTCATACTGTCCCACCAGCTACTCTTAATTTCCACAGTGTAGTGTCTTTACTAATAACCTGTGCCTTTTATGTAAGGAAACTGAAATAACATACAATATATTTTTCCTGACAAATCTGCGCCAGTTCTTTTGTTTAATTTTCCATGCATTTTCCCTGAGATGCTCTGTATGTTGTGAATCTTTGTGACAGGGGCAGGGCCAGCAGCAAATAAAGCTTTAGGCATTCATGAAGGAAGCTGTTGAGGTGGTTGGAGGGCTGAAAAGATGAAGACATGGTATTAGGAAGCCCAAAGGGGAATGTATTTAAAGAAGAAACATGGAAGAATCCAGTAGAACTAACTTTTATCTCACTGAGGAAGATGCTCATTCTGAAGTCATGTGGCAGATGACTTAGGAGAGCAGATAGAGGAGGATTTGCTGCAGCTTTGCACATCTGTCAGCAGTGCCACTTACTACAGATCCCTGTCCTGCTGAGAGCATCACCCAAATTAGCATAATACCAAAGTATTGTGACATGATTTTGTCACAATACCTTGGTTAATTTGGTGGCAAGAATGTAATACTGCAAAAAGCAAGGCCCACCTTTGCAGTTAGTCAGTCTTGTCTACAAGGATAAGGCATCTAACTTCCCAGAGCCTGTGTTTAACCATGCGTAAATGAGAATAATTCTTACTTATCTTCCAGGCTCCTGAAATGTTTAATTAGTGTTTCAGATATGTTCTGAACTATGCAGATATGAGGCACAGTAAAGTGCTGCTATTACTTCTTTACATACATACCCTCCTCATTTCTGTATTTTTTGTAATTAAGGGGAAAAAAAAAAAAAAAAAAAAAGCCCCCAACAACTTCTGCTGCAAGCTCCTGAAGCTGTGTGATGTTTTAGTCTGCCACCCTATACTATACCTTCCAGCCAGAAAAAGAACTGAGCCAGACACTGAAACGTTTACAGACACTTTCTGGTAATCGCTGCAGTTAATAGAAACTCCAGTGGCTCTATGAGAAGTCTCAGTTTATGGCTGCGTTTGGATTTAACGTGCCATGAAACCATTGTGACAGGCACAAAGCCTGAAGCTTTTGCTGCTCAAACCTTTTCCATGAAGCTGAGAATCCTAATGAGAAATGAAGGCCCAAAGCGAAGGATCTCACAACAGGCCGTTACTGTAAACAGAGCAGAAAATGCACCCTGAGGTGAGAAATCCTCTTTAAAAGATTACTCTGCTGTGGCAGTGGAGGACTGCCAGGGCCTCCTTTAATGACCAAATTATTCAGAGCCAGGTAGATGTCTTGGCAGCTGCTATTTAACTATAATGAAGGAAAAACCCACAGTCCCTTGGAATGTTTCTGCAGCAGTGCTTTGTGGCTGCTGTGAGAGCTCCCAAGAAAAAGCCCTTCCACCACCAGAGTTTCTCTTTCCTGACAGTTCATTTAATCCTCCCTCTCGCCAACCCTTCCTCCTCCTAAATCCAAAGTACACATCAGCTTGTTGGGTGTACCAGCTAACAACATTTTTCTGCAGTGAGCTAGATCGGTGTTAAATAGGGGATATTTCTGATATGGAGAGCGTTTGGATGAGGCTCTGCACTCCATTTCACATGGGAAGGGCCAGCTCAGAAGGCAGCATGGGCAGCAGTATGGTGATGCCTTTTCTCAATCTTCTGAGCAGGCCGCAGAACCCTGCCACCAGCCTCAAAGTCAGCAGTCAGGCTGCACCCGGTCAAAGGCTGTTTCTGGCATTTGGGTTATTTACAGAGAGATTCAGTGCAATGCAGTAAAGCTAGCCTCAATTCTTGGGTTGTTAAGTTTCTTCACAAAGCTGGCTCTGGTCTCCGGTAGGCTCTGTTCAGAGGGATGGCTGCTGGCAACCAGTAATGTTCATGTGGGAATGAGCCACTTATCTTACACAGCCACGTCATGTTTTCCTGAGGGATTAAAGGTGTTCAGGCAGAGTAAGAGGGTGAAAGGGTTAGGTGCAAGTGACTATTTTATTACAATCTCTGCTATTCTGCATAGTATAATCACTAAAACAGACCTATGTAGTAGTACTGTGAAAGTGAAATTGCAACTGTATAGTTGCAATGCTTCTCAAAGCAGGAGAAAAACTGTACTGTATGTGGACGTGGTTGGTGAGGGTACAGAACTGCTAACTTACTCCAGGTGCTTGCTGCTTAAAGTCTGAAACACCAGGGATGAGTTTATCTTTGCTAAATGAAAAGGCTGTACTGGGTTCTATATCGATATATATGTAAGTAGACACATAAATAAATATATAAGTTAAAGTGCACTAAATATACATAACAAATCTGGAGAGAGAGTGTTATTTCATATTTGTGTTGATGCCAATGCCAAAACTGAATAAACACAATAAATTGGACAGTGCTCTCTGATCACTGTTGTAATCAAACTGAGTATAAATATTTTGGCAGAGACTCTGATTTCTGTCAAAAATATTTACTCTTTGACTGAAAAATAGTTTTCACTTCTGTTTCCAAATATGACTACTTCAGGGCATATTTTTCGTGTTAGGTGTATTTGACTTTATAATATCTGCAAAACGCCCAGTTCTCTGCCTGTACTGCCTGGCTGCTCAATGAGAAAATGGCTTTCTTGCTCAGAACCATGGAATCACAGCTGTTCTGTAATCAGTGTCATATCAGTGTCCCAGGTAGTGTTAGAGAGAAGAGAGCCGTATGTGTTTGTGTCTGTCTCGAAGAGACATAGCAGTCTGATCTGATAATTGATTTGTTTTGATTTGAGCTAGATGCACATGTGCTCTTTACTTTGAATATAAATGGCAAAAGTAAAAATAAAGCCACCCACTGACATTTCAGCTGATAAAAATTCAAATTACAGGTGGTCACCTACTGCTGGAGAAGCATCCCTATACTCTGGGCCTTGATCTCTTATTTTTCCACACTGTTCCAGAGCTGCTTCTTTACACATTGTACTGAGAAATTTCTCATTCTGGCCTTGACTGTTTTCAGTATTTAGATTATATAATCTCCTCTTACATCCTCCTTCCCCCATCTCTCAGTTGCTTGGAGAGCAAAAGAGCTCAACATTTGAATACTTGTTGCCTTATTCCAAACAGAAAAAAACATTCTTTCAATGTAGAAAATGTGCACGTATTTTTGAAGAAATGTATTCTCAGAAGAGACCCAAATGAATTAAAATGTATTTAAATTTGTAGGTTATTGGTAATCCATGGTGCAAAGTGGAGCTGTGATAGGAGCTGTAAGGGTTTTTTAGCAGGGTCTTTGAGATAAAATGCAATAGAGCTTCAGAATCTTGAGTTGGAGTAAATGGTCTGTCAAATAGCCTTAAAGCATGTGGCGTGAGATCCAAAAGGGAATGAGAATGCCCTTTTTCTCTTCTAGCATATGAAGGAATTTCTTAACAGATACAGCAGAGTACTGCTGTGGTTGAAGTTTGAAAATTGCAGCGGGTTTCACATGAAGAGCATTTCTTTTTTGCTCATTTTTGTAATGTGAACAACCAACAGCCTGTAGCTGTGGAATGGCTATAGTAATCAACATTGCTGAATCACTTGGTGGGACGTCTCCAAAAGAAAATAAGCCAAATAATTAGATTGTCTATCACTTACCAGTAGAAACGTAAGAATGCTGCTAATGTGGAAATCTGCATGGAGAAATTGCTGAGTTCTGGTAGCCCATCGGCTTTGTTAGCAACAAACACACAGCAGATGCCATGTTGTTTGTTATTGGTGACACTTTTGGAAAGCAGAGAATAGCTAACAGATTTTTTCTGTTCTCGTGGGATTCCAAATCAGCCTCTTGCAAGGTTTGTGATAGCAAAGTGTGTATTTGGCACATATGTAAGGAAAAAGGAATGTTCTTTACGTGCTGTCACCGCTATCTCATTGAGAAATGCTGTCAGGGTTGGGATGAGTGGAAGTGAAGGAGAATGCACGAGCCTGGGGTACATGAAGGAGGCGCTCAAGTAACCAGCAGGCAGCTGCAGGAAAAGGGGCTCCTGGCTTAAACCTCTAGAAGGAGGCAAAGGGCATGAGCAGCCAGAGGTGACAAGGTGATGGAGTGGAAGATGAGCAGGGGAAATAGCAAGGTTGGGGCATCCTTTGTTATTTGTACGGCAAACTCTAAGCTTTTTTAGTGATTTTGCTGCTTTTTTTGTTTCTTGGAGAGATTAAGATGCATCATTTTTTAAAATAATGAAGTGTTGGATTACTTGTGTAACCAATGCTGTCCTGTGCAGGTCTATGTTACCCAGAGCTGGCTCACATCTACCAGCATTCTGCTTTTACATAAATTATGCCATCATCTGCATGAGACTTATTTCAAGAGTATCCTTTGACAGGTGACAGGATGAGGGGAAACGGCCCTAAGTTGCACCAGGGTAAGCTTAGGTTGGATATCAGGAAACACTTCATTACAGAAAGGGTGGTTAAGCACTGGAATAGGCTCCCCAGGGAGGTGGTTGAGTCACCATCCCTGGATGTGTTTAAAAACTGTTTGGGTGTGGTGCTCAGGGACATGATTTAGCGGAGGGTTGTTAGTCAGGGTAGTATGGTTGGGTCGTGGTTGGACTTGATGATCTTTAAGGTCTTTTCCAACCTAAGCAATTCTATGATTCTATGATTCTAAGAGGGGTGAGCAGTGGAGGCTTGGTTTGGATTCCTTTCTGATTTAATGAAGCTTAGACTGTTTTCTGGACCCTGAAACCCATGCTGGTTCTCCATGGCATGGGGCATCACAAAGCAGCACCATCACTGCCAGCCCCAGCTAAAAAATGCTTGGTCTGATGTCAGAGATGCTTGAATGTGGATGTCCTGGCTTAGAAGAAAGCAAGCAAATTTAACACACCAAAGCAAGATACTTTTCCATGCAACATGCAATTTGACTCATGTTACAAATAGGTTACAAATAGGTAGAAGGGATTGGGCTTGTATTTGAGTAGAAATAGTGATTAATCTGGTTTGGATGAGATTATAAGCAGGTCAGCTCTCTGTGCTTCAAGGAACTTTCAGCTGGCATCAGAAAGAAGCCTGTACACAGCTGGTTTACAGCGTGGAGACAGTCAAGGCTTTGTGGAAGTCAAGTACTTAGTTGCAGATCTTCTATAGCTCTTTCATTGCATTTGCATACAGAATAGCTGATCTTAGATTTGGAGAGTTTGTCTGGATAGGTTTAATTGTTGGAAAGGAAAGGAAGATTGAAAAAAAAACTGGGGAATGTCAGAGCCCTTCCTGAGCCCCGAATCCAAGTCTGCTCCTGCTGCACGCAAGCCACATAATGATCCCTTTATAAGTTGATCCGACTCTACGTTGAAATGGTTTTTACTTGACAGCACTTACTTGAGGGGCTGTCCTTGCACCTCACTTCGTTTTTGGTTAGGAATATTTTTACAGCACCTGTTTGAGATACATGTGTGTGCTGTTGCTTAAGCCTTATGCTTAAATAGGTCTCCATCTTCCTCAGTACTGACTGTGACTTGTGTGTGGGAGCACAGCCCAGTATTGTTACTGGCCAGCCTCAGGTGGAGAGATTATGTACCGAAGTCACCCTGGCATCAGTGGAAATGCATTTCCCTACAAGAGAAAATAATGTTGTCCTGTAATTTGGAACTGTGCATTAAAGGACTTAAGGGGCAAAACTTTCGATGTTGATAAAAGCTGTGTTTATTCTATTCCTCTAATCAGAAGGGATGAGTCACCCTCCTGTGCCAGCCCAGGCCTGGGACCTGTCGGCAGCTTCTGGGACAGAATTATTTTTGAAGAAATATCATTGCTTCTGTGGTGCTGCTCATCTCACAGAACCCTGGAGCAGCTTGCAAAGTGATGTTCAAACCAGAGGTGGGGATTATTTGTCCACTCCCGAAATGAAGGCCTGTCTGTGGGGCAAGATGCAGCTGTTTTGTAGCACAGCGTTTTGTTACCACCATGCTAACAAGAGGCAAAGATCAAATTTGCTGGAAACAGCAGGGCAGACAGAGGTGTTTTGGAGAGGATGCTGGCACAGCTGGTCTACAGTATGTGGGGCATAATTTATGTAAAAGCAGAATGCTGGTAGATGTGAGCCAGCTCTGGGTAACATAGACCTGCACAGGACAGCATTGGTTACACAAGTAATCCAACACTTCATTATTTTAAAAAATGATGCATCTTAATCTCTCCAAGAAACAAAAAAAGCAGCAAAATCACTAAAAAAGCTTAGAGTTTGCCGTACAAATAACAAAGGATGCCCCAACCTTGCTATTTCCCCTGCTCATCTTCCACTCCATCACCTTGTCTACCTGCTTCTGTGTTAAAGCCTGTGAGTTCTCCCTTTCCTTTTGTCGTCATCTTTAGGTGTGCAGCTCCCTCACTCATGCCTGTCATCCCCGGTGGAGCAGGAAACAGCGTTAATGGCAATGCTGGGTCTGCTTTCCTTTCCTTTCTTTTAGATTAATTTAGGCTTTTGAGTTAGGTGACAGCTTTTATCACTTTGAGCAGTCACTCTTTGACAAGTTAATTTATAGATGCATTGGCATTATATGATTAGGGACAAGCACGGTAAATAAAAAATGAGAGTGGTGTATTTTGAAATTTAAACAACTCCTCCCCCCAAATTCAATGTTCATGCTGTTTTCACATACAGGAATGTATTTTATTTGTTTGCTGAGCGATCTCATACTCAATGTACCTTTCAAGGATGACTGCTACTGTGCAAAAATGAACACAAAAGACAAGGTATTTAATATCACTGTGAACTTCATTCTACATTTCTGTAAAATCCGAGCTTACTAGATAGAAAGAAGGAGCAATTAGAGTTCAAAAAGCTCTTTTGGTGTTTCCATCTTGCACCAAGTCAGTGATAATTAAATTTGCTCTAGTTAATCAACAGCAGTTAATCTCCAGCAACCAATGCAGCTGTCTGAAGCTCTCGGCTTACAGCCTCTCCCTGGGATCTCTACCCAGCTGTGCAGAGACAGACAAGTACTGGTGATTGGCACAGCTGCTGGAATCAGTTGGACATTATCTGGAAGCATTTCCCTTCTGAAAAGGTAATCCCAGCAAACTTTAAAAGCTGCAAAGATGTCTATTAAATTAGACAAAATAACTAAAGCACAGGAAGAATAGAGGCAGAATATTCCAACATTCTACTGAACAGAAATTTGGAACAGAATTTTATGACTTTTTTTTCATTTTGAAAAGTTAATTTCATTTTCAACAATTAAAAAGCCAAAATTCAAATCAATGGCTGTGTTTGCTGTCAAAAAAAAAAAACCCTGTTCTTCTTGTGTGGATATATTCATGAGTTCTGGGGCTCCTCACTGCTGGTAAAGATGTAGTTCTCCTAGTAGCTGCTGCCTCAGCTCTAAGGTTTCTGGATCAGGACAAGCATTAAAGATTTAGAAACTCATGAAGTTCTCAGGACTGAAGCCCAAACATGCGCACACAGCTTATTACTTTCACTGGTAATATTCTGACCACATCCTGTCCCTGTCCTTACCAAAGCAATCCTCTCCAGGCATGATTTCTTTGTATGCCAATATCTATTTTTCCCTTCCAAGGTGAATGCCAGAGCAGCGTGGGATTCTCATAGAGCAGTCAGTTATCAGAACAAAGATTGGGTCTTCTTGTGCCTCATGAGACGCTGAAGGGCTTTCATTTCTGTTCTCACTTCTGTTTTACAAATGCCATAATAACTACCTTCATTTTGAATAAAGTCACTTTGGTCTACAAGTTTTTTAATGGTATATTTGTCTCATGGCTTTAAGCTTGAGATAATCAGCTAGGTTTCCTTGCTTGATGTAATAGATGGATGCCAATTTGAATAGGGGCATGAATAGGATAATCAGTAACAAACAAGATTAATGCAAGACCACCACTTATTGAAAAATAGGAGTTTTTCTTTTTTTTAAAAAATAGTAATAGTAGCAGAACATTGAAATATCAAGAAAGGACTGGTTAGGACACCATATCCAGATGTCTGTACATGTTTGTCTGCAGACATATCTATGGTGGAAATGCTGTCATGGCTTGAACCAAAGATAGAGCACCTGATGGGAAGGCAGGGCCAACCCAGGGGAGCTCAGGTACATGCAGTGCGCCTGAGTGACTGGAAGGGGTGGAGCCAGGATCCATCCCTTCCCAGACTTCATTTAGGGGTTGGCAGTAGAGGCAAGGGTATCTTGTTGGAGATTCCTGCATACCTGAAACCTTCCAAGGGAGAGCAGATTCTTTTCTTTGTTTCTGTGCCCATGGCTGCTGCATTTGAGCACATCCTCACTTGCTACAGCCTAGGAGTTTGCTACTCTGCTATTATTGCTGAGTTTTCCATCACATTACAGCATTACACATATCCAAAGATCATTCAGGCTGCCTTGCACATATACAGGGTTCTGCTATTGCAATGTAGTTATGCTGAGTCAGAAATTCTCTGAATTACTTTGTGAAATTCCTTCACATTCCTGATAATCATAGATTAAAAAAAAAACCAAACACGTTTTTTCTCCTAGATAGCTTCAGCTGATGCAAGGCTATCTCTGAGACAGAGTAACGTGTTATTTTAGACCTTGTTCAGAATATCTTTAGACCACCCCTATTCCGTCTTGTTAAATAATCTGCTCCTAATTCATAGTCACAGAGCTGGGCAGCAGAATTGATCTTCTTGTTACAGAGAAGTGCATTGTACAAGAATTACTTAACTGGATACATATAATTTTAATGGATTGAGAAATAGCGTTTTCTACACACTGGGGTGGGAAGACATGGAATGTAAGACTGTAGCTTACTATGGGATTTAACTCCTAAATTCACTGAAGCTGAAGGGAGAGGAGGAATTTTGGTGAAAAAAGCCACTATTAGAAAAGAGGTAGGACTGATGCATAAATAACCCAAACCACAGATGTCAGGAGTCAATAAGGCAATTAAAGATGAAATACCAGAAATGTGAGTAACTAGCTTTCCTGGAGTCTAAACGCAAGGGATTGTGCTGAAACCTCTCCCTTCCTTCTGACTTGGTTTTTCTATATGCAATTATTTTAATCATAAAACATAAATTCCTGCACAAAACTCTCTGCCAGAGTTGGTGACATCTGGGAACATCTATGCACTGTCTGACCCTCTGGACATAATGGCCTGAAGCCAAGTTATTCCTCCACTTCATCCTCGTGCATTGCAGTTCTTTCTCAGAGCCTGGAAAGGTTGACCCCTCCATATTAAACGTGCATTCATCCAAATTCGTGGGCAGCTGTGAGTTGCAGGATGCATTTTGGTCTTGGATTTTGTGTACACATCTTTAGGTTTGTGCTTCTGTGTTGCTGCTGCCGTGGTGTGTTTTGGTTAGAAGCACTCAGACACTGGGACATCTGTGCTCCAGAGGGGAGTGTGGGTGTATTGATACAAGTACCGGGAGGTACTATACATGCTAAAGCCCAAGTGGCTTGAATTAAAATTGCCACATGAGAGAAAACAAGTTGAAATTCCGGGAGGGCATAAGGATTTCTTTATAACTACTTTTGCATTTTTTGTTCCAATATTCCCTTTTCCTTTGTGAAGAGAGAAATTACAATTATAATCAGTACATTTATAGGAGACTTAAATTACAATCAAATCTATGATTTCTTTTATCTTTGTTCTCGTGGAATTTTGGATACGTTGTTAGCTGTTAGTTCTTTTTCTTTTAATATATAACCATCTCCCAAACTTAGACATACGTAAAGACATATGTAAATGTGGACCTTTCATTCCAAGATCACATTTACTTTTGGCACTGAATTTTTTGAAGTCAAATGTGCAAGCAGTTGCCAAAGCTGTGCAGAATGTCACTGGATGGACAGACCTGCAGAGCAACGCCTGAATGCGCTCAAGTGCACGTTTGCACATGAGGAGGCTATAACTGTCTCTCCAGATAGTAAGTAGGTGTAAACAAGGGACAATTTCTTCACACATGAGCTGAGAGCATTTCCAAATTTTGGGAAATGTGAGGGTTTTTTTTCTGAGGCTATTAGGAAATATGATCTTTGGTACCTACTTAAGACTACGTAATGTATAAATTGATCTTACACCTGTTATCTCAGTGAAAGATCAATAAGAACTGACTTACTCTAGACTTCTATATTTGTTTTTTTTTTCTTCTACTTAGGGTGTTGTGCTGAAAATTCATCTTTTGTTATCCTCTGTACTAAGTTTCCTTGAGACTAGCAGAGACAAAATTCCCCTTGGCTGCTCAGTGAGAGGGCTGATCCAAGAGCAAAAAACCAGTTCTTGCTCTTGGTTTCGGCTCCTCCATTACCAATAAATAAGTATATGCACCTAATTTTCCCTACTATCAACTAGATGTAAAAGATACCATCGTTTAAGAAAAGAGCCTGGGTTCTTAGGAAACTTCTTTCCATTTGTAGTTCCTCTGAAGGCTTCCTAGGGCAGGTGAGCATTGAAATCCTAAAGGGTAAACTGGGCAGAGTAGAGTTAAACTGTGAGCTTAGCACTGCTGCCTTCTTTTGGCACAGTTTTTGTATACATCATGCTTCTTCAATTTGAGAACTGACTTGGGCCCAGTTCACGGCAGTAGCAATTTCCCCAAAGTTGTTAGGAGCTAATTATTGGTTCCCAGCTGCTAATAATTAGTCCCCACTCTGCTGATGCCTTGTACTATATTGAAGAGGAACGGCATTGTGCCATATTTGCATACTGAATGAAAAGGATCAAAAGTTGTTTTATGCGGGATCTATAGTGTCCCTTCTCAGGATCAGATCTTCTGATTTATAACTGGAAAAATGTGTTTCTTTGCTTTTTTATGACATAACAGCCAGTTCTGAAAATGTGATCTGAGAGTCAAGCTGGGCTCTTTTTGGTTCAAGCAGAATGTATTGTTCTGAGATACAATTAGACCTTGATTAACAGTTTTATTGCTCAAGCTACAAAGGAATGCGGTTTCTTTTCAGGATGCAAATGACTGTCCTTCTCAGTTGTATTTTAACATAAATACTTCATTCAGACTCCCTGTATCTCTCTCTTTAATATATGTAATGCACATACACATTTCTGACTGCATTTCACTTTAAGGCAGCTGTTTTTCAAAGTACTTTCATGGCCCAACTAGTCAAGGTATGAGATGAGTCTCGCTGCAAACATCTGCTGCTACTGAAAACTTTATCACTTTTTCTTAATGTCAAATGTCAAATGAGATTTGAAAGTGCTTAGGGACTCTGTTATCAGATCAGGAATACTTCTATTTCCTACCTGAGCCTATAGGTAAACTTGAACAAGCCCTCTCTGTTGTGCTCCTTAATTAGGCAGAATTTCCTGCTGTGAGTAGAAGTGGTCTAACCACCAAAGCCACAGGACCTGGCGCGTTTTTTTAGGACATAGCTGCAGGTTGCAGCCTCAGTTCCTTTGGAAGGAGCTTCCTCCTCTCACTCGGCAGCAACATATTCCCACAAGAGAAAATGTTTTTCCCAGTTGTTGAGCCTGCTTATGTCTACAGCCTTTGTCTGGCTTTTTATGTTAGTGCTCAAGGAGATAATCAGTCATTTGGGTAGCCAGCAGCACTCAGCCACAACTGAACTGTGTTTCAGAGGGTTTTGCTGCATAAAATGCTGTAAGATATCATAGATTCTGCAGTCAACTGTGTGGAAAATACGGTGTTTTTTTCTTCCCCTCCCCCCTTTTTTAATACATCTAGGTGAGTTTGGCTCTGTGCATTGGCACACTTAAACACACCACATAGCAGTTTATTGCTCATCAGGAAATGAATAGGTACTGCCTACATTGACACAAGCATCCAGGGAGGGATCTGATGTGGTTTACTATCAAAATAATCTTTGATGCTGCTGTAAAATGAGATGGTGCCATGTATTGGAATAAACACTCCCAAGAGAGCTGTGCAGGAAGCCTGCCTTAGGATGAGACCCCTTTCATACTTACAGCACCTATAGTCACATGTTATGTGTTGTAGGTTCTTGTTTTCTCTTTTTTCCAGCAATTTTAAATCAGAAATGTTTTGAGCAAATATACCTAAGTGCAGATGGGATGTTGCAGGTCTATGATAGTAATATATGTGGAATAGATTGAGCAATTTTAACCCCAGCAAACTGAACAAGACAGGTTCACATGGGAGTAGTTGTAGGTTAAGGATTTTGGTGGCAAGCAGTTTAACTCACTTCTTTAAAAAAGATGTTGGGTATTTCATAATGGTATTTACAAGGTCAGCAGCTTTACAGAAAACAAGACAGATCTTCCCACAGCCACATTTCTCAACTTCTGTGCAGTCAGAACCTAAACTTCATGCCCACATGGGTTTTTAAGCTGTTGAATGCATATATAATGATTTCAAAAGGTCTCCCACAGTGCGTTTGATGTTTGTGTGCTTGTTGTTTATATTACCAGTGGTAGCTGACTGAAGATCTATCGGTGTCTTCTGGGGAAGCTTGCCCTTATGCATATACATATTTGTGCATACAGAGCAATATACTATTGTCTTATTTTATAATTCCTAGGCTATTTATGTTGCTATATGATAACATCCTCCTTTGGTCTGGTCTGTTGCATCAAAATGAACTCCTGCTGTAATTCTCAAGTCTTTGAATATAGGTGTTGAACAGTACTTTTGATGGATTTATCTTTAAAGTGATTTAAAAAAATCAGGATTTTTCCTTCTTAATAGTGGAAAAAAAATTAATCTAATCCCAACCAAAAATCCAGGCTCGGTTACCAGACCAGTGGCTGCAACTTCAGCTCCAACATACTGCATACGGTTTGTCTCAGTAAGAGGTTGTTTTGCAGATGGAAATGATTAGCAATAAAATGCACTGTAATAAGGAAGAGTGCTAAGGTTACGTAAGTTCAGAAATACACAGTAAAAACAAACTGTCATTTGCCTCCTCAACCAGCTGACCCAATTCCAAATGCTAGCTGTGCTGCGTCACATGAGCAGCTGTCCTGCCCATTCTCTGCACTTTGTGCTTTTCTCATCTCCTTCTACTTCCCTTCTTTTCCCTCCTTTCCCTCGACCTGCCAGTTCTTCCCTATTAATGTCTGTGTATACCATCTTAGCTTCTACTGTTCTCTTTCTGTGAGAAATACTGTATTCTTGCTTCTGGGAAGGGGTGTGTAGAAAAAAACAAATGCATGCTATGATTCACCCCAAAGCACAATCCATTCCCACTCAGGAAGTGGAGCTGCTGTGCAGAGCTGGGAGCACGTCTACGTTCATGGTGGTGACAGGAATGAAGGCTGCCCTTTGTATTTCCTCCAGGAATATCCAGACAGCAAGTGAATCAGTGCAGTGAGCAGTCCAAATTAATGATAAATCATACTTTTCCCTTCCCACCCAAGACGTAGGAAATAACTTTGCTCCCACAGCAGGAACAAGGCAGGTGCTGATACTAGAGCTAACAAGGATCTCCTTTGCCGAGCAGTGCCAGCAGCAGATCTATCCTTACTTTCTGTTCAGTATAGTTTCTGGGGACAAGAGTATACCTCTACTGCAGGTGTTGTATGTCACTACGCTAAGCCTGAAAAAGCCATTTTGAATTGGGTCATGTTAACAGAGGATGTTAAAGTCTGTGTGAAGCTGCTCAATGAAGCATGCACTCAACAGAAACGATTAGTCCACTGAGGAGGGGGAAGACGTAAGGAAATATATTTAGATTGCCTTTCTCCATTTTGCTTCATTAAGCATGGGTTTTTGTCTGTCCTCTATCTTGACTTATTGATGTAAAATAACTGTACAAAAGAAGATAAACTGGCTGAACTCCTGAACGAGAGTTCAGGAAAATGTGAGTGTGATAAACACTAGCGTTTCTCCATGTAATCATTGTGCTTGGTCATTAAAATCAGTAGTGGTACCAAAAAGGAATATAAGAAGTTACTGTTCACCATCTCCTCCTGTGCAGGAATCAGGGGAGATGAAGGATTGTGTGAAAAAGGCAAATTCAAAGTAATAAACAAGATTTGGTCTTTAATGTGCCTTGGGATTTATCTGTGGAGCTCCTTCATGCTGGATGTGGTGGATACTGAGAGTTTGCAGATGTTCAAGAAGAGATCTGGCTCATTCCCAGAACGAAAAGATACCAAAGACTATCAGATGCAAAAACTACTACTCGTGGCTCAGAGTCCCTTACTAAGGTTGTGGTGCTACAAGATGTGCTCTGGAAGGTATCTCTGGAGGCTTGCCTTCATCTAGTTGGCTGGGCCCATGAGAGCTAGAAAGATCTTTCACTGAACTGTGAGATAGTGTGTTGCTATATTTGTGCAGCAACATGAACCTGTTTGTAAAATGTGATGGCTGCTCCTGATTCAAGTTGACATTTCCTTAACACACCCAAACTCATCTGGCAGCTAATTGATCCAAGTATTTCTCTTCTCTTGTTTTCAGCCACTCTGATCTTTCTGGACCATGCTTTGGTGGGTTGCCCACCTTCATGCAGTAGTGGACAGTAACTTCCACACTGCTCAGGCTTTTTTCTTTTTTCTTCTCACAATATTATTGGTGAATGATGTGTTTATCTCTCCCAGTTCCCCACAGCCCTGGTTCTCTCCTTTTCTCACTGTAAATCTGGCTCTACATTTTGACCTTTGACATTTAGACAGTTCATCTACATAGGCTTGGGCATGCTGTGCCCCTTTCTGTACCCAGAGAATCCCTCCTGGCCTTCAGGACCTTGGCTCTTCCATATGTTCTGTGTCATTTCTTCCAGCCCAGCATGGGTACCCCCAAATTTTTGTTTTCAAAATGTTCCCATTCGGACAACAGAAGCCTAGTCTTAAAACACATTTGTTTTTCTTTAGTAGTTTTCAGTAGGCCTACATTGCCTATATGTTTCAAATTCTGTTTTCTTCCTTCTTAATGGCTTCCTCTGTCCTGTTCTTTTATTCTACACACCCCTTTTATTACACTTTTTGTATTTTTTGCCTTCCCTTACTAGTTTCTCCTTCATTCTCCTCTTTTTCTGTTTTTCTCTTCATTTCCTATAGGTCAGTCTCTGCTCTTTACCTTCCCTTCATACTTTTCCCCAGTGTCAATAATGTGGCTGCCCTCCCTTCTCCATGCACGTTGTCAGCTTTCCATCAGGAGGGCATTTGGAGCATGGCGGGCACCTTCATTATGCTGAAATTAGCAGGCAAAATGTTTGCTGAGCTCTATGTAAACTTGTGTGGCAAGATGGGCAGCTCCTTAGTAGCTAAATGGCAGAATGAAGTTTTGGCTTTAACTGCTTACTTTGGACTTTTCTCATGCCTGCTGGCTAAGCTGCGGTTCGTGTAATTCATTGATGAAATCATTTTCCAGTAATAACTGTCGATACTGAATCAAGTGCATCTCTGTACCTCTTCCTCCTCCTCCTGCCTTTTGTTTAGGGGATAACTCAAATGCTGTATGCTGGGGCTCTTTGGAGTACTTAGCCAAGTATATAGTCCCTGTTGGGTGGTGGAGGGTGTGTGAGGCCGCTGTGACAAACATGCCCTCTGCTCAGCCCTGTTGCAAGTTGGGTGATGGCAGCCTGGCCTTGCAGCGGCTTCTCATGAGCATCCCCTGTAGCTGCCCCTTCCTTGCTCACTGCCAGCCTGGCCTCCTCCAGATGGGAAGCAGGAAAGCACAGCACCTTCAAACCCTCATCACCAAGGAAGGAGTTAAAATGTTGAGCTGAGAGCGTGTCTGTGTGTGTAATCCCTCCACAGCCACCTACTGCTGAGCCCCAAAGAGCCTTGCATCGCCTTATAAGGGGATCTTCTTTTCAGAAGAAAGTGGTCAGGAGCTGAGCAGTGCCTGTGCTCGGTCTCCCCGCATGCACAGTGCTGTTCCTCATGCTCTGGGGCTCTGTGGAGCTCAATGCAGACTTTCTCCAGTGTCTGTGTGTGCAGAGAGGGAGCTCACATCAAGGCAGCTCTTCCGTGCTGCTCTTAGTAGGAAAGCACACTGACAAAGAGAGCCTGTGGGGACTCGCTTCACATCTGCAGATTTTTCCAAGCCTGGTAGATGACTTCCCCTTTTGATTTCAGTGGTAATATAGACTCTCTGCTCCCACGTTACTGCCCAAAACTACTCTGAAAACGTTCACTGATCTTTCTCTTTTGTTATTTTCCCAGGTAGGACATGTGTATGCATACACATAGCCACACATGTACTTGGCACAGCGCTGGCCAGCAGGAGTTCAGGGGTATCTGAGCGTGCAGGGGGCTTGGGAGGATTATTGAAATTTCCTTATATGGGGATCTTTGCAAATGCAGTTCGGTGGTGATTCATATTTTGGCCAACACTTGTCCTTAAGCCTTTTTCAGCTTTTTCATTAAAAAGACTGCTGCATTTAGCTGTTACAAGTGACAGTTTCCCTTGCTCCACTGCTGCTGCCCTGGCCCATGCAAGGAATACGTGGCACCGGTGGGGTGTGAAGAGGGGCAGTGAGCAGGGGTATGTGCTAGCTGGTGAATCCCCTGGGCAGCCTGATCTAGTGGGTGGCACCCCTGCCCACAGCAGGGGTTGGAACTAGAGGATCTTTAAGGTTCTTTCTAACCTGAGCTGTTCTACAGTTTTACAAATAATAGAAGCAGCTGGGGGTTGCTGCAGGCTCAGCGTGGTCTCTTCCTGGACACATGGCATCGTAAAGGACAGATGAGCACAGATGATGTGGAGGGGAAACTCAGGATGAGTGCAGGGTAAGAGGGAAACACGCAACACAGCATCCTATCACCATTCCTGGCCTCTGGTATGTTTGTGACTCTGACAACTCAGATGCTTCTTTTTCTATTTGTTTTATGCAATAAATGTAAGTAATGCTGTTCCCTTCACCCC
This sequence comes from Pavo muticus, assembly GCA_016647715.1. Classification (NCBI taxonomy): domain Eukaryota; kingdom Metazoa; phylum Chordata; class Aves; order Galliformes; family Phasianidae; genus Pavo; species Pavo muticus. The sequence goes on along the minus strand of JACDJE010000019.1, from coordinate 2,736,587 downwards.
TTGTCCTTTCAACTTCCCTGTAAAAAGTGCTAAATTAAAGGAAAAATCATGTTTCACAGATGAGAGGAAGCCTATAAGTTCAAGGCCAGAAATTCTTTCTCTGGGAGACTGAGTTCCTCAAAGCAGAGAGCACACACAGTATGGATGTGCTCTGGGAAACTGCAGTACAGTTCATCCAACAGCCAGTTAGACGCTCATTTCCCCTGCTGCATTCTCAGCCTGGTGCTGGGATGAAAGGCTAGAAGCTGTGCCTGCCCGTGCCATGGCAGTGCATTTCCCTCTAAGGAGAGAAGAAGAGGCACCGCCCATGCTGGATTTTGACTGGAGAAGCCATCCCAGAAAGCCACAACTTGTAGAAATGCACATGCCAAAGTGAGCCAGTAGATTCATGGCCACAGCGCGAGGTATCTGCCAGCAGTTCAAGTACAGCACCACTCTGTCTTTGCAGATGCAGCCACTATGTTTTATTTCCTAGGTGAGATTGCAATTGCGCCCTATCTTCAAGCCCCTCGTTCCTTATAATCCCACGATAATTTTCGCTGTCATAGCTTCAACAGTGTCCAGCAGTAGTACTTGTGCAGCACTACCCTTGAAGGCTTAAAAACTGTGTCGGAGCTGTAGGCACTAGAAAATGATCCAGTGGGATCCAACTGCTGCACTCCTTTTCAGTCCTTGAGCACTGACTTCCAAATTATATTTTCTGTTCCACTGGTGATGTGATTGCTTCATCCCTTTTGCAGGACTTGAATTAATTTCTGAGGGATTGGGCTCTTCTCATCAGCTTGTCTGTGACCTCTGTCAGTACTAATACTGCAAAAACAGACCTGATTAATCATTAGGCTTTTAAAGAAGATTTCCAAATCTAGCTGCCTGGATTATCTGAAGCCATTGCTGACACTTAGCAGAGTGGGACATAGCTGACATTCGGTTGCACATACAAGCATTCTGTCTTTTCTCTACAAGACAGATTTGAGAAGTGCTCTTTAGCCACACTGAGTTTATTTTAGCTAGTACAAAGCATCAGCAACCTCATCTAAGGTCAGAAATATCTGTTCCAATCTCCAGCAGGTACAAAAATTGCCTATATATTTTAATATCTGAACAGCACAAGGCTTTGTATATGCAATCATTGTCATGTGTAACAGGTACAACTCTTTTATTTTCATACTTCAGACTATAAGAGTCCCATTCATTTGAAAGGTTCTGTTAAGTGGGTATGGTGGCGATGGGTTGATGGCTGGACTAGATAATCTTAGTGGTCTTTTCTAACATTTATGATTCTATGATTACATTAATACAGCTGAATATGTCCATTCTACCAAGTGATTGAGAGCTGAACATCTTTCACTTTTTGTGATTTCTAGCATGCTTCTCATTACCTCCTATAGCTTAAACTTACCCAAACTGACTTTAGAGGGAATTTAGCTTTACTCATGATGTAAGCAGGTATAAGAAGGGAATCCAGAGTACCCAACTTCTTGAGAGACTTGAGTTTGATTCTTGGCTTTGCCATTGTCCAGTTCTGCGCTAAGAGGAAGTCATTTAAGCTGCCATTGCCTGAGTTCTTTTCCTTCTCTTTTCTTTGGATCCTTGTGTTTTATATCCTTCACATATTTGTTATCTGCTGAGTTTTCCTCCATCACTGTCTCCTTTGCCAAGGTCTGAATATTTAGTTCTTACTTGGTCTTTCCTTTAAGAGTTACTTTGAGATTAGATTCAATTATGTCAAGAGCATCCAATAAGCAATGTATAAAACTTGTATAATTTGCAGGACCTCTTGAGCAAAACAAGAAAAATTATCTTTCACCATCTTCCCGTGCTAGAAAATCTCATTCTAATGTTTTGTTTCAAAATAGAGATTCAGAGAAGTCACAGTAAGACAAAAACTTACTAAATCATATGGCATTTCTGGCTCTCAGTACAGAATATTTTCCCTACAGAGCACTTTCAATTATTTGTCCAAAATCCTCTTAAGTACCCAAAGCAATGGATCTTCTGAACTTTTTTTTAGAGGACTGCTTGATAGCATACTAGAACTACTTGTAAAGACAAATTGATGTTTCAATGAAAGTTTATCTTTCCTTAATTTAATGTCGTTACTCCTAGGTTTACTACTTCTTGCACAAACTAGAATTCCTCTCCTTTCTTGGTGCTTATAGCCTTCAAGTATTTGTCTTTTCTTGTTCCATTCTCCTTCTTTATTGTCTCCGAGCCAAAGTCTGTGTGTTTTATTTTCCTTGTGTCTCCTTTTAAGTCAGCCCCCGGTTGTTCTTTTTTCTCCTCTGGTCCACATTAGCTAGATTTTTGTTTTAGTTAATGAGATGTCTCAAAGTGAATGAAATATTCCTGAGCATCCTGGAAGCGGAGACTAGGTCTCCCTGTTCTGGTGTGCTGGTCCCTAGATCAGAACCATCTTAATATGTGGTCTTGAGAGAAGGTCACAAAACCTCTGAACCAATGTGGGATTTCCCAGATATCCTATTACAGGATTTCCCACACGTAGAAAATATCACATATGAAAAGAGAGTCAGTGTAATTTTTCTTCTCTTTCCGAGGATGCCAGCGCTTACATCTCGCAAAGGCTGCTGATGTACCTGTGCCAATAAATTGTGCATGCAGAGCAGATCTGGTGTGCTCTAGTTACTGTGGAGGCTCATCTGAGCACTGTGTCACATGAACACCGTCAGCTTTTCTCTCTGCGTGTGTCTGTCTGGAGTTGCGGAGGTGTTCAATCATGGTTGTGTTATGGGCCACAAAACCCTTCAGACAGCCCTACGCAACCCTTCAGCTGTGCTGGGGTTACTTTGCACATCTTGAATCTTGAGGCTGTTTTTCAAGGTTACTGTGGGACAATGACATCCGTGCACAGTAGGCAAAAGTGAGCCTGGCAGTGATATCCCGCACTCTTGCAATTCACAGCACCAGATATTGTCCTCGTAGCTATTCTGTGACAGTGAGTAGTGCCTCTGTATAGAGTTCATTTCTTCAGCCTTTCTTTTCTTTTTCTGCTTTTTGACCTGACTAGTTTCCAACCATTTTTTTTTTAATTTTTATTTTAGTTTATAACCATATCATTCTTTATTAATAGGCATTTTTTCAGGAACAGTGATGAACATCTTAGGTGAAGACTACAGTAACATATCTCTCTGTAATATCCTAGTAAGCTTAGTGTGCAAACTTGATACCATGCCAATAACTGGATTTTGTTTACTGCCATTCAGTCTGGTTTTGCTCTGGATGATTTTGTTCCTATCAAGACTGAAGTGAATTAAGTCTGTGAGTAATGTTTCCTGAGATTCTTTGTCAAATGCTTGTGATTCAGATGCATCATGCATACTATATTCCCTACAGCCACTAATTTCACAGTTCTGTAAAAGATGCTCAGTTTTTGTGTTTTGTTTTTTTTTTTTTTCCGGCATTCTTTATCCATTAAAAACCAGTGCAGCTGAAAAAGTAGTTCAGTTATTCTGTAGATTGGAGCTGACTGACTGTGATCCTCAGTTTTGTATTTCATGTGGAGGGCAAAGAATTGTCTGGTCACAAAGTGCAGTCTCTTCCCCTAAATGCTAAATTTTGTTGCAGGGAATTAGAGTACATTAAACACACTTCTTAATATTAGTCACGTATGTAAGCTGTTGTATTTGCTACAGGCCTGTGATCACAATATAAGGGAAAGTAATCTGTAAGATATCAAGAGGAAAGGGTGTTGTGTTGTATTTAGTTTGCATTGAACTGTTGACCTCCCTGCAGAATGGAATATACATTCTGATAAGAAAATTCAGCATCATTTCGATATTTGAAGACATGAACATGGGGAGCTACAAAGGAGTTTTCCACACCTTTTATACCCACTGCTTTTGCTGAGAGTCATTGCAGTTCCACTCCTCTTATGCATGGAGGGACTGTAACAAAGGCCGTGTGCTAAACTCCTGCTAGATGGTCCACTGATATCTCTCTCCTCGAGTTCTTGCTGCTTGTTGCTCCTGGGTGAGATACCATCCCTGTCTTTGGAATTGTTGCTTCCAAAATTCATTTATTTATTTGTTAGTTTATTTATTTATGTTTACATTTCCCGTCTTTTGTCTGCTTGATTTGTTGCCATACAGAACAAGACAGAGTAGAGTCACTGTCCCTGAGAGTGTTCAAGAAGCCTTTAGATGTGGTACTAAGGGACATGGTTTAGTGGGGAACTTTGGTGGAAGGTGGACAGTTGGACCAGATGATCTTGGTGACTTTTTTCCAACCTTGATGATTCTGTGATTCTGTGACAGTAGCGCAGCAACACAGATTGTGCTTGACAGCTGTGTAAGTTCAGTGCACTCTCAAAAGGTTTCATGCATCCTTTTGTTTTCCAGCCCTGTCAAGCAATCTGGGTTTGCCTCTCTCTCCTCAATACTGTAGCTTTGTTCCCTTCTGCTGCAGGCCCTGTGCATCTTTCTGGACCCTCTTTTCCCATGCCTGTAGCTTTCAACCTTGATCTCCCTCAGGCGAGGCTGTTCCTTTGATCTCTCTGCATCTGCAGCTCCAGGAGCTCCTTTCCTTGGTGCAAGGGCCCACAGCTTTTTGCTTCCCTTTTTGCACTCTCTATCCTTCAATCCGGAGAGGGACTTTCATCTTTCCGCTTACTGGCCTTATCATGTCTTCCTCTACTTTCCCCTTCATTTATTATTTGACACTCTCAAATAAAAGTTGTTCTTCAAAATTTCACATTGCAGAACATAACTATACCTATTTCTGCATCCTCACCCCTCCCCACAACTCCCTCTAAAGTACAGTAGAGATTTTATTCCATTTCTCCCAAGTGAGGCAGGGTACTTTTGCAAGGTCTGTCTCCTGGAAATGAGTAATATAAGATTTGTCTTACTTTGTAATCCCCTGCTTTCTTCATTAAATGTCCTCCAAAAATTATCAGTGTAACGCATTGTTAACTTCAGTTCTCTAAAGCTGGACAAATATTAGTGAACTATTGACCCAGGAATACTGTTGTAAAAATAAATTAGATAAGCAAAAAAAGTCTTATACCACGGTAATAAATTTGGGTATGTGGAGAGAACTAATTCTTAGCATATCTTTGTCATTGAATTAATACCAATAATGCACAGATTGTTTCACAAGTGAAGGCAGATAAGATAGCCACATAAAGAATATCTTTATATGGTTCTGACCCAGTTAGCTGTCCTCAGCTGGGAACCAGCACATCTTGGTCGTATTTTTTTTTACCAGTCTGTGTTTTTCTGAATAAATTTGTCACTTGCTGATATCTCTAATTTTATATTATTGCTCCTGTTACTGGAATCCTAAGAGATTTATCTAGTGCATATTGGCATCCTTTCCTCTTGAACTTTTAACTCTCACTGAGTTCCCATTGATGGAAAGAGCCATCTTCTCATTGGGTTGTACTCAGCCAGCAGCTGCCCCATTTTCTTATGCTCCATGATAGAAAGTGTCCTTGTCTGCTGTTTCTGCACTAGCAAGCCAGTTTCCCTGGTTATCTGTTGATACACCATTCTCCCACTTACCCCAACTTTGGGTGTTTCATGCATATATTTCACTAAGCTGTGACTTGCAAGGAGTCAGTAAAGCAGAGAGATAGTGGGTAACTCTTCCAGCTGGCTAAAGCTGCAAAGAAGGACGTTGAAATGACAGAGGTGATACTATGGGAAGGATAGAAAATGGGCCTTTCCAAGAGTAGACAGAGCAAAAAAGGAGCAGATGAGTAAGATGATCTCAAATCTGTAGTTTAAAAAGGATCTTGATTTTGCTTATGTGCTATCTCATAAGATGCTTGCATGCCTGCCCCAGATGTTTTCCCATTAGTGTTTGGGGAAGAGAAGAAAAGTCATACACATAACTCTGGTCAAACTTGGTCTCTACCATCTGAAGGCTGATCTGAATCCTCCCAACATCTGATGTGGCTAACTTGTCTTGGATTAGCTCTGAGGGAGAAGTTGCATGCTGGCCTTGGACTGGGCAAGCAGGAGTAAAGCAGCTTGGCTTGTGGAATGTCCTCAATCTGTTTGAAACGTCCTGAGAAAATTCTCTCAGTTACAAGACTGTGTTCACCCAGCCACCTTGAGACAGCAAAAGGAGAGCAGCATGCCAGCATGTTTTGCGAGGGCAGCTGCTTGGGCTGGTATCTCTTGTTGTGAGGCCTGGCCTGGAGCACTCCCAGGATTAAATTGCTGGCACTTGCTCATAAGCAGTGAGCAAGGAAAGTCCAGGTTGTCTGCTTTCCGATGCTTTGATCACCTCAGCTTCTTCCCTCCCATCTGCAATTTGGGTCTAAAGTTAGAGACTCTGCATATTGCATTTTGCTGTCCTTGCACTTGGTTGTTTTGTCCTTCCTCATGCTGACATAGGTAGAGGTCGTGGATCAACACGCTACTCTCCACCCTGGCCGCTTTGTATCACTGGGAGCTGTGATGATAAGCCGAGTTATTAGAAATTATCTGCCTGCCTGTCAGCTGCCTATTAAGAAAATGTTGGTGTGAGTGTACATGTGTGTAAGTGTAGAAAGAACATACGTATTCGTGGCCAGGCCGCTTTGGGAAGTGAGCTCATCAGCTCTGACAGCCCCAGGGAGTCAGCCCAGTGGCTCCAGATCCCTGACAAGCAGCTTTTGCCAACAAGTGCTGCTAACCACCTACTGAGCCAGCTCGTGTGGATGCCTGCTTGCACAGAAGACATTGCAGAAAATGTGACAACAGAGCAGAAGGCCTTCAGCCTCTCTGGAAGTACTCAGGTTGAGACCTCACATGTGGGGACTCCTCAGAGTCTCTTCCTTTAACCTTGAAAAATCACAAGCAGTCTTGAAAACAAAGTGAACTTTAACCCCAAGGCAAAACTCATTTTCAGGCTTGTGTGATGCCTCAGCTTGTGACACTGCACCCCTTTTACAAAGTCAGCAAAATTCACATCACTGCAAGTATCCTTTCTTCCATAATGTGCACACAACACACAGTAATCTCTGGTTCATTTCTGTGCCTCCCTGGAAGCCATTACAACTTTAAGTCAGCTTCTTGCTTCTTTTGATGACTGAGAATCCAGAATACACCAGCTTGGAGAAGCTGAAGATGGATTAAAGAACTGAGCCCTGCCTCTTTTTAGGCTCCTTCCAGTCTAGTAGTAAGGTCACAACTGGTTTGGAGTTTACAACTGCAATATGTATGAGACTTTAACATGACAAAAAAAATCAGTCTGAAAGAAGGATGCAGAACTAGCTGGTTCATGGGACAAGTAACGGGGTAAGGATCTGAGGTTGCCGCTTCCCATCCAAACAGGGTCAGTAAGTAAACATCTAAAAGCTGCCTGGTGTCCCTGTGTAGGGACACGTGTTGATGCATGCAACACAGCATTACTTTGTGGTGAACTTCACAGTGACTGAGGGACTGCTAAGTCCCCAAAATGCCATGGTTAGTTGTGTGACCTTCTGCAACAACAGGATCTTCAGGTCCTAAATGAAATGTATTTAAGATAAATTCATGACAGACAACTGCAAGGAAAAGGCTTCTTTTATGGTCTATTTTTTGTCCTGTGAAGCTGTGAAGTTTGAGTACCTGAGACTGACTGAAATGTTGAAATGCTTACATTTCCCACCTCAGAGAACAATATTTTTCTCCTCCAGGCCCAGGCTCCTGCTGGTTTTGAAGTTGCAGAGATTAACTTCAGAAAGAAAAGGTTGATGCATTTACCTGTAAACTACTGTTTTCACCTCTACATTAAAATTGCACACAGTTCATAGCAGGCTTCACATGCAGCTTCATGTATTTTCCACTTAGGAATAACTTAAACCGTAACTCCAGACAGCACAAGCCTTGATTCAAAGGACTCGAGTTCTTTTGGGTATTGGAGGGAGAAGGAAAGTGCACAGGGCTAAATCCCAGTCCTTGGAGCATTGCTCAATGCACATCTGTCCTTGTGTTCGCTCCAGCTGTAAACAGTGAGATCCAAGAGTGCTTTGCACCGCTTAGGTCTAAATGTATTCCTTGGCTGCTTCCAAACTCTGTGCCTGGAGGAATGTGGTCCTTCCCTGAGAAGGAAATCCAGGCTCAGGGACTGAAAGGGAGCTTTTGTCATGCTCTGATGCAGATAACAAGTAAGTGAGACATCTGCTATAGCCCAGTGCTGATCAATCTGCCTGTGCTGGGTCCGTCTTGTCTGTAGCCTGCATGTCTGGATGCTAGTTAGGGGATATTAGTACACCCAATAGGATATCCATTTCTCGTTAATGATCTATTTAGCAAGAAAGTTTGCTGTGTTCATAAGGGGAAGACAATTTCTGGTTTGCACATGGCCCCTCTTCTAACGTTACCTCAGTTTGTGGTTGTGTCACAGAAGAACAGATATTTAGGAGTTGGAAGAGACTTCTGGAGATCACTGAGTCCAACTCCCTAGTAAAGCATGTTCTCTCTAGTAGATTATACAAGAAAGCATCCAGGCAGGTCTCGAATATTTCCAGAGAAGGAGACTCCATTACCCTCTGGACAGCCTGTTCCAGTGCTCTATCACCTTCAAAATGAAGAAGTCAAGAACAATGAAGGTGACTTTACTGGAGCCTAATTCACTTTTCAACCTCATTTCTATTTTGTGTTCTCTGGGGATGCATCTGTCCTCCCTTTCCCGCCCTGGTTTAAAAAATCTCTGATTCTATTTTGGTAGACTTCTTTTTTGCTACTAAGCATTGAATTAGAAGAAAAAACAGACTGATTCCTTAGTGCAGAAATAATGCTATACTTCTGAAGCATTTGGTTAGTGCTTTTTTTTTTTTTTTTTTGCAAAAGACTAAAAAGAGTACTCCTAGGGTTTGGAAACTCCTTTGGAGAAAGGAAATTGAGTGAAAACAGATAGATAAAATGATGACTCAGGTATAAGGAAACATCCCAAATGTGAGGCTGCCTGGATTGTAGAAGAGATTTGGAAGAGAAATAGTAAAGCGCCATCTGTATAATATAAGCATAATAGAAGTTGACTGGACATTGCAGGGGAGAATATGCTTTGCAACTATGTCCTGTTTCTGCATTTGCAACTGTTTTTTTCCTGCCTTTCCTTTCCATGCTGTTAGTAGCCTGACTGCTGCCAAGATAAGATGTGCAGTGTTCTCTATCAAAAGAGAAAAATAGAGTTTCTTTGGGGCAAAAGATGAAAAAATGGGAAATCTCTCTTTTGTATGTTCATCTCTCGCTCTTTCCTTGTCCCTTCATTAACAATAGGAACAGAAATTGAAGGTTTATATATAGCATTTGTGGGGCCTCTGTGCTCAGCAGCACATTCTCTTGTGGTTTTGAGGCTGGAAAGCAATGGTTAATGGGGCACTATAGAAATTTCAGTTTCTCTGTCCTTGGCTGCCAATGTTAGTATCTGTAAGAGATCAGACTGGAGAGAAATCTAGAGATCTTGAGCCATAATGACTGTAATGCCCAGAGAAAAAAACATGAGAGACACTGTGGCTATATTGATTAGACAGAATGAGAAATGTTCTTAATGAAAGTGAAGCTTTAAAAAGTTTGTATCATCAATTTTATCTCTTCCTGACTCTTGTTCACATAGATGTGTTGTTGAGAGAGGAGTTTTGGAGCAGAAGAAACAAGATTTTTTCGAATGTATGAATAGTATTAGTTGTGTGGAATGAAGGGAGCCCACTGAAGTGGGGGACTCTGCACAAGGCAGGCTGTGTCATTATTTGATTACTAGTAATTCTGAATGTTGGAGGTTTTGCCACAACTTCGAATGTAACTCCAGCTGCAGGCTTTCAGGTTAGTCGCTGCTCTGCAGTTCTGGCCATTTCCTCGGTGAACAACCTCCAAGTCACTGGATGCACTCTTAGGTAGTTCACATACTTTAACAGCTGTCAACACTATAGATCTTGATAATATATTGCCTCAAGATGTTCCATCAAGTATTAAGCTTTAATATTCATTAGTCAATTCAGATGTCCACATGACTGTGGGAATACCGGTAACTGATAATTAGGTTATGAAAATGCACATAAACTAGATTTTAAAAGTGCTTAAGCTGTAAAAGGTTATGTGGATGGCCAACATGTTAATTAACCATGAGATGCTGAAACAGACTGCTCTCAATTTGTTGCTGCACTGAAGGTTAACAGAAATTGTACTTGTGAGAAAGTGATGTAAGGACACAGACTCGAGGCTCATACATCTAAGTTCACAGCACATATGTCATTAATAAACTGTGAAGCTGTGATTTGCGGTGCTATGAATACCTGAGAGCAACTTTCTTTTCACATGATACCAAAGCACTTGTAATTCACTGGAATGCTTTGATAGTAGCCTCAAGGTTAAGGCAGGATGAAGCTGATGGCCGGTTATATTTAGCTTGGGTCCTTGACTCCTGGAATCACTCCCCTCCCCTACTGGTGCAGCTGGGTCCATCTCTAATGACCTTCAGTTCACATTGCAAGATGGATTTAACTGGGGGGACCTTTTGGAAGTAGGAAGTTGAATATGGATAAATTCTGGTGGGTTAGGATGGACTTTGCTTGCATGCTTATTCTAATCTGTGTATCTAGTCAAATCTCACAGTTTTACCTGAAGTTTCCCAGTAGTTGATTGTGTTATGATAGCTCTGTCTTCTGAAGTTGAGTTGTCCTTTGCTTTGGTCTGAAACAGTAAAATTCTAGTCTGTTTCTGTAGAGAAGTTAAAATTGTGCACCAAACTGCAAGAAACTATAAATCGAAGAGAAACAACGGAAACCTAATTGCTACTGTTCCTACAAAGACCTTTTATGGCAAATTCAGGGTTTGTACATTTATTTGTTGTTATAGTTCGTACTGGTTTGCAGTACAGAGCTTTTAGAAAAATAAATCTGAAAAGAGCCACAAGCAGTATAGAAATGCAAAATGGAATGTGGTAGATCTGACATAACTCCAATAAAATCCCCTTGAAAAGGAACAAGCTATAGGGCAGATCGTGTGAGTGTGTGTGTGCTGTAGGTGGAATACTCCTTTTTTTTAAAGAAACGACCTCTCTTCTTATCCATCAATAAGTCTGGAAGCAGTGCTGCTGGAAACTATAGGAACGCTGCTAGTTTTCTCCCCACTGGGAAGAGAAGTTGGCCTTCAGGTGCGAACTGAACTGTGAATAAACTACAGGCATCTCCTCTTTCTACTCTCTTATAAAGCATCCTGACAGGAACGAGTTGTTTCTTTTGCCCTGAATTAATGCACTAAATGTTTTGTTTCTTGTTATGTATTATCAAAATTAATGCTTATCATGTCATTTTTTCTTGTGCTTTCATAGTGTGAGCTATGGGCTGCAAATGGTGTAAGGGTTTCATCTGAGACAGAAGCTTTGCTCTCTTGTACGTTCTGATAGCAGAGGTCTTAACACTGTGTTTAGTTGAGTAAGAGCTACTGAGTAATGTAAATTTCTCAAATGGAGAGGCTAATGATTCCAAAGCCTTCATAATGTATTGTTTGAGTCACTTGTCTCATTCTATGCTGTCCCCCATTGGAAATGAGGGATGGGTGCCGCATGCAGAACCTGATCCTGGGAACATGAGGATCAGAGGTACATCATGAGCAACTTCATTTAGTTTGTTGGGATTTTATTGTTGGTTCTGTCGTGCTTCATAGTCTATGCATTAAAAAAAACTGTATTTCTGAGGCTGCAAAATCTGTTGGCTTACCTTTCTGGGTAGAGCCCAATTGCAGCAGATGGGCAGTTGCCCCTACCTCTCTCAGGAGGGGGCAAAAAGGCTGAGCAGCCACATCTCATTTGCCACTCCTCTTGCCCATTCCTTCCACCCAGGCATGCTGCTGTTTTGTGGCAACCTGTCTTGTTTGTTAGCGTCAAGAGAAGCAAGCAGAGCCTTCCTGTACACAGAGCTTCTCCTGGGCTCTCAAGATAAATGTTGACTTCCCAGAACAGCTGCTGCATGCAGATCACAGGGACGGTAGAAGACTGGTTTGGATGCTTGCTTCTGCCTTTTCCCTTGAAAGAGAGAAAGGAGCTAGAATCTGTTTGCGTGGGTGTTGACAGCAGACAGGTGAATTGAGTATTCTGCAAAGCCTTCAAAATGCAGTGAGGCTTTCTGTCTGTAACTGGCGTCCCTTTCTCAGCTGCACTTTCTACACCCTAATAAATATATCCAGATCAGTTTTATTGGTGATAATCCACCAGAATCCCAAAGACTACAATCGTGGAAATTTACTTCACCCTTCAGGGTGCCATGATATAAGCAAACAATTATGTTTTTAATATTTTGGTACTGCCGCATAGAAAAAATAATACTCATAGATTTCCCAGTGCTGAAATCAAATGCAACCCACTTAATTACTAGCAAGTAAACAGTGATTCTTCCTCCTTAAAATACCCAAACACTTTCATAATTAGCTAATTAAACTACCATATAAATGATTGTTCAATGTAAAAGAGCGATCGAGAGGCAGGCAGAGGAGGAAAAGCAATGAAATCATTACCCGCAGACACGCTTTGTTCTCCAGAAAAGGTAGTGAGTCGTTACAGGAGAGATGATGGGTGGAAAATATTAAGAACAGTAACAATAATTAACTTGATGGTAATGGTTAACTTGACATTATCCTCAGTTTAAAGCCAACCAAGTGTGTTTGTTTTGCTGATAGAAGGCCAGATGATAAGATGTCTACTTCGCCCTCAGCACTTCTCCAGTGCATGTTGCAAATGATGCAGGCAGAAGAGGGACTGGCAGGGGACTTTTGTATTATGCCCTTCAATAGCCTTCATTCATTATGTGCTCTTGGGGTACATCACATAGGCCAGAGTTTTTGCAGTTGAATGTATGGTTTTAAGCAACAAATTCTACGTTTGTGTGCAGCTTTTGAGTGGGCCTGAAGAACTGTGGAAGAGCCACTCACAAAATCAGCTTAGCAGAGCTATTTTCTGCTGTAGGCAGAGTAGCTGCCCTAATTTGGTGCTGCTGTGGGCTGAGTGGCCCATTTAAAACATCGCTGTGGTTGATGAGCAGAGGCTCATCAACCAGCCTAGGACAGAAGAAATCCCCAGCCTTCCTAGCACTCCTCTCCCTGGCTCTTTTTTAGTATAACTTGAGAAATCCTGGAGGTTATGAAAGACCTTAACGTTTTGATTAACGTGGCCGTTAGAGTGGAACTGCAATTTGGCGTGTCTTCTGTAAAAACGTGGTAAAACGTTGTTTAAAAAATGGTCATCTTTCCCTGGTGACTGTGTGTCAATGCTGAGATTTTAATGGCCTCTCCTAAAATCCAGGCAAAGCAGCAAACTTCTGCTGGTATGTAATTTCATATAGACAAATTTGTTAATTCTTGGCTTACCTAAGGGACAAGTATTCCATTGTAAGGAGCTCCACTAGCTTGTTATATAGACTTAATTTCTGTTTCCATAGGCGTAACGATAAGGAGTGACATTCCTTAATTTCTGCCTCTTCCCCGCAGGAACCAGCCTGAGGGGATTTCAGTATTTTCCCTCCGTCATCTACTTTATGTAGCAAATATCCTCTGTAGATGTTCCGGATATTTCATGTTTCGCTTTGAGTTGAATAACTGTTAAAAAGCAACACGACAAAAAGAGTTAGTTGCTAACAAGGCAAAGAAATCAGAAGTTGGAAGTACTGCTCAACAGGATGAAAAATGCAGATGTCTACCGGGTTATGGAGATAAATGTCCTTCAGTAATTGTATGAGTCAGATTAATTCTTTTCCAGTGTTGTAAACCAGTCTGCTTTACTCTTTTTCCTTTAACAGTTTGGCACAGGACACAGATATCTGTTGTCTTTCCTCCCTTAGATCTAATTAATTTTTATAAGGCTTTTCTGTATTTTGATATTGGAGATGCTGCTGTTTTTGCAATCACTTGTGATGCGCTAAAGCGGTAACATCCCCAGACAAGTGTTGCAGAGATGAGGAACGAGTTTTGTGCCCTTCAGCATCTGTTTTATGAGAGAACCTCCTGGGGTGTGTGGGCCTTGATAGCTGAAATCAGAAAATAAATTGAAGTGATATCTTAATCGCTGTGTTTTAGCTTTTCTGCCATGTTACTGAGATGTTTGTAGTATAAGAAAGTGAAGTGCATTTTGTTTTGCGATTGCTTAATGAGAAAACTGCTTAGTGGCTAGGGTAAATACATACATATATATATATATATATGTATATAAAATGGAAATGAAGGCTACAGGTGGGAAGCAAATAATTCTGTCTGCCGAACTGATCAGCCTTCCCCAGAGCACCCAGCAAGCAGCTCCCCTTGCGCAGCTGGGTGAACTTGGTTGAAAACTGAGTGAACCAATCTGAGACTGCTGCTGGAAATTGTGTGCGAGGAGGGATTTAAAAGAATAAAGATGTGTGTGTTGCACAAACTCAATTAATTATTGAAATATTTTGTAGACAGAATACAAAACTATCTACTTGGAAAATACAGCTCTATTCTTTCTCCCACTGAGGACAGCAAGAGCTACTAAATAGCTCAGGATATGGCTGTAGGTGCTTCAGTACAAACAAAGAAGTCAAACTTTGGTTAGCGTTTTTTAAAACATTGGCTCTGATTCCCTGTTGTGCCCACTGCAGGACCAGTAATAGCATGGGAAAATGTGGCTGTTGAACTTTCGGGTCCTTCTCTTTCCCAGCCATTGCTATGGTATCCTTAAGATAGCTTAGAAGTTCAGCACTGCTTGCCTCCAAAGGCCCAGACCAGCACTTGGGAATGCTTTGTTGTCTGCGTACCCTCTGCCCAGGTTCACTGCTGACAAATGAAATGATTTCATCACAGCATTTCTCTGCAGCTTGGGGAACAAGTGCTAGAAATGAGCTATGGGTCTGTGCATGCTGTTTGTCAGACCTCTTGTTTTTAGCCAGGCTGAGCCCGTTTTCCTGGTGCTATCTTGTTTGGACTTTCTGTGTCTCTTTGTTTGGACTTTAAAACTTTGTCAGCTTGTGATGACTCCCAAGGAATGTATTTTTCTTGTAGGCTTCCATTACACAAAACTAGTCTAAGGGTTATGAATGGTGTTATCGTAGGTGCTTGCAGTGTTTTATCAGTGGTTTGTGAATAGTGACAGTGTGACAGAAGCCAAAACAATGGCACATAAGTTGGAGGTGATAAAGTGGGGTGAAAATGGGAGAATTCATAGGAAGGAGGACAGGAAGTAAAGACCATCAAGCATGAGGGAGAAAAACAAAGAGCTGAAATAACGCAGAATTCTTTTGGAAAAGAGTATCCACATTAAACTCTGCTTATAGGAGCTCTCTTGCTGCTGTCCCCCATATTGTCTTGTTTCCATATCAAGCATCTGTAGAGACAGCAAACAGTCTCTGTAAAATAGACATCAACCCTCTGCCTGCTGCAGAATGCCATTGTCCTCTCTGACATACAGCAGCCTTGAATCAGTCCCTGTAGTTAACTGCCTTGTACATGTGCCTTGAAGCCACATTCAGCTGTCGAGTGCTTCCAGGAGAAGTTAACCAAATAGCATTTTTTTCTTTCATATGTTCCTTACTTTCCTTAAGTATCCTGAGTTCAAATACCCTGGCATGTACTAAGCACATGCTGGTTTTGTTTTTTTCTCCTTCTATCTTCCTTACATAATTTTGTCACTCCTGGGTAAGTTTCACAGCCAAGCAATCTTATTTAGATTTTTTCCCCATGAAAATGATAAGCATTCTTTAGAGCTGAACCCTCAGGCTAAACTGTATTTTCATCTACATTCATGCACCAGCACTGAATACAATGGAATCATCTGCTTCACCTTGACTTCACTCTTGGCTTTCTTCTGCGTGTTCTTGTGAAAACTGTGTCTGCTGTGCTGCCTGAGAGCTGTATGCTGGAATAAGAGAGAGAGGAGAGAAAAAAATATGCATTTCTTCCCTATAGGATGTCCCTTTCCTCATGCAATTAGAGGCAGATGCTAACACTATTCACAACAGGCAGCAAAAGTTATGATTTGGTGCACAGACTGTTGTCCTTTTATACTGAAGTAGTCATAGAGGCATTCAAAAGCTACATATTTGCATTCAAAAGCTACATATTTTTGGGCAAAGTTTGAGGTGTTGAAATGCTGGCATCTCTATGGTAGAACTGGAAGTGCACCATGAGATGTAAGTTGAACTTGAAGTGACATAACAGAGATGAGACTTACAAGTTCCACAACAGAGAACTCAATATAAAGTCCTCCTTCCAGTGCCCTGGGAATCTGTTTCTCATTGTGCTTTGTTTTCGCTTTTCTGTCTTCCTCCTCATTTATCTATATCATTTTTGTTTGTCATTCTCTGTCCCTTTCTAGTATTAACATCCCCAGTTAATATAGCACAATGTAAATATGCACAGCTCTATTACCTAATAAACAAGTGTACACATTAAATATGAGAACACGATTAAGCAACACTGAACACTTCCTGTGTCCTAGATCCTGCATGACTCATATGTCATGGCAGTTAATTACCAATCAGCCATAATTGAGGAAAGCAGGAAAAAGGATAATACTATAAGGAGGGGACTAGTAGATTTTTGCATCACCTCCGTATAAAGGTTTGGGAATACTCTGCTTTCCTGACAAGATGATGGGGACCATACAGAGAGATTAAGCAACTCTGCTGGCACATAAGCATACTAGGCAGGCAGATGCAGCTTTTAAAGGAAGAAAAGCCTCTGAATTACTTGGCATACAAAAGGAAGAAATCCTCTCCAGTCAAAACATGCAAGACCTGGGCATTTTTCTGATAGCAACAGGCTCTGCTTATCTTGCAGGAATTAGTCAAAATAGAGCAAGTGACGTTTAAAAATGATTAGGAAAAAGCCATGAGATGTTCATAGCAGGTCTTATTCAACTGTTCTGAAAGGAGAATTTCCAAGGGGAGCTTGGGACTTCAACTCACAGAGAAGTGCTGAGAGTGCCGTATGTTCTTAGGTCTTGCTCTGAGGTGAAAACCTGTAAGAAGGAAAAAAAGCACCCATTAAAGTGTATTGATGTGCATAGGTTTGTTTGTGTGACAGCACATATTTTTTCTCCTTTCTAGCTGGGCTAAGTTTCAAAGACAGTGGAAGTCAGAAATTGATAGTACCTTTTATTCATAGGCTCATTTTCCTGAAGGCCAGCATATTCTTAAACAGTTAAGAATAACTGCTAAAACTGCAGCATTCCTCTTGGAAATGACTGCCTTGTAAAGCACGGCCCCATAAAGATTATTTTTGGAGGCTGTGAGGCTCCCTGGGAGGAGCACAAAGCAGCAGCAGGGTGAGGTTTGGGACCACCGCCAGCTGCCCAAACCCCACTCCTGGTGCAGGCTGGCCTTGTTTGCATGGTGCAGACACAGAACCAGCCCCACTAGAGGCTTGCTGGGATGCATTTCCAAGTGTTCTGGTGAGACTGTGCTAGGGAAGGAAGCTCACTGCCAACAGAAAGTCAATAGTACCCCCTCCTATTTGTGACTTGCTCACACTTTGATCTCAGGTCCCCATTCTCACTCATCTGCCCACAGCATGAGTTCTTCTGTTTACTTAAAAAAAAAAAGAAGTGCCATAGCCTTAGCACAGCAAGCTGTCCCTGTTCCTCTGTAGAGACATAAAGGTGTTAGCCTTCTTTTTATTTAATTGTTTATGGAAGAACAGAGGCCTACTACATCACTTTGTGGCAATCCTAGACAGGTACAGTTACAGTCAAACTGAGTTATAATTTTGCAAGGGAGATTTTTGTCTCTCAAAACAAATCCCATATAGTAACAGGTGGGAGGAATGGCAGATTGACACAGGATCTAGCTCTGAGCTGCCCTGGAAGCTTGCCGTTGGCCCCAGGCAAGGCTTGTCAATGGAGCAACAGAGCTGCGCTGCACAGAGAAGTGCTACAGTTCCCTCTCTGGTCAGAGTAAATGTGATGTTTCTCCACCTTCTGCACCCCATCCAGCATTCGATCATGAGGTAAAGATCAGTAAGTTTTCAGTAAATGAAACTACTTATGGACTGCAGTACAAAGGAATCATAGTAGTCATATAGCGTAGAACCATAGAATGGCTTGGTTTGGAGGGGACCTCAAAGATCATCTAGTTCCAGCCCCCAGCCATGGGCAGGGCTGCCGCCCCCCATCATGCTGCCCAGGGCCCCACCCAACCTGGACTTGAACGCCTCCAGGGGTGGGGCACCCACAGCTTCCCTGGGGAGCCTGTGCCAGTGTCCCACCACTCTCTCAGTGAAAGAGTTCCCCCTGAAATCTAACCTAAATCTTCCCTCCTTTAGTTAAATACCGCTTCTCCTTCTCCTATCGCTATCTACCTGTGTAAAAAGTTGATTTCCCTCCTGAATATATCGTATCATATGGTCCCTGATTTTAAGAAGTTTGGCTACAAAAGGCTGCTAGACTGTTTTTGACAATCATATGTGATTTGACAAACATATGTGATTTGCTAGTTGAGAGACTATGATGGTGCTTCTCATCCACATTGAAACTGTATTTGCATTTGCAATGTCTTGGTGTTCTTTCTTGTTACAATGCAAATGTCACTAAAAATGCCTGTTGCTATTAGCAGTATATATCAGAATAGTTTAGAGAGTTGACCCAAAGAATAACCTTCTCAGATAATGAAGTTTCTTTGGCATCTCACAAACATTGTTTGGTATGTACACCTTTTCTACTGTGTAGAATAGGAGACTATCGCCACAAGATCCCACCACTCCGCTCCTGATTTTGTCAAAAGGTGGTAATCAGATAGGCCCAGTTTCCAGATTCATCCTTCAGTTTTGAACAGATTATGACTGCAGTTTCAGCTGAACCTCTGGAAGTATTTGTACACAAGGAGAAGAAAAGTGGAACACAAGCGACAACAGCAACAAAAATACAACAGAACATAGATAGTAGAAACAGGAGGGAAGATGTGGGGTGGCAGCAACCAAGGGGGACAAAAATGGTAAAAGACAGCAGCATCTCATTTTTCATCCACGATGAATTAATCAAAGATTTATAAACATTTAGACAAAGTCCTTTTATGCTTGTCAGAAGTTCGTCTTCTCTAGACTGTTATTAGCTCATTAGATGGTTAAGTCAGACAAGCCAGTGTGCCAAGCTCCTATCCCTTGAGGCATCTTTTCTCCAATTAGACTACAAAACACTTGGTGTCTCTGGAAAAAAAAAAAAAAAAAAAAGAAAGAAAGAAAGAAAAGAAAAAATCAGGCTATCATTGTCGCAGAATGGGCACTTCTTAAAAACTGGAAGACCTCAAATCTTCAAATATATTTATCCTATGTATTTCTCAGTTTTCCCAGTTGTGAACTGGAGGCAGTTTCTCTTTTGCCCATGTGGTATGGTTTATATTTTAATTCGTTCATTGCTGTCTGTGAAGTTCAGCGCAACTCTTGGATAAAGGAAATTCTATTTACTCAAGCTAGTAATATTGCTGCTTTGAAGGCTTCTCTGATCTGTGACGGGAATTGGTAGATAGAGTGGCCTAAGCCAAATTCTCAACAAATGCTGACTCTTTCTCTGCTGCTTGGAACAAGGAAACTCCAACATTGATCCAGAGATGTAAGTTCAACAATCCACTAATCTCCGAATTTCTCTGAGCCCATGATTAATTAAAAGTATGTTCAGCAAAGCTCGTATATTTCTGTTACAGGAGCTCTGTGGACCCAAAACAAAAGAAATAAAAAGAAAATTAAACATTCACAAGGTCACGTTCCCAAAAGCCCTTCATAGTCTGATTGACTGAGGAAGAGAAACTGAGCAGGCCAGATGAAAATCAGTCAGAACAACAATGCCCAAGTGTCTTCTTGAGTAGGGAAAATCCCTCCAGTTAAATTGGCCTCTACAATGTAATCTTCGAAAACTTTGAAATTACACCATAAGGACAGAAAAACGTACTCCATTCCAGTGTGATGGCAACAGTGTTTCTAAACTGATCAGCCCTGGGGAGAAGCCTGAGTTCTGTTTCCCCCAAGAGAGCTATTGAGCTCCTTTTTCAAATGATGACACGCAGAGTTATTCCTTGAAATCTCAAATGAGTAACAGATTTCTTGAATAAATCTGCTTAGCTGCAAAAGTGTCAAAGATATTTTGAAAGGCTATTCACTCATGAATACAGAAGGACTGTCCCCTGGTGTCTTTCTGTCCAAAACCAATAGACAGCTGCCTCTCTGATGAGAGGAATCTGGCTGAGTGTTTGGTCTGCTAGAGCCCTAGGACTACAACATTTAGGTCTAGAGGATACTTTGAGAGGTCATTTACTCCATCTTCTGCACTACAGGAGGTTTTATCTTCCAGTGATTTAAACTCTATGAATTCCTAGGCTATTACTCTGGAGCAACCCAGTCACCAATACTGGCATCCCAAGGACCTCCTCATTGTCTGTCCTAAATTTACCTTGTTCCACTGTAAAGCCATTAATTCCTGCTGTATTCAAAGCAAATGCAGGGAAACAGGTTACTCATTGCATCTCTGCAGCAATCTATAGCTTTGTCTTGTTTTTCCTTCTCTATAGTGAACAGCATCACCACAATCTTTCCTCTCAGGTCACTTTTCTGTGCTTCAGAAAGTCCTCATTTTTCTCCCCTGGGCCCTCTGTAGTCCATCCCCGTATTCCTTCATTCACAGACTTAACAGCAGAACTTTCACTCCTGCTGAGTATAACGGAAGGATTTTTTTCTTGCATCTTGCAGTTTGTGCGTTTGTTTACACATCCCAGCATGATATTTGCTTTTGTGTGTGTGTGTGTTGCAATACCGTGACTTTGAGTCATAGTCAGTCATAGACAGGAGTCTTTTCTGAAGGTCTGAAGCACTACGGTGATGAGACAAACTTATTCCTGGTGATCTCATCCTTTCAATCCGTTGTGGAAGACTTGTGGGATGATTTAGCCCTACTGGTTTCACATCTGTCAAGTTATACAAGAGATTTCATTGCCATTTCCTCTTTCTGTGTTAACAGCCCAACGCAGTATAGTACAGTGAAGCTAATAGCATTAGTTCTTGGTAATTGAACCTTTCACAAAAGGGATGGTTGCAGAATGAAAGCTAATTGCAATTTTAAAATTCTCTCTAATTATTTTGTTTTACGGCCCCTTTGCCAAAGACCATTGGATTCATAGTCCTGCTTGCTTATTTTGTTACATCGTGAATGGAATTTGAAATTATGCAAAGCATGGCAGCGTGGGAAAGTGGAGTATGTGCAAGTGATGTTGTGCCTGGAAGATGAGTTGTGGAACAGAGCTATTGGAGTCAGCCTCAGCCAACTGGGGCAAGTCCTTGAGACATGTCATCTTATTAATATTTTTCCACATCCTTGTGAAGCCTGATGGTCCTATAAGGATGGAATGATTATGAGAGGAAAAAAATGGACATTGAAATTTCAATTTAGATTGCTTGACGAAAATAGAGATATTTCAGCAAAATGAAAATATTTGTAAAATTTAATCACGCAGTCCTTTCCATTAGTAAAATATTCCATGGGGGAAAAAAGAAAAAAAAAATGCTTATTGAGTTTGTTCCCACGGCCTTTAAAGGGATTACAAGAAACTTTGGACTGGGCAATGCTACCTGCAGAACGTGTTCTCCCATTGATGCGTTACACATCATTGATGGCGTCACAAACTTCTAGTTAACACAGAATGAAAGAGTTAAATCTAAAATTTTTTCACCATTTATGCATTTGTTCTTTTTCACACTCTTTTTGCTATTCCATAGATAATCATTTTATTCCATTTAATTTTAGTTTTTTGTCAGTTCCACCATGGGGTTCCCAAACATTAGTACAGTTTGTAGACAACAAGAAAAACATTTAAATCCTTAAAGTCTATGCAATTCTATTTACTGTCCCTAAAGGAGAATATTTCTGGTATTACCGGACAACAATCTACTGTACTTACTCAGCTTTTATTCAGTTCCTGCTCATGCAGACCTTCTAGAAGTTGGTGGAAATTTTATCCAAATAAGGACTTCATTTAAAAAGTGTCCCATGACAGATTTCTTCAGTGTTTGCAAAATCTGTATTCTTGCCCCTACTTGTTTTTGAAAATTGAAGTTAAGTTTGTTATAGAGCGTACCTTAAAAGCTTTGCCTGCCCTATCATATTGCTCCTTTAATGTATTACTTTGTTCAATTGTCCGTCTCTGCTCTGCCCTTGTGAGGCCTCATCTGGAGTACTGCGTCCGTCCAGGTCTGGGGCCCCCATACAAGAAAGACAGGGAGCTGTTGGAGAGGGTCCAGAGGAGGGCCATAAAAGATGATCAGAGGGCTGGAGCACCTACCCGACAAAGGCAGGCTGAGGGAGCTGGGCTTGTTCAGCCTGGAGAAGAGAAGGCTGCGGGGTGACCTCACTGCAGCCTTCCAGTACCTGAAGGGAGCCTACAAACAGGAGGGGAGTCAACTCTTTGAAACAGCAGGACAAGGGGAAATGGTTTTAAGTTGAGAGAGGGAAGAGTTAGGTTGGATGTCAGGGGGAAGTTCTTTACCAAGAGAGTGGTGAGGTGCTGAAACAGTTGCCCAGAGAGATTGTGGATGCCTCGTCCCTGGAGGTGTTCAAGGCCACGTTGGATGGGGTCCTGGGGAGCCTGGTCTAGTGTTAGATATGGAGGCTGGCAGCCCTGCCTGCAGCAGGGAGGTTGGAGCTTGACGATCCTTGAGATCCCTTCCAACCCAAGCCATTCTGTGATTCTGTGATTCAATATTAAGTGCATAGTCTGATTGGATTTTTCTGAATTTAAAGTGGTAGTTGTTGGTTAAACATGGTAATCATTGCATGTATGACTGGGTGAGAACAACATGATAAGAGAATAATTGTCTTAAAACAGCATCCAGGAGTTCATCCAGCTCCTGCCGTTTTTGCACTGTGGGCAGTGAGCCCAATTTTAATACGCATAACCTAAAATGTACAAAAAGCAGAGTGGGAGAATGAACGGGTAAAAATGCCAAAAAATGTCATGGGATGAGACTGTGCAGAGTCTGCAAGGCTATGAGGAGTATGTACCGAGCACAAGAAGACACTTATACACCACCAAAATGAGTTCAAGTGCAGGCATCAACTGTCTTTTATTTCAGTAGGGTGAACTGGGACTTGGCCAGCAGCAAGGCTCAGTCAGAACAACTAGTAAGGATGAAAAACTTGGGAGGCATCCAGGACAGCAGCCTAACATTAATAGCATTAAAAATAATTTTCAGGCAGATCAATATGAAACCTGTTTGCTTAGAGCCTGAGGGTGATTGGAGAGAGAGAGAGAGTCTTGGGAACACAGTAAGTGAAAACACAAAGTGTGTAACATTTTCATCAAGTAAGACAAAATTTTTGAAATCCAAGCCTGTTTGGTGCAAAATGTTTGCCAGCCCAGAGCGGTAGTCTGTCTTGACGTAGGGGAAACCTGGCTGAGTTCTTTGAGATCATTTCAACAGGACTGGCCTCCAGGATGATGGGCATAATAAGGATTTGTCTGTAACTGAAGAAGGGGAATTTTGGTTAGGGGTAGGATTTGGGGTTTTTCAGCTGACTTTTCCCTTTATACAGACATCATGCAGCCTGCATTTCTTGCGAGGGAATAACCACCCCTGAAGGCAGGGAATGGAGAAAGAGCATGACTGTTTGTAAACTAGCCAGAAGCTAATCAAGCTGAGTTTAATTAAAGAGCGTTATAGGATATTAATAACATTTGTGACCTTTCCCTGTCCAGAGTGTAATATTTTTCTTAATTTTTATTTTAAGTTTATCTACATGAGAGTAAATATTGTTGTAAGGGTTTATCATAGTGAGAGAAAACACAGGTGTGTTGCTTGCCTATCCTCTGCTCTGGCATGAAAATTAGCAGTTCACTACAGTTCTTTTCAGACTTTTCACTCACAAAAGTGTATCAGTGCAAAGTTCATTCCTTATTAATGCCTGAACTTCATTAAAAAATATTTTCCCATGTTTTTAATGTACTAAATGTATCAACATGAATTAACCCATTTCAAAGATGTTTCTTTTCTTCCCATTTTCCCTCCTGCTGGTTTTCCAACCAGGCTCTGGGAAATTCCAATATTTCAAAATTTGGTTTTGATGAATATGAAATTGAGAAGTTGAAATATTCTGTAGATGATATTCCCCTTCTCTTCCTTCCCTGAGGGAAAGTTCTCAGAGAGTTTTAGCACAGAAATAGCAGAGCATTATGCTTAAACACTTTTACTGGACAAAAATGATTTAACATTCCCAGATCCCTGTGTTTGGGTTTCTTGAAACAAATCCAAATATTTTGTTACAACGTGACCTTGCATTAATCTGCACCCACCCAAGCTGCTGCAGGCTCTGGCAGGGTGATCAAGAGTCCTTCCTCCTCTGCAGGCTGAGGTTGCACCAACCTGATGCTCAGTCCCAGCCTAATGGATGAAAGGTGCTTTTGCTTGGCAAGGTTATTAGTGCTCCCCTTTAGCCCTGCAATATGTGCACAGATGAGGATTAAATAAATGCTTGTCTTAGAAGAAATGAAAATAAGTGGCCCCGCCTGACAAGAGGAGTCTGAATTCTGGCTTCCAGCTTCCAGTCGCTGAGTCTCAACACCTGCAGCCACTTCGTTGAGGGTAGGCAGGGTGGTTGGCGGCAGCTGAACCAAGGAATAGAAAAACCAGCAAAGAATATCAGTTGCTTGGGTATTTTGGTAATCCTAACTTAGCAAAAACTATTTAAAACTGAAGCATTTCTTTCCATTCTCCATGCCCAGAAGAGATCTTGCTACTATACAGAGCTGCAGCCTTGTGAGTTTGTTTTAAAATGGAGCTCATTTTTATTCTCTTAGTACTGCACAGGTCACAGTCATGTTTTTAATTACCAATCAGACTTCCATTAAGGAAATAAAATGAATTTTATGTGCTGGTTGTCAAAGGTCCATATAGCTGCCTCATTTCATGTGCCCTGGCCATTCAAGCAGCAAGCAAATGAACAGAAACTTACTCAGGGGTAGTAAACAAAACCTTGAATCCTTTGCCCCACGGAAGAGAGACAGAGGCTGAGATGGAGAAGCTGCAAGGACTTTTCATTTTTCATTCTCTTCAGCTGTGTTTTTCCTGTCTGCCATGAGCAGTGTGAACAGAATGTTAAATATGCCTTTAAGTTACCCATGGAAAGAAAAGGTCACACACATACACGTTCAACATCTCTCTTTCTCTTTCTTTTTTGTGTGTCTATTGTGTTTGTATGAATGAGCATAGAGAGACCCCAGCCCTAGAACATGAAAAACTGAACTGTGGGACCCATCAATTTTCTTAGAAATTTCAACAGGGAGAGATTATAATAGTCATATATTCAATTTATTTATAAAGCATTCTCTGTCAGGCATCACTGCACTGCACAATTATGAAAGAATTGTAGTAGATTAAAAACATAGATTAGAGAATCATAAAATGCACCAGAGTGATTGAATCAAAATGCATTTGACAGAGATGTTTTAAAAGTGGCATGTGACGAGTTCTTCAGGGTGGTCAGTCAGAGAAAAGTCCCTGCTCAGTGGTGCATTCAAACAAAGGCTTGAAGGAGGATTTCTGCAGGGGTTCCCTTGTGTCTCTCCAATTCTTATTCTGGCCCTACAGTAGTTGAGGGTAACTCAGAGTGAGTCTAAATTGTGTTGGATGTGACTATTGTTTCGTGTTTGCTGACTTCTCATTCTATGCTAGCTGCCCAAATGCTTCTTTCCGTGTTGTGCTCATCCATCCCCAGCTAGCCCTGTCCTCTCCTGGAAGTGTGCCACATGGCAAGGGTCTGCATGAGGGACACTGCTGGTTGGTCTGTCCACTCAGGGCTCCCTGTGAAAGGCAATTTAGGGAAGATTTCCTGAGAAGTTATAAAGGGGATGAAGAGAAATGGGAAAGTCAGCCTATAAGCAATTACTGACTTGCCTAGTAATAAGGGGACAATATTTTCCATGTTAAAATTAGTAGTAAAATTCTCCCTGATTTAGTCTATATTTTAGTCTAGCCTGGCATATACTGGAATTACTCAAAACCTTGTAGAATCAGATGAAATTAAAAAGAAAAAAAGAATATGAGAGAAAAAATGCTTTGTCAAATTAATGTTGTGGAATGCAGCTCTTCCACACCCCTTGTCCATGAGGGGACTATAAAAACCCTTGGCATGAAGAAAGTCTCAATATGGGTACATTTCCAAAGGAACTCACTGTCCGCATGTTGAGTCCTGTTAGAAATTCAGTGCTTTGTTTTGGGACACAATTTTTGATGAGCTCTTAGTGCCACCATCAGTCATCTTTTCTAAGTGCCACTAAGGTGCATGGTTTGATGGTTGGATTGGGTGATTGGACTTGGTAATCCTGAAGGTATTTTCCAACCTAAATGAATATATGAAAGATGAAGGTTCTTCAGCATAACATTGTATGCGACTACAGCTTAAACTTACAAGATAGACAAACTGTAGTTGTGATAATGTTGATTCTAGGCAGTTTAAAAAAATCATTAGTCTCCCTGAAATCGTGTGGCTAACTTAAAATTAATACATCTCTTGAGGACAGGAATTCACCTTTGTTAAGTATTTTCACTACCACTATGAAGTTTAGAAATCGCTGTTCATATATTCACAATCAGATTATAAATATATATTGAGAACTCCAGACCTGTCACTTCAGGAACTAGCCTGTATATGGCACAAAGCAATAGAATCATTAGAACAGCCGTAGCTGAGATTCTGTATCCTATTTCCAGAAGCAAGCGTGGTTGTGTATCCTGTGCAGTGAAGGCCTTTTAGAAACTGTCCTAATGAGCCAGTATTGTTTACACTGATTTTTTATAGAATTCCCCTGAAATCGGCTATATACTGTTCTGCTTGCCAACAAAGTACAAGATTCAGTATTTAACTCCAACGTGATTTTGAGCATAGAAAGGTGAGACTTGAAGGGACTGTGTTTAAAAACCAAACCAAACCAAAGACTAATAATATATTTTTAATTTAAAATTAACACTGAGATTTTTTATGGTTGGTAGACTTGTGTATCTCATTGCGCAGATGAGCAAATCCAAACACCTAAGCATAGTGAATAGCCGATGTCTAACTTATATGAGCCATTCTGGGATTTGAATGAGACATGATACGCCTTATGATGATCTATTAGATGTAGCTGTCATGCTGAAGCTGCTCTGATTTAAATGGATGCCCCTGGTACTCCATCCTTAATCAGTGGTTGGTAGATGGACAATTGATTGTGGTGTTTCAAATGGCTTTTTTAACCTTGGAAAAGGTACCAGACTGCCTCTGAAAATGCAGAAGGGAAACTAGTAAAAACTTTTCTAGGGGTGAATTTCATTCCTGTGCATGGTAACAGCACAACACCTAGCCAGCTTTTAATTCCCATCCAGAGATCCTAAATGAGTCATAAACCTTATGCCGCCTTCCATAATGTTGCTTCCCTCTGGAAGGGTAATCTCCTATTGGTCTGATCAGAATATAAAGTGACAGTTCATTTCAATTTAATCAGAGTAGTGGACCAAAACAAAAATAACTAGGACGTGAATTTCTTTGCTTCTTCACAGCCATTTAGGCTAGAGTGATTGTATATTGGATGGCTTCAGTTCTTCGTAGCAACAAAGGAAAACAAAGCCTATAAGGAGAATATTTCTCTGACTTACATTCATATATAGGCAGAATGCTATTATTCTTTTTCAATCTAAAAAAGAAGGCATCTTGAGCAAGGAAACCCAAGAGGTTTCTAGTACTGCTAGCCAAAGACCATGAAGAAAAATCTTATATTGGTTAGACATTATCTAAAGAGGCCAAATTTGAAGTTCAATTGAATGCATAATTAAGGCAAGTGCTTGACTATCTCTGTGATAGGCAACGAGGCATCCAACTGGTAAGTACTGATGTGTGGTTGTTTGTTAGGTTATTCTGAGGACTAGATATCCGTTTAGAATGATGAAATATGCAAACAGATTCTTAGAAAAGTATAGGTTGAAAAGAACTTTGGTGGGTTGTCTTGTCCAAATTCCTGCTCGAAACAGGACTGTTTCCATAATTAGTCAAGTTGCTCAGAATCTTCTTCAGTATAAAGGTTTCAAAATCTCACTCCTCCTATTATGGGCCAAATAATGTTGACATACATTAACCTCTTTTAAAATGTAAGTTTTCCAATAATTATATTATTCCTTATAGAATAAGGTAATTTATTCATTTATTTGTTATAAGACACCTAGCAGAGGGAATTGCCCCCCTTGTACCTTGGTTTTCTACTACAATTGGACACTGACAGAAAATATAACTCTGCTGAAACCATATATAACTTCAGTTTGGTCCTGGACAAAGTGCTGCAAAATAAATAAATAAGGAGCTTAGACTAGATCCTGCAAGAGAACTAGGCATGAAGTATTTGTTAATTTGGCAAGAAACACTTGGAGACCGTGCATATATATCAAGTCTGTGATTGTTCAAAACTATTAATGTCCTCCTTTCCATTTACTTCCATGGAAGTTCTTTTAAGTGCATCATGGGCATGTTATAAATTTTCAAGCACCAAAGCCTGGGTTGTGCTACATTCCTGTTCTATAGTTTCTCATTTCAGATTAGCGAGAATTCTATATTTATCTGGTTTATTCTTCTAATGCTGTGCATCTTTAAAGTTGTAGCACATGGCAGTATTCCCCATTCACAAGTGTTACTTGAAGGTGGTATTTCTGTAGTACTCGGTGTGTATTTAACTTTGCTCACAGAAAAGGCAGAGATAAAGATATAGTATTTGGTTGGAGTAGAGTGGAGGCAGTGCTGATCATATTTGGAAATCTAAGCTTTCAGAAATTGTTCTGATTTCTGTTTACCAGCTCAAGGGATTATGTTTAGTTAAATACCAGCCATCCACTTCCTTCTGTGGTCTTATTTTATCATTGTCAAGTAAATGACCTTTTCTTGATTTGAAGGGGAATATTCTTTTGGAGGAACTGGTAGAAAGGACAATGTGTTTTAGGTCCAGTATTAGCAGTAAATTAGGTTACGTTCAACCATACACTATCTAATCATTCCTTTACTTTTATTAAAAATAAAAAATTCGGAACTGGTCAGCGTTTTCTGCAATGACAGTCATTTTCATAAGTCAAAAAAGTCCAAACACTTGCAAGTTTTATTCCCTCAAGTATTTGTGTACTATTTTCACGCGTACTTAGCTGAAAACATCTCCTGAGTAACCAAATACACTCAGAAGTAACTCAGTGTTAACAGGCCTGTCTCAACATCTGCTTTATTGACTTGATCCTATACGTAAGTGCACATATGTGGCTCTTTCACAGTGAAGGTTGAAATTATTAAGCAAACAGTAGCATTCAGGTCAGCGTTTTCACACAGCAAGGATATCCGTATCTCAGATGTGATGGTAACTTGTAATCCAAAAAAAGGAATCTCTTGCACAAAGTCTTAGGGCTGTTTTCCCAGCTCTGCAAGTCAGTTTCCTTACTTCCCATCAGCAAAACATTGTTTTCCCTACTAGGAAAAAGTCTGAGTGTTCCCACTCTGACTTGTATCTCCCAGAGCCTATTTGTACAATTAATGAGAAAACATCCTATATGACAGAGGCCCTTAAAATATCATTGTTTTCCTTGGATAACTGAATATTTGCATTACTGAAGAACTGTATTCCCTTATGTTAGGAAAGCACTAGGGAATAGTAGTGCAGACACTGACGTAACTTGTTCTAAGATCGCACAGGCAGCTTTAGATGGGTCCTATCTGTGAAGAGCTTGCTGCACTTTGCTTCAAATATGTAAAATCTAGGTTTTGAAATTGTTTGTTACAAGATAAGCAGAGTTCTAGCAGAGACAGAGTGCAGTGTTTGAGAAAACCTGTGCTGAGTGAATTTCAGATTGTAAACTTTCTAGATTGGGATGTACGAAATGCGAGGCTCTGACTGTGATTGAGCCTTGGGTAACTCTTGCAATGAGAATGCTCTAACCCAACAGTGCTGCTGGGTGGATGGGGTTTGAAAAGCTAAGGACTGAGATCATTCTGATGACTGGGTGCCCAGGAGCAACGCTGGTCTGCTTGCTCCTCCCATGGCAGGAGAAAAACCCCAAGGCACCCTACAGTGCTGTGCTGGGATTTCTGTGCTGTATTCAGACTCCTCCTGTGCACCCAGGCTGCCATTAGGTACTGTTTAAAAATTAAAAACAAAAACAAACCTATGACGTCTTCAGAAAGCACATGGGATTAGAGGGGCTTTGTACTTAATATAGTAATCCTCTTTTGGAAATACATCTTAGAGGCTCAGCAGCAAGTTACTGTTTGTTTCTTTAAGAATGAAATGATGTACAGTTTGTTTCTTGGCAATGCTGGTGCTGGCTGGTCTGTCAGTCAGGGCAGCTGATGCTCATGTCCTGTATCTGTAATAAAACAGAAGAGAATAGTGGTGGAGCCATTGCTGGAGTATGTGTGTGCTCCAGGCGCTGATCGGTTTTAGAAAACTTCTTTCACTCCTCTTCCTCCACTCAGTTTGCTTTTCTGTTTACTAGTTCAGTTTAGGTGTTTTTTTTTTCCTTCTTTTGAAACATTTTTATCAATACTGTTCAAGCAGGAAGCTCTTGCTTTGTGATTCTGCAACCTGCAACATTCTTATTGAGTCTGAGCCTCATCAGCATGGTTCCCATTCCTAAGACACAACTGAAAAAATACCATGCCTTCTTTCTTTCAGCTCCAAAATGTTTGCTGTCTTTTGATGCTGTGGTTTGAGTATGTGCTTTTAAGGAACAGTGCTGCTGGTATCTCCTTTCCCCCCCAGGAGGTTGCAGGCAGCCCCAGCAGTCCCTGGAGATGCTCAAGGTCAGGCTGGACAGGGCTCTGAGCAACCTGATCTACCTGTGAGTGTCCCTGTTCACTGCAGGGGCTCGGACCAGATGGCCTTTAAGGGTCTCTTTCACCTCAAATGATTCTGGGATTCTTTTGACATGGCACCAAACTGCCTTCTCAGAGGAGCAGGGTTTCTGGATACTTTATGGTGTTATGTCTCTCAGGAGCCTGAAATACTGGGGCCCAGTCTGCCTAATTTCTGGGAGCAAAGTTCGGAGTGAGCAGCCAGCAGCAGCGTGGCTGCCCATTTAGCAGAGGCAGGTCCTGGGGCTGCCAAGTGCACTGGGTGTTCCTCTTGTGTCCAACCAGGGCAGCAGGTGGCTGAGTCAAGTCTGAGCTCCCCAGGCAAGGGGCACTGAGTGGGACTGCACCCAGGTCCCTGGGAGCCTGCTTCTGTCTCCTCGCTGCTGGGCTGTGCTGTGCTCATAACAGCTCTTCAGTTTTATGGTGTACGGAAGAAAGGGAACACAAATTAATTAGTAGGCTCTTCAAATTCTTCTCAGTTCTGAGCGGGAGCAGCTCCCTGAAATGGCCTTGGAGTAGCTGCACTGTGTAAGTTGGGCAGTATTTTTCCTTCAGTCCTGAAATCATTAATTTAAGAGCAGAGTATCATAAAATCTCTCTCCTCTGCTCAGCATTCTGTATCTTATGTTCATTTCAGAGGCTTTTATATGATTTTGCTTTTTGGGAAGCTTTCCATCTTAACCCGAGCATTGTAAAGAATTTATTCAAACAGCCGGTAGCTATATATGTATATATGCATATATATATGTATATATATGCATGTGCATGTAGTATTTTGGCATATTATTACCTCAGTGACATGGTTCAACAAAGCAGGAGTCAATCATCCCACAGACATCTTCAGAGACAGCATGGTATGAGGCTCCTAAACCAACTCAGTGGAACCTGTTAGGTGCTGAAATACTGGCTGCTGTGTGCAGTGTTAAATAATGAAAAAGTTTTTTCCAGAATTTTCCCAAGTATTTGCTTTCTTGGTCTTTTGGTTGTATAATATAGGTATTTCAATGAAATTCATGGAGTGGAAAGGCTCTTCTGGCTGGGCGGAGCAGTACAGCAGAGCACTGCCACCACAGAGGGCACTGAGCCAGACACAGCGGCAGCATTTGTCCCAGGGATTCTTGAGGTCAAGGGCAATGTTTAGAGATAAATCACTGGGCACGAGGTCAGCCTTAGGCCTTCCCCTTCAGTTGTTTAGCCAGTCGGGTTCAAGTTGTACTCGGAGGTGGTAAATAAGAGAGTGGGCTCCTCGAAAACCCTTTGAGTGCCAAGAGAAGTTGTAGGGGAAGGCTGTTTTGGGAACCTATGTTTCTCCATGAGCCAATTTCTCTGCTTACAGAGCAGAATGGATTGAGTGCAAGCAGCAATCTCAAGGGCAGTCTGAATGACAGAGTGGGCTTGGAGCTACCAGTGGCCCTTTTTGAGGGAAAGAAGAAGAGCTTACCCACAAGTGTAGGAAATTCTTTGGCTGGAACAGGGAGTGAGACTCATTAATGCAGTAGTCGCAAGTGCTTTTTGCTGTTGTATACTTCTCTGACTTCAATGGGAGAAAAATTCTTGGTGTCCTGATCTATGTCTGGGACAGTGATGGGCAAATTCTGTATTGTGGGCATGTTCAAAAGCTTTATGACTGGATCAGATAAATACAGAACAATACTTTTTTAGGTGCTCTTTGTAGTAAACACCGGGGATTACTGCAGGCGTTGTGGTAGCATTAAGGGAGAGAAGAGATCAATATTTTAAAGTGTAAGCATATACCTGCTACCATCAGATGGAATTTCTCAGGCGTATAAAATAACATGCTAATATAAACATGGAAATGGCCAAGTATCACATTTTTTGATTAATGAGTTGCTAGTGAGTTGCTATTAATTACCTGGATCTGAATGGAGGAAGTTCAAATGGGCAACTGAGTCAAATGATGAAGTGATCTTATGTAAACTCGCACATTTTATGTTTCTGTGTCATATGAAAGTGTCATACATGCATTCATCAGCACCACAAGACAGAGGAGCAGGGCAACTTTGGACTTGTAAAGTATTGAGCTACGTGCCTGATTGTCTTGCCGCATATCCTACAAGATATGACCAAGACTATCTAGATTGTTTTAATTTCTATTTCAGATTTTTATTTTTTGAATGAAAAATACTCTTAATAACTGACTTTGTAGCTTAAACTCAAAAGGGGCCTAGTCTCCCTTTGCTGTCATCTTCTTTTCTCGTACTTATTTCCCACCCAGCTTGCCACACAGCACTTCTGTAGTGATTAGCTAATGCTGCCATTTCCCTCCTACTTAGATGGAGGTCCCAACCACTTCTGCAATGCTACTATTCTTATTTCACTCTGGGGCTGAAAACCCAGAGATGAAAGACAGAGAGCCTATGTGCTGTCTCCTGAAGGCTGCTTGCTTGTCCTGAATAGGACTATACAGTCACTAGAAGTGACTTTGTTTGGATGTGCTTAAATTTCAGCCTTCATTTCACAGGGACATGTACATTTCTGATGGAATGACTAAATGCCTCATGTGTTAGTCAGCCTGATTCAAAAATCAGAAACTGGTGACAAACCAATAGCCTACCTATTCCCAGCAGTAGAAAAAAGGAATCCCAAAAAAGGCATTGTATGAAACACGCACCAGTGAATTTCTCCCTGTCCTTCTCTGCAGAACTGCATCCAGCAACACTTTCTCTCTGGAGGTAGAAAAGAACTGGATACAGTTCGTTCAGAAGGGTGACAGCACTTGGCAGTGTTTCCTGCAGAGAGCTGGCGCTGACACATGCCTGCAGACCCTCTGCCCTCCTCCTGTGCACACACTTGTGCAGTGGTCGGTCCCTACCAAGGCAAAGGCAGCAAATGCCTCACCAAAATTTGCTGCCATCATCCTGTCAGATTGGCTGCAGAATATGCAAGTCTGAGGAGGAAAGCCCTCTGGCAAGTCACGGATGTTAGATGTACCCAAGTGATGAGATAGTGAGCTGGAGGCCGTGTGGGTGGAATGTGACAGCAGAAACTGTCCTTGTCCAGTGTTTGTCACTCATGCTAACTGTTGTCTTTCTTGTTCTCTTTTCTCTCCAGGAACGAGTGGAATATCTCTTTCTCATAATTTTTACAGTGGAAGCATTTTTAAAAGTAATAGCATATGGACTTCTCTTTCACCCCAACGCTTACCTCCGCAATGGCTGGAATTTACTAGATTTTATAATTGTGGTAGTAGGGTGAGTACCAGCATCATGTCTTTGAATACACTCTACACCTTGGGACGCTGGGAACCTTTGGGAGCATGAAGGGGTATGAGGGTTGGAACATTCCTTATAGGTGACGTGAGGGGCTGCTATCCATCTTTTTCTCTCTACCACATGTTCTACCAAGCGTTACTGCACAGTCTGAAAATACAGTTAATTCCTGCTGGTCATCTGTAAGTGTAACTTGATTCATGCTGATTTCAGTGTGTAGCACTGACTTGCCTTAAGGTAAATAAATAAGGATTGACATCCAGTTGATGTACATTTTCTCTCTAGTATCCCTTGCTATTTAGACTTTCCCAAAGCTTTCAACGGTTTGCAAGATATGGAAATCAAACTGCTTTTTTTGTAATGGATAAAAAGAGAAAGCAGTGCAAGTAAAGTGCTTTAACACATTTATGGTAGAAGAAAATCCCTTTATTTGCAAGTCCGTGTGAATATTAAAGAAAAATATCTAGGTAGAATTCATAAATTAACAATGGGATTTAGTGAGAAATAAGTTCTGTGATCTTGTGAACTTCTACTCTTTTGTAAAGAAGGATGAAAATTTTAAATCTCAGGTTTTCATTTTCAGAAACAACAACATAAAAGTTCTTTAGTTCAATCACACTGTTCTGATGGTGATCTCAAGGCTTTTGATTTGGACAATTTTAATGCTTTAGTCTTATTAAAGACTAGTTCTACTATTATGGATCACATTTCCACCTTAAGCTGCAGTCTCTTCTCTGTATTTTTCAAGCTTGGCATTTAATTTATTTGAACAAAACAAAATAAAGTAACTTACACTTTTTTTCTTGCTGAGTGTAAGAGATAAATAAGGTTTTTGGTTTGTGATTGTTGAATGGAAGGAATGAAGAATAAACTACCCCGAAGACAAATAGAGAAGGTATTTTTTCTCCTGAGTAATCGGTCCCACCCTCCCACAGCTCCATTATTACAGAATGTCATCGCCCACAAAAACTTTCAGTCTTTCCACCTCTTTCCCAAGGAAACTCTGCATCAGAATCACAGAATCATAGAGTGGTTCAGGTTGGAAGGGGTCATCCAAGTTCCAACCCCCTGCCATGGGCAGGGCTGCCACCCAGCAGTTCAAGCTGCCCAGGGCCCCATCCAACTGGCCCTGAGTGCCTACAGGGATGGGGCACCAACAGCTTTTCTGGACAGCCTGTGTCAGGTCTTCACTCTGCCCTCTGAGTGAAAGATTCCCTCCTAACATCTAACTTAAATCTCCCCTCTTTTAGTTTAAAACCACTCCCCCTTCTCTTATCACTATCCAGCTATGTAAAAAGTTGTTCTCTCTTCTGTTACTAAGCTCCCTTTAAGTACAATTCCCAGGTAAAGCATTAAAAAGGGCACTCTGAGTCACTCCTTATAATTTCTGCTTCTAATCAAAGTTTAACTTGACCATTTTTGGGGTGGTCCCAAATTATTGTTTCAGCAGACTGCTCTGTGCTACCTGTTACCTACTGCTTCCAGCATCATGGGGAAAATGTGGTGATGTACTGGAACAGCTTGCCTAGAGAGGTTATGGATGCTCCACTCCTGGAGGCATTCAAGGCAAGGCTGGATGCAGCTCTGGGCGGCCTGGTCTGGTGGTTGGTGACCCTGCCCATGGCAGGGGGTTGAAGTCAGATGACCTTTAAGGTACTTTTCAACCCAGGCCATTCTATGATTCTATGAAAATTGGGTGGAAGGAGTTTCTACTGAGGGGAGAGAGAACAAGTCAGCACCAATTGTTATTCCCAAGACATCGCCCACTCAAAGTGGGCATACCTCCTCCATTTGCAGCAGTGCCCAGTTTCCTTTGTCCTTCATTCCTACCCACAGCCAGAAGATTGCACAACAAATTAGTAATTGGAACTTGGCAAATCCCCAACCCCTCCCCTGTCATTGTTGTCCAATTCTGTAGCTGGTTCTGCCTTTGAATGTCCTCAGACATCTCACGTGCCTTGGGGTCGCTGCTCGGTGAAGAAATACTGGAGAACAGAACTCCTATGAATATGATTATTTCCTTTTCATCTCTATGAGAAAGACTTTTTAAAGAGAGGTCATGTGTTACCTCTTCTTCTTCCATTGGTATGCTAGAGAGCAAGACTCCAGAAATCACAGGGTGGCATTATATCTAGTTTAAGTACAGTCCTTTTCAATTTTCCTTCCAAGGCAGTTAATCAGCAAGATGATATACAGGCTAAAATTAATTCCCCTGCCAATAATGACAGAAGCTACATCTCTCAGTTCTTGTACCCGTTCTTGCCTCCAGCAGCTCTCAGTCTCTAGATGGGGAACAAAAAATGTAACTGGGGAGGGATTACACAGCATAATAAACATGGCCAAGACCTCATGCTCTCTGTTAAATAGTAACAATCTCAAGTGACAGATTCCACTTCAAGGCCAGATGGGTCCCTTTGATGTTTATCTGTTTGAATTCTCTCCTACACTGGCACAGCCTAACCTAGTGTGCTGCTTTTTCTCTCCACAAGCCCTCTGCAAAATCTATGTGGCAATGCCATCTGTTCCTGTTCTGCCCCGTCTTCTTCTCCTAGGGGCTGTTGAAACACCTCAGTGACATAATGTTTAAATTTCAGTGGCATTTCAATAGTTTGTTAGAGCGGAAGCCCCATGGGAAATACAAGAGAGGGAAAGTGAGTTGGAAGAAAAGTGCAGAAATAAAGGCTTGTATCAGCATTTCTTTGTGGCACCTTTTTCTGTCCATTGATGAAGCTATTGGAAAAAGCTGAATGATTTGGGCACCCTTGTAGCACTGGGCAGAGGGGGTTATCTGGCCTGGGAGGTGAGAAACAGCATGACAGTAATAATAGAAGCATTAAAAAAATGACCATGCTAACTCCTATCTGTGCTTGTTCTGCCTCAGGTCTCATTTTCATCTTCAGTGATGGTTGTTCTAGAAAGTCTAGTTGGGAAGTATTTCATTTATTGATGAAAGCTAAGGGAACAGAGGAAAAGACAAGTTTTTAGATACTTTTTCATCTCTCAATCCACTTAGTATACACTGCTTACTACGCATGATTGTCCCTCTGGATGGGGCACTGGTGAGATCAAGGTGCAGTCTCGACAGTATTATGTTCAGTTTTGGGCTCCCTCACAACAGGAAGGATATGGAGTTGCTGTAAAGAGGCCAGAAAACAAGAGTCATGAGAAGCAGCTACACGAGCTGGGCTTGTTTAATGTGGAGATGAGGAAGCTGAAGGAGACTTCATCACCCTCTACAACTACCTTAAAGCAGATTACAGCAAGGAAATTATGGTTTCTCTTCTCAGGTGACAAGCGATAGGATGTGAGGAAACAGCTTCAAGTTGTGCCAGGGGAGGTTTAGGTTGGATATGAGGAAGAATT
Organism: Pavo muticus; assembly: GCA_016647715.1. Classification (NCBI taxonomy): domain Eukaryota; kingdom Metazoa; phylum Chordata; class Aves; order Galliformes; family Phasianidae; genus Pavo; species Pavo muticus. The sequence continues at coordinate 2,699,238 of JACDJE010000019.1, read as the reverse complement.
TCTTCATGGAGAGGATGCTCAGGCATTGGAATAGGCTGCCCAGGGGGATGTGGTGGAGACCCCATGCCTTGAAGTATTTGCGCAGCATGGATGTGGTTCTTAGGGACACAGTTTAGTCTTGGTTGTCGTAAGTGGTAGTTGGACTTGATGATCTTACGGGTTTTTCCCAACCTAAATGATTCCATAATTATCATGGAATCATAGAATTGTTTGGGTTGGAAAGGACCTTTAAGATCATCCAGTTCCAACCCCCCTGCTACAGGCAGGGACACCTCCCTCTAGACCAGGTTGCTCAAAGCCCCATCCAGCAGATCAATTAAGACCCATTAGATCAATTTAATTATGGTTTGGTATATCTTAAGCAGATAAAGAAGCTTAACTGCCTTCCTTTACATTAAAACATCCAAAGTCAATAGAATAAGAGAAACATGGTGACGTGTAGGACCAAGTGTAAATTCTAGGAGGAAGTGAAGATAACTGCTGTGTTTTCAGGAGAAAGGATGCACTTTAGACCTGAGGGCTTATAATAGCTTATTGTTCTTGCAGTGCAGGAGATCTGCTTATTCATCAGTTAAGTCTTTTAAGGCTTGATTCTAGCTTGTCTTTAAATAGCCTATGACCCTGCTATAGCAATACCATTAAATACTACTTTGAAGAAAAATATCTGTGGGTATCAATCAGGTGCTCTGTAGATAAGAACATTATTAGTTAAGAGCAGAGATCACACCCATAAGCTGCCTAATGAGGCACAACCCACAAGCACTGACAATTAGTCAAATTGTTTCCTGTTTCCTGTAATTTTACTGTTTTTTGAAAACATAAAACTTTCAGATAAAACAGCGATGTCCTTTAGCATTAGGCTGCTGGAGGAAATTTCTCTTGAGAAAAGACTAACGTGACAATGTTGTGTTAGAAGACTATCTGTCTTTCCTGGCAAAGCTGTGATTTGTCTGCCAAGCACAGTCATTCTCCAAGGACCCATAGCTTCTGCCAGTAAAAAGGTGTCATAATTTGAAAGTCAGGCTTACTTGGGAAGGTAATCAGCGAAGCTATTTGGAAAAGATCTGAAATTCAGAACAGATTGGAAAACGTGATCACAATATGTCTTCCTGAAGGCCTCTGGGGAGTTTCTAAGGGGTAGACCCAAACACTTGCACACTCACAAATCATGGGTGAATTGCAAAGCACGGTGAAAATAAAAATCACTATAGCTTACTATTTATTTATACCTATGAGGATTCTTTCAGCTGTGTTTTTCTGCTGATTTTGGCCTTATGAATACTAAGCTCTCTGTTACCTTTTTATATTCTGGAGGGCCTTGACAGGTTCTTTTTTTTGCTTTAAAAATCGGCATGCCTTCCTCACAGAGGAAATGAAGAGTTGTAGAGCAGGTTGCAGCCCTGTCGTGCTGCTGTTGGAGTCATCTAGCAAAGAGAAAACATTTTAGATGTTTCAGATGTCAGAAATGAAACAGAAAAATATGAGAAAGTGGAAACAGTGATGCCAGCTTCGTATGTCATGGGTAGGTCTGAATCAAACAAACAGAAGTGGACTATGCCCATACACGCATTGTGTGTGATAGAAATATGTTTTCTGCTTTACAGTTCATGCCTATCAAATGAATTTAGTTCAGGTGTAGTCAAGTCACAGATGAAATTCAGAAATCAAGATGTTGTTAATTGCATTTCTGCAGTGGAAAGTACAATATCCTAATGAAAATGGGGCATGAGTTTAGCATGGCAGAAAGTATTTAGCTGGAAGGAAATAAGATCAATTGCTGAATTCTTTCAAAAAATAGAAAAGAAAAAAGTGAAGATTTTCAGTGGCCACAAGAGCTCAGCCCGCTTGCATTTTTGTATCGTCCAAACTTTGATTTCTGTGTGCGCACAGAATCCTCTCACGCCTTGCTTGCAGCCTGTGTTTCAGCTAACTCTCCCACTGAGAAGAGACAGAGAGAACAGGGTTTTGCTCCACAGTACCTTTTCCCACAGATTTTCATCACAGAGCAGACTTTCCCCCGCTATAAATACAAAGTAGAAGGACTATGGCCTCACAGTTTATACCAGTAGCTTAACATCCATCTGTCTCTTTTAGGCCTGGAAAGCAATTAGCTGACAAACTAGGAAGACTAGATAGAGATTGTAGAAACTACAAACTGTATATGTGTTGTGGGTTTTCCTCCTAAAAGAGGATGATGGAAGAGGCAGACAGAAGCCTTACCTTTCTCTGTGTCTCCTCATCTGCACTATTTCTAAACAGGTCTTATTTTTTCCTCTGGGTTATAACAAAGTTACAGCCAGAAAAGCATGTGGTGAATGTAACCTCTGAGCCATAGATATTCCCCTGCCCTAACTCAGGAGGAGCAAGGAAGGACAGTAGGGCAGGGCATCATCTAAATTTGGAGAGAGGAATAGAGATTCAGTAGGCCAGATTGGACACAGCATAGAGCCCAGTATAAAGAGGGAAGAGTGAAATAAATAAAGAAAAAGTTGTATTGCATTGGTAAAAAGCAGGATTAGTGCACAGGGAGATATTAAGCATGGGGCAAATGTGTTAAAGAAAGATTAGCAGGAGTAATGCAATTTGAGATTAAACGTGGGTTTTTAAAAGCAGCAATAGCTGCAAGTTATTCCTGACAGAGTAGGCAGTTCCATGTGGGTACCTCAAGATAGCATGTTTTGCATGTCAGTACTGGAGCGCACAACAGGGTTACGAGGTCTGCAGCAGAGCTGCACTGGTCTGAGAAAGCAGGTTCTAGCTCCAGAGAAATGAGTTGCTTTGCCTTGTTTTTGTATCTTTTGTATTAATTTAGAACATGTGTAGCTTTTCTTAGGATTCAGAATTCTAGAGCAGCCCATGGTTTACTCACTGCATGAGTGGCAGGAGAAATGCCCTTGATGCCAGCTGCCATGAGCTGCTGTTTTTTACAGTGTAGGTCCAACAATACTGGGGAGCAAGGAGACTGGACCCTCAGTCATGCATAATTGCTGACCCAGAGTTCTGTGACACTTTTTTCTCAGCCTTGCAAGACAGCTAAAAAACAGCATAAGAAACCTTTTACGGTGAATTCTTTTTCCTCCAAAGGATCCCAGGAGACTGGGACTGTTGTATGGGAATGTCAGTCATCATCTAGTATGGGAATTGTGTTGACTAGGAAGACAGAAATGTTTAAACAAGACGTAGAGCACATTTCTAGAGAGTAATCACTAGCTTTCTGGAAATACGTTAAGCCAAATTTGACCTACAGTGTTTCTATTATGAAGACCAGCAGAAAATTGCGACTCTGCATAATCTGTATTCACAGCTCAAGGAATACATACGTTCCAATAATTCGTGTTCCTTACATCAGCCCTTGTTTATCGCTCTCTGTGGTGTCTGTAGTCAACTCAGTATTTCTGATAGGCTCTGTTTTTGTCTTCTCTGCATCCTGCTTCACAGTCTGCAACACCTACAGCCTCAGCATCCAACCTCCCCCCACGCAATTTTTCCCACACTTGTTACCTAGTTGTTAAATCTCTCTGCAGTGCCTGAAGTTGAGGCTTTGAATAGATCCAGTTAGGAGTTCCTCAGTCACAGATGACAAGTTTTATAAGACTCTCTATATGAAATTTAAAATAAAAATTAAAAAAAACCAAGCTGCTTAAGAAACTAATTTCACATTTGCACCTCACTAATCCATCTCTTTCTGTGGTTTTAGTGCTGGGGAAAAGTGTTGGCTTAGATGCTTCAGTAAATGAATCCTTTTTCTATTCAGGGCAATCTCCCTATATTTGCAGCCCTATCAGTAGGCTGTAAGCAGACTGCAGGGATCAGAGCTCCCTGCAAAGCAATCAGGCAGCTCAGTCTCTGCTTTACATGCAGTTTGGGGGCTCTCTGTGGAGTCTGCCAGTTAAGAATGTAGATAATGAGATCCTGACAGAGGCACTGCAGACTGCGGTGTCTGGGAGACAAATCAGCCAGCGCTCAATCCAGGGCACTTCATCCAGGCTGCTGCCTGCATCCCAGGCAGCTTCTTAAAGTTACATCTAGTGCTTCCATGGCATGCTGTGGGCCATGGGGTCTCTGCCACTTGCAGGCAAGGTTTTCTGCAGAGTGCCAAACATTCATTTAGACTGGAACAGCTTTTTCCTTCACTGAATTTGGTGGGGTTCAAGCCGATGACTTTGAAGCTGAAAGCAATGTTATTAGCAAAGTCATTAGGAATCCATACTCCCCCAAAGGTTCCAGTGTTTTCCCAAAAACATGGAAGCTGCTTCCTGGCAGCTAATTTATTAAATCAAACACTTATTAATACATAGGGTGAGCCTTCATCCTTTTCATAGAAGAAAATTTTCTTTCCTGCCTTACTCTGCCTTTTCAAATGTGTTTTTATGGAGACATCTTCTCCTTAGAACAGATACTCCTACTAGCCAAGATAAAACACTTGGACTGGTATAATAAAATACTCTAATAATAAGACTCCTACACTTTTGCACTTTCCATAGCCACTGCATCAAGGGATTTACAAATGGGTACACAAACACATAATCCGAACATACTCTCTTATCTAAAAATGTGCACCTTGAAGGAGCCCTAATTTTTAAACCCAGTTCTACCTGCAGTGACCTTGGTGAATCTTAATTCCTTGTAAAATGAGTGACAGATAATTAATTATTGAGTTAATGATGAATGATGATTCCTTCCCCAGGGTGCATGGGTGGTTAATAAAGATAGTAAAATACTAGCAGCAGAAGGGGTAACACCGACAATTTGTGGTTTCTTGCCTTTCCGCTCAACTTCCCATGAGTATATCCTTACTGTAGGCTGCCCTCAAAACCTGACCACATGCACGTTCATCATGTGATGTTGCCAAGATGGTCATTTCAAAGCACCCAGTGCAGGGAGCACACCTTCATATGCCAACAGGCAGACAGATACAGCTGGCTGAAAGGAACCATTGGGCTGAAGGAGGAACACGTCATGTTTATGTCTGTTCCAGAAATCACTGTTTTGCAAATGGTACTGGCATCACCGTTAGGCTATTGCATATGGGAAGAGTCTGTCTCTCCTCCACCATATGCGAATGTTGAGTGAGATGTGTGGCACTCTTCACAGGTCTGTGAGATAGCTCATGTGATATGATGATGATCTCTGTTCTTGTTTAGCCCAATCCTTGCTGTCTGCCTACAGCTTGTTTCTTTTCTTTTTACAGGCTTTTTAGTGCAATTTTAGAACAAGCAACCAAAGCAGATGGGGGGAATTCAATAGGAGGAAAAGGTGCCGGATTCGATGTTAAAGCACTGAGGGCTTTCCGAGTATTACGTCCCTTACGACTGGTGTCTGGAGTTCCTAGTGAGTAACATCATTGTTTTTGTTATATGTATGTCTGTGGAATGAGGATGGAATAATCTGTAAAGCAACGTTGAAGATGGCATATGATGCAGATTGTTTTTGGTGTGGTGAGGAATCCTTTTTTCAAATGAATGTAACTTTGTGGTAAACACGATACTAATCAAAGGATGACCAGACCAGAGCAGAGGGCAATGGAAATTTCGTGGTGTGTCAGATGTGATTGTGCAACCTTCATAAATAATGGAAGCGAGAGATCCAAGAGTTTCAAAATTTTGAGCAGAAGATCCTTTAAGCAATAGTGAAGTTATGGTGTACTGTTGGCATTATACATTCCTGACCTTGGTGGAAGTGCTGTATGATCATTTGTGTTGGTTCTGGGAAGAGGAGCTACTTCATTAAAATTGCATCCTCTTATTTTTATGTGATGTAGACAGCTAGGAGCAATTTAGAATCAACAGGACACAGTCACGTTCTATGTCTTATTTGCTTAAATTATTTCTAATGCATCTAAGGAAGTCCTCAAGCAACTTTTAATAGTTTAATATTCATTTTCTTTTTTACAATAAAGGTATGAGTAACTACAAATCTGGTAATTCCATTTTGGAAGTGGAATATGTACATCACAGCATGGGAGGATTATCTTGTTTATCTTGAGAGTTTTAGATGGGATGTATAGGACTTTTGGAAAGTTGATTAGTTGAAAACTGTCATTGCTTTCCTTGTTCGTAACAATGAGTGATGCAGAAAGAGGAAAGGAGTTAATTTCTAGAAGAGCTATGGAGAGAGCTTTGTTTATTTTTATTTGGGGAGCCTTCTAGTTTGATACGTTAAAGTACTTCTAACCTCAGTCATTCAAAAGCCTTGAGTCAGGTTACCATAAATGCTGTGATGTTAGCTTAAAAATGATTCATTTGATTTAAAAGAAGTGTGAGGTTCTTTGGTGTGTTTTCTCATCCAGTAGATCACATCACAGCCGCGTCTTCAGGCTTTTTCTCCACAACCATATAGGGTAGAAACTGTTTAAATGGAAGGTGAGAATCTCTGTGGGAGGAGCTGAATCATTAATAAAAGAAATTAATGGCACTATTATTTGGTCTTAATGTAGTCATTTGTTTCATACAATTGCGTACACTGCAATACCTTCTGTTATTGCAGAACGCAAAATCTTTTCTGGCAGGATTTGTCTCATAAGTTTAGTCTACTCCAGCACCCACTTAATTCCTGACTGTAAACAAAGGTTTTTTTGTTCCCTTTCAATTCCCTTCTCTCAGTTTTTTGGCACTTACTAGTTGTGTGTCTGCTCAGTGGTAAGGGGAAGATGCTCAGTTTTAAACATCTGTGAACTGGAGCACTCTTGATGAGATACTGCTGACTGTGGGATGTGCTCTGAGAGTGGTTCTGGTGTGGGCTGAGCTTAACTACCCTTATACTTCTTGTTCTTTCAGAGAACGTTCTATCTTCTTCAAGACAAAGGGGTTTTGTCTGCTCAAAAGTGTCCCAAGGCTTCAAGAGTAGTAATGAGTTATGTCCCTTGGACATGTAAGCAAGAACACTCAACAGAAGAAAACTGTCCCTTTGCTCTAGGTTCTGCTTGAAATTCATCCATCTGATATATATCACCTGTGAGGGCAGTAATCTTTGCTGGATGCTTTTAGAGGACTAGAGGAAGCTGAGAGAGCCACATCTCGTGTAATTCATATCCATATTGTTTATATGATCTCAGTACCAGCATAACCTATCTAATGGTCCATTTGTGGATTTTCTCATTAAGTATTTAATTTGCAGCAGAACAGAGGAAGGGAGCCTGGTGCACACAAGCAAATATTTAGTCTAGACAATGAGATACCAGTCCAGTGTGAAACAGAGAAACCATCAATGGTTCCTGACAGATATTCTCGATTAGTCTCTATGTTTCAGAACAGGGACACGTTTATGGAACTAGGCTCTTCTTTGGGGCTAATGTGGCCTTTAGAAAACCTGCTGATGTCAGTACATAGCACGATTTCCATCTTTACCGTGCAGCTTTGAATTGTAAAAATGCCTGTTGATCAGCCTAGGTAGATACTATCAAATCCATAAGTATTAGAGCATGACTTCTCTCAAGAGGCCTTTAGATAAGACTGCCTGAGCCAACCATAAACAGTACCTTGCAGGGTTACTCTATTAAGTATCACAATAGTGCAGAGTTTTAGGTAGCCAAACCTCTAGGTCCTACCCAAGTGCTGTCCCTGAGACATTATCAACATCACTGAGTGGATTATAAGCACTGCACTTGCTGTGTCTTTCCCTCCATAAAAAATTCCATTTTCTTCACCTTCCTAAATATAGAAGCCTTTTTCACTATGAGGAGACTACCTGCACAGACTTGTTCTAAGATTACAGGAGTGTTACACTCACTGCAGTTTCTTCTTAACAGATTCTGTATGTGTGTGGCAAGACTATGATTACTAAGAGAAGATCCTCTGGGTCATCGGCAGCCTTCTTCAGCATGGAAAGCCCAACATCTGCTGTTTGGATTGAGATCCAGATCTAATTACCACTATTTTGGAAGGAAAAAAATTATGAAGCACATGGTGAATTTTTGCATTCAAATCTTAAACTCATCTAGATTGGGGTTGGGAAATGGGTTGTTTGAGGTGGAGAGATTGGCAGGTAGTGTGGGAGCAGAGAGGATGGAATCACTTTTCTGAGTCAAGAAGAGTTTGTGTGAATTTTGTATTTCCGGCTCAATTCATAAAAAATAATCCAATTTAAGAGGAACAACTCTTGTATTCAGGTTCAAGCATAAATGACCTGTTCCAGAATATTTAGAGTTTCCACATAAGTGTTGTCAGAAGTGGGGGAATCAGCATGTGAATTGGCTTCTAGATTAAATTACTAATGTCTGCATTTTGCAGATGGAGAAACTGAAATAAAAGTTCAAGGTTTACTACTTTCAGAAGTGGCTTCTAATTCTCCGTGTCCCATACTGACTACCAGTGCAAGATACCTGGGTTGGCAGGAATATCTGAGAGCTTCAGATGGATAGGTAGAGGGCATTAGAATCAGAACTAAGAATCCCTTTTCTCTAAGTCCCACCCATGCTTGGGACTCAGCTATCTCTTGCAAAATAAATAAATAAATAAATAAATAAATAAATAAATCTTCTCAGCTGTGTAGAAAAAAGAAAAATCAGGTCTGTTAAGCATAGAAAATGGTTCATCTGCAAGCAGAAAAGTTAGCTCACCCACATGCAGGTAGGTAATGGTACTGTTGGTAATCTTTGTTAAGATCAAGCTGTCCCAGATGCCAAATTAATTTAGTGCCTTCCAAAATCAAATGGGTTTAAGGTCATGAATTCAACAAAGCCTGAAGACTACGTCAGGATGACTGTTGTAGGGCATAAATACTCCATAGTGTTCAAGAGAACATATGACAGTTTTATTCCTTGTGGCTATCTGAACATTTGCAAGACCACTTGTCACAAGGAAGGCAATGGACTGTTTATTTAAGATATGAGATAGACGTTTTGTACCCAGGTCAGAAAAGCATCATGGGAAAAGCTTTCATCAGAAGTACAGAATGCAATGTCTTTGGGCTCCTGTTGCTTTTAAGTATACACAAATTTCTAAGCTGTGCAGAAGGGACTGATTGTTTCTGTTGTTGTGTTTTTTAATCAGGATTTTTAGTTCCTTTCCTGAAAATATTATTTGGGGTGAGAAGTACAGTTTTTATTGTGATTGTGTGAGGTGTATTGCAGAGCAGGAGGTTAGGTACTTCCCACAGGTCTCGTCCCAGTGCTAACAGATAGTGAACAAAATAGAAGTCAAAAGGGATAATTGAGCAACCTCTTTTATTATTATTATTATCATTAACTGTTTTCAAAATCAACATGCTTCTAAGAATATAATCCACCCCCAATCTGTTAAGCCTGGAATTAACAGTTAAATTAATGGTGAATATTTTCAACAGCTCATGGATGATTTAAGTTCTAAAGGGCTAAGTCAAGCTCAAGAATTGGACATAGCACTGCAGATCTTTGACGTGCAGGCCAGACTGCTCTGTTCAACTATTCTGTTACGGTCATATTAACATAATTTTTGCAGTATGTACTTTATTTCAGCATACTTCCTGTTGTACCAAAGCAGCCTTCTTGTTAAAAAACAAAAATAAAAACCCTCACATGTGCAACAGAGCATCCATCCTAACATGGCATTAAGATCAATATACTGGTTTGATAAAGGAAAGAGAAGGAAAACAATTCCCAGGATGGACATAAGTAGACAGGTGCAAAATCAGCATGTATACCAAACCTTAATCACTTTAGTGTCTTGGAAACTGTTAGCCAATATCTCCTTTGGCAGGGGTAAAGTATTACAGGGCTTTCTAGGGACAGAGTCGAGTCAGTTCTTCTGTGGCAGGAGCTTTCTGTTGATTACTCTTGTATCTCCATTTTGCATTATTAAAAATTTTAAAACTTATTTTAAACATTTTGTTCTAGAGAAGGGCAAAAAAAATGGCATCCAATTTGGCAGTGAAGAAGCATGATCCAATTAAAAAAGAAAATCACTCCCGACTATTGGAAAGGGCAATCAGTTACTCCTACACATGCTAACTCATGCCCATTTAACTTATTAAATTCCTTTTCTATCCCCTTTATTCACGCTGCTCTATTATGTCACCTTATTCACTCTGTTCATCCTCTCTATCTTGTACTTTGTCTTCATGTAACTGCATTGTTGCCACTAGTTATTGCCTATCTGCTGTGCGCCAAACTTAATTTATAAGCTCTTCTACATAACTTGAAAGCCAAATAATCTGATCAGTATGTGTTGTGCTCCGTAGTTGCATTTTCAACAAGATCTTCTGCTGACTGCAGACTTATGTTGGCAGAAGAACATGATATCGTTACCAAAGCTAGAGAGGAAACTTGTCTGTTCCACTAGAAGAAAAACGTGCCACCTTTTATTCATGAGTTCTTAGAGATGGCTATTATTTACATGTATTTAAATAACTAACTAGAACTACTGATTTTTCAGAATGGTTCTGTTGTAAAAGGCATCTTCAGAAAAAGTGAATGGAAAACTTAAACATTTTTATATTTGACCATTATGATTACTTCTCATTTGTTGTGAAATGTTCTTCTCTATTAAATTCACGTTGCATTCTCAGTCCCAGCGATGTTTTCTGCCCCATATTCATTGAAGTGTTTTCTCATTATCAGTCTTCTCCCATCCCCATCCCAAACTCCCTGACATTATTCAGATTATTTCTTTGAACACTATGATATGTAGCAAAGTATCCTGTCTTTACTTGTAATGTCCTGATAGATCTGAGTCATTCCAGTATGCATGTCATCACATACAGCAACAAAAAAGAGAGATCAAAAAGAAAGAAGAATAAAAAAGCTGCTAAGCATTCTATGAAAACAATAAAGGATGAGGAAGGTTTGGCCAATTGAGAGATTCTGTATTGGCAAAGTCATCAAGCTGCATTTGTTATTTGCCATATTGTAGGCAGGTAAAGCAAGGAAACCTGAGGAGTTCAGTCTAGGTTTTGTCTGTATGGGACACTGCACTAGGTACACTGTACGTACTTAATTACAGTCAGTTTGAGGGGAAAAGGAAAAAGGCTTACTGAGGTAAGCTGAGTAGAGGGGGACAATCAATCACCTCTCTCTCCCTGCTGGCCACCCCTTTTTTAATGCAGCCCAGAACACAGTTGGCCTTCCGGGCTGCAAGAGTGCACTGCTAGTTCATGTCCAGCTTCTTGTCTACCGGGACCCCCAAGTCCTTCTCCGCAGGGCTGCTCTCAAGGAGATTTTCCCCCAGTTTGTATAAATACCTGGGATTGCCCCAACCCAAGTGCAGCACCTTGCACTTGAACCTCATTATTGAACCTCATTAGGTTTTCATGGGCCCACCTCTCCACCCTGTCCAGGTCCCTCTGCATGGCCTCCCTTCCTTCCAATGTATTGACTGCACCGCTCAGCTTGGTGCCATCTGCAAACTTGCTGAGGGTGCACTTGATGCCATCATCTATGTCATTGATGAAGATACTGAAGAGCGCTGGACCCAAGACCGACCCCTGAGGGACACCACTTGTGACCAGCCTCCACCCTGACACAGACCATTAATCACAACCCTTTGGCTGCTTCCAGCCAACCAATTTCTAATCCATCGAACAGTCCATCCTTCAAATCCACACCTCTCCAATTTAGAGAGAAGGATGTGGTGAGGGACCATATCAAAGGCCTTGCAGAAGTCCAGGTAGATGACATCCACCGCCCTTCTCCCATCAACCAAAGCCGTCACTCCATCATAGAAGGCCACCAGATTGGTCAGGCAAGATCTGCCCTTGGTGAAGCAATGCTGGCTGTCTCAAATCACCACATATATATATAGTCTACATATTCCAATGAAGATAGTCGTGAACTCAAAAATTGGCAGCATTTCCTTTTTCTTCTTTTCTAAGGAGTATAATTGAATTTAATAATTTCAAATCCTAGGTAGATTCTGTCTGTATGGTCTCATCATTCTCAAAGCACCGCAACAATAGAAAAATATGAGGGGACTTGTAGCAGTGTGTAGAGTAACTACAGGATTTAAGACAATAAGGTCAGGTCAAACTCACCATGGCAGTTCTCCTAATGTAAGGCTTAGCAAATCCTCTGTCTCATGCTTGATTTTCATCCAGGAAGCTGAATTTGCTCTTGAAATTTATTAAAAAAAAATGAGTTTTGTTACTTGTATATCTGAGGAGCTCTTAGTGCTAAAGGCATAAGTCTTCAGCTACACTTGATTTAATGGCAGTGTACCCTACCAGTGGGAGAACAGACATAATGATTTCTCTTGGGTACAATCCTTGTCAAGATGAATCTGTTTACAGGACAAATTGAACTCAAGTTTAATTGAAGCAGTCTCAAAGCCATGCTAGCCGAAGAGTGGGGAAGGCAAAACCAGTAAATAAGGATCAAGAGTCATGCAGAATGCCTAGTTCCTGCTGCAGACCCACACTGCTCCTGCACCTCCACGTTCTGTCTGTCCTGTACAAAATGGGGAGAATGAAATGGTGATTTTTAATAACCTTCGAACTCCCCCTTTTCCAGGGGGAATTCATTCTTCCCATTTGTAGCGCTGTGTCAACTTGGATGTGCCAACCCACTTTGCTGGCAGATGAGGATGGGGCATACAGAAACTCTATGTGTTCATAGATCTTTCTGTATCTCAGTGTGTAACCTGTGACATTTATCTTATTCCATGCCCTGCACCTGCCTGTCTTGCCTGTGGTTGCTCTTCTGCTCGATCCCTCAATTCCTGACCCAGCCATTGACACAGCACAACTGAATCTATTGCGGAGACTATTTTACAGTCACTGAAAGAGACATACCCAGTGCAGTTACTTGAGTTGCATTGAGTTTCTGAGGGGTTTTAGTTGAATGCAGAATCAAAATTTTCTGCTGTACTTGCTGCTTTCCAGACAACCCAAGAAAATTAACACCACTCTGTATAGCTGGAGAAATAATGTAATTGAGGTAATAAATACAGAATTCAAGAAATCCAAAATGACATCTCTTTCAAGTACCAGGCATTTTTGTAATATGGCAAAGAAATGTGAACCACTGCCTATTTCTATTAATTGAATTGCATATACAAAGTCTTAAGTGTTAAGAAAAATACTAACTGGCAGTCAGGAAGATGATTTCTTGTCAAAAAAGTATGCTTTTGGCAAAGTGAAGTTGACAGTCATCTGTTTTACTTTTATACAGTGTCACTAGTGGAGCTAGGGGTTTAAGTTCATCCTCCTGATGCATATGTGGTTATAGTATAAACACCATATGAATGGAGAAATCTGTGTTATCTTCCATGGATGAGATACAAAATATGAGAAGGAGCTTGATCAAAGTTTTCAACATGTGAAAGGTTTGTGCATGGATACCAAAGAACAGAGTAAGCTGGAGGAGACCGTAACCTTGGCAATTTACTGCCACCAAACCCATGTGACAAAAGTCATTGACAACAGAGAGAATTGCTGCAAGTACCTTCAGGCAAAATTTGCCTTAAACTTTGCTGTTATTGCATTTAATCACATCAGTGACTGCAAAGTCCAGTTCCTTTCATTCCTCTTGGGCTCTAAAAGCTTTAAAAAATCATGCTTTTATGTTTACTTCATACATGCTCCTCCACTCTTGAACAAGACTTCTCAACCATCTGTACCATCTCTCCAGCACATACGGCACCGTGTGAGGACAAGTTGCACCACCTTCCCCACGTTATTGCCTAGCTGTTTTTAATCTCAAGTGGCCAATTTGTTGTGTTTTCATTGCAAATGGGAAGGGAGTGGAGAAAAAAGGAGAGAACAGTCTGAACCAAACATCCTCATTAAACTTATTTCTTCACATTTTACTTAAAACTCTAGGCAGACTTGCAAGTCTTTTATTTGCTTAGGTCACCAATACTCAAGGGAGTAATTTGATTCTAGCACTGCATCTCCCTTAGGTAAAGATCATTCCTGTGAGCAGGATTTACACAATAAGGACCTAATGCATGTTTCTTTGAGTGTGCAACCTGAAGAATGATGACATTTCATAATTTGTGGCAGAAAAGGTTAACTCAATGTAGCAAAAAGATGATCTGGTCTTTGCAAAGAATATTACTCACAGGTACAGACTTCTTGTAATACAGATTTCTCTCATATTTAAGGAATGCCAATGAAAACAGAGGAATATTTATTATTTGATCTCTGCTATGCAGCTCTTTTAAAAATAGCACTAACTACAAATGTACCCAATAGTTGTGTCAGCCTTATCCTACCAATTTCTGCTCATGCTGGCATGATTATTCAGCATGTCTACAAAACAGAATCATAGGACCACATCAGGGTTTAGGCAGTCTCTTCCAACTGAGGAAAATAAACCCCACAGTGATACCAAAGACATGAAGATAGTCGAAGAATCCTAGCTTGGCTAAGTAGGATGTTTTTCAGAATTGCTCTGTATGGATTAGACTCTTCATTAGCAACATTTTTTTCATTCTCCAAGTAGTGCCTAGGGGTCTCATTCAAAATAATGAGCATGGGGCATGGCTATGTAAGAGAGTCTATGCCACCATGATGCTTGTCCTAAAGTGTCTGAAAATCTAATTATGCCATCCGTCACCTTCCAAGAACAGTTTCCATCGTTGTTTGTGTATACTTTTGTCTGGACTATTAAGAAGCAATATACTTGCAGACTGCAGCTAACTGGTATCAGCAGCAGTGTACTGGGTTCCCAGTTGTTCCCTTGTACATACCGACTGTTGCTGTATCCCTTATGGGTGAGAGAAGATATTGCTGTTTCAGATCAAAAGAGTAAGGATATCATCTGATCTGTTTTCTTCTCACATTCTCTCCCTTATGACATCTCTACTGCATCTGTTGTCCCAAGCTCGCATCAAGTGGTGTTTCATACTTTTATTCCAATTGGCTAAATTTTGCACTGCTTATTCATTTAAGATCTCATAAGGAATGATTTGAAGACTACTAACTCTTGACTGAACTTGTGGGAATTTTAACATACCCAAAGCTTTCTAATCATCTCTGGAAGAGGTAACTAACACACACCAAGTAGCATTTGTCATGGAAGTGGGACATAAGAGTTTGTAGAAGGGTTGATTGCTCAGCATACAGGGAGGGTCGTGGATGTTCTAGTGAGTTCAGAATCATTTGAATTAATTTTGTTTGTCCCAGCACTGTTAGATGCCTGTGGTGGTTTTTACAAAGCATTATCAAAATATCAGCAAAGCACAGAGAAGCAGACTAGTCAAATAAGCTTCTCAACTAGTGAATGCATTTTATGTCTCTGTTTAGACTTCAGGTAGGTGATCTGGATTTGTATCCATATTACTTCCTGCATAAGTGCTGGTGGAGGAAAAATGCCAAAGTACAAAGAACTGAGAGGAGGTAAATACAAGGAAATATATTTAAGTGTTCAAATGGCTACTGGAGATCTTCCTTCTTCTCCAAAATTGGCTGCTGCTTTCTGAGTGATATCTGCTTGATATTGCTGAGCTTGTTGAGTACATAGGAATATTGTCTGGGATGAACAACTAACGAACTTTTCTGCGCTTAAGATCTTAATTGATGGAACTGGTAATCTGCCATTCTGATCATGGTGAGGTATTGACCAAAGGCAAACAGCAGCCCACCTACCGTGCCTAGTCTCTTAACATTTTATCAAAGTTTTCTTTATACCAAGGAGAAGAAAAGGAGATCAGATGACTGACTTAATCTCCCTTTTTTCCCAGAAGCAAATCCAATTCCTCTTTAACACATGTAACAATAACTTATCCCATGTGTGTTTTACCCTTTGTCGCAATTATTTTTCTGAGTTGTCTGGGTAGCTGTGCCTCTTATTTTTTCAATTTTAGATCATGTTCTACTGGTTTGTCCTGCAACATCAATCACAACTCAGAAAACATCTGCTAGCCCTCTGCGAAGAATCTTTTTTTTCAACTTTAGTAACGCTAAAGCTGTTCAATGTTTTTCCATCAGAGGCATTCTTGACAGAAATTAGCTCAAGGAATTAAAAAAAAAAAAAGAAAGAAATCATCTAAATTTTATTTTTGTCACTTAGGAATGGAGCAACCTATAGCAATTCAATTTAATAATCAGATTACAAAACCTCTCTAAATTTTTTTCTTTAGGCTTCTTATCTTTCAATCAGGTACTTGCAGAGGGTTCCTCTTTTTGAATGCAGTAGTACACACCTGGTGTTAGGACTGGGACATAGCAAGCTGTACCATAAAATGATCATCTGTTATGTTTTCTCTTTTATTACTGTTAACACATTCAGTTAGCAGTGTGGTTGAAGTTTGTCTTGTTTTGCACTGGCTGCCAGGTTTAGTGATTTTTCTGTGGCAAATGCTGTTCCTTGTTGCAATCAATGTTTTCTCATAGGTTGTTACTGTATGTTGGTCTTTAATATGTACAGTAAATTACCGCAAAGTAAAATTCCTTTTAATCAAGTTAGATATCTTGGTTGGAAATCAAACCAATATGTTCATGCCTCCATACAAATGAGATTTACAAGGGCCTGTTTTGTATATAACAGTTCAGCAGCTTAGTATAAACAGTGCCCAGAGAAATAATTTAGGGTTGAATCTCACTGTTATCCCCACAATATATGCGAAAATAAATTCAAGATTTAGCCCACCTTTTGCTTTAGCATTCCAGTGCTGAGATCTTAAATGCGCTCAAAATCTTCATTTTAAAGGAGGCCAAATGCTGCTCGGATTTGTATTTGTAGATGTCTATGTCTATAAAGAATTTTATTTAGCTTTTTAGTTTACTACTCTTGCAGCAGGAAAGCCTTATGATTCCCTCTTGACAGCTTACTAAATGTAAAAGGAAATTCAAAATAAATAAAGGTTTATTACCAATGCATTCCAACAATACATTCACAGCTTGCACAAAAAAAATTTGAATTGTGCAAGTCATAAAGAAAGTTACAAAGGAAGTAAATATCAATAAAGAACCATTATTTCTCCTGACAAATACGTCTTTGCAAAAACTGCAGCCATTAATTTTTCTATCGGAACATACAAGAGCTACCTACAGAGCTAAAGGAGGTTTTGCTTATTCTATCAGAAGGCATTTTTTCCTCTAAGGGAGTTTTTATTATCTGATGTCTGCAAGCAGAATTTTAAGTCTATTCAGATTATATAAATCAAAAGCAACAATCTTTCAAGTGTGGAAAAGGAAAAAACTAGAGTTTTGTGTAGACTGAGATGAGACTAATTAACCGCTGGATAGATAAGTCCCTGAATCCAAACTCTCAAAATTAAGTGGCAAATCTGTTTAGATCTGTCTGGCCATATATTTTCAAGAATTTGGCATTGCATAGTACATTTGCACTGACAGCATTTTCAGTAATTAAAAAAAAAAAAGTGATAATAACTGCTATGTGTGCATGAAGACAGTAACAATGCAGGAATCACACTTCATGTGGTTTGCATAGTTTTTTCATTACCTGATCAAGCAACTTTCTATTTTATATGCTCTCAAAATACTCCCAAATGCCCTGTATCACAGTGATTTGAAAATGTCATGCTATGCCTACTGAGAGCTCAGTCCCAACAATGCTTATTGAGCACTATCCAAAGTTAAATGTGGAGTGAGTTTTCTTCTCCCGGGTCATATATCCTGTTTGTGTCATAGATGATGCTGCGCTTCTACATAGACAGCCAACTAAAGAGAAAATTTAAGGGTTTACCCAACATCTTGTTTCTCTTTTTCTTTCGTGAGAAGGTAGAACAGTGCAGCTCGTAGTATTCCAGCTATGATACGCTTAGAGCTCTTAGCTTTCATAGCATCCCAGGAAGATCTATTTTTGTCATCAATATATTTTTTTCCAAGAAAAAACTGTAATATTACCAGCTCTGGATACACTTCTACATTTACGGGATGCTGTTAGCTTTTGTTGCCTTGCTGGTTTTTACCTTTTATAAACCTGATCACAAGTGATAAGTCATCTTACCTGGTGAGCTGCATGAACAGGCAGGTAAAAGCAACACTGTTCATGACCATGAAATTTTGGCAGCTTTGGAGAGGTATTTGTCATCTGGAATCATTAATTCTCCACTTAAATGTTGCTGCATGCACAGTTCAGACCAAGCACTCTGAGCCCATTTCTGTTACCATGATGCTTTAACAGTTACAGATGTCCAGAGTTCCTAGTTTCAAAAAAAAAATTACATCCTTAGGACACAGTGATGTGTGTAATGTCAATAATGTCTTTGTCCAGAGCTGAGTACAAGCAACATTTGGCACTCTGAAGCAGATTTTTTCCAGAATTATTTCAGATCAGAGGTTTCTTAGCTATTCTTTGCTATTTTGTATGTACAGTGGACAAGACTTGTACAGCTTTTCAACACATTCTTACAGGTTTTCCCACTGACTCCTTTGGTGCAGGATGGGACCAGAATTTACTCCTCTACTGGAGTTTTAAAGGTTGTTCTTCATCACAGCTATGCTTGAGGAAAAAGGAATTTACAAAGTAGAGATGTGATGGATCATTTCACTCAGAATTAGTGCAGTCTTCTCTCTAGACTGTCTTTGATTTTGCATGGCTATGCAGAGAAAGGAGTGAATAAAATATCTCCTTATTTGTTTTCTCTTCCTGGAATTAAGTAAAAACAAAATCTTTAAAATGAGCACAGGAACACTGTTCTCAGAGAGCCTGTGGTCATCCAGTCAGCAGAATGTCAGTGATAATTCCTGATGAAGGGTTACAGATGATCTTTGCTGGCCTGGGAAGTGCCCTGGAAGCCTTCAAGGACAGGTTGGATGAGTCCTTGGGCAGCCTGATCTAGTGCCTGATTTAGTGGCTGGCAACCCTGCGCACAGCAAGGGGATTGGAACTGGTTGATCTTTGAGGTCTCTTCTATCTCAAGCCATTCTGTGATTCTTCACCTGCCTTACTTTCAGCCTGTCTTTGGGAATTTCCTCATGGCACCGAATATCTGACTTCATCCTCTCCTCTTTTGCTATAAGACTACTTTACAGTGCAGTGTGATCCTTGTTTAAGGTAGTTTCAGAATTAACTCACAGCACTTCATTTGTGGTTTTAACCAACACGGTGTTTCTTTTGTGATGTGCAGTTTTCAGTAAGCAAACAGTCGCTGCTTTTCTCCCTGTGCTCCTTCTGTATACACAGCAACTGCATGGAAGTGACACTACACTTTTTATTTTTCACTTTTTTTTTCACCTAGAAAGTCTGTAGATCTTTCCACTGAGCTAGGAACAAATATCTGGAGAATAAAATTGAGCTTGTAGGGGCTGCCTAATATGTTGAGTCTGGAAGGTGAGCAAGATCTCTTGGTCAGTAAGCAACTTTATAACAATATGAACACTGACATGCTTTGAACAAAAAGCTATTAAAAATGTTAAAGCCACACCCTGTACCCTCCCGGAGGGAAGAGGAATGCTTCTATGAGTGGAAGCAGAGGTCTCTTCAGTAGAGAGGCATAAAGCCTGAGGCAGAGCGTACATTTATCCCATCATCTTCTTCAGACAGCCAAAAGCTGGGGCTCCATGGGCTATCATGCTGAGGGTACGCTGTGTTGCTTGGCTAAGTTAGATCATTTTGGCTAGCAGGCCATGATCCAGAAGGAAGAGATGAGTTTTGTTGTGGTTTCATTTTTGTTCTCGCCCCAAAGGACGAGGCAGGGGTTAGTATTACAAGACTTCACAAATATGAAACAGTTGTGTTTGCACACATGCTCATTTGTATGAATCCTCTTTTGTGTGTGTGGATTTCAGCTTGAAAAGTCAATGAAAACACAGTTTGAAGACAGAGGAATGAGAACACTAGGAGCAGATGCCAAAACTTTCTTTCTCTGTTCATTCTAGCACTTGGTTTTGAGTTGCATATTCATATACATTTCAATAACATTACCCACTCCAAAACATTCGCTCTTCCCTAGCTTTTCTTTGCTACCAATACTTCATCTGATTTCCTGTCTTGTGTCGTGACTTTCCTTGCTATTCCAAGACTTTCTCTATTATTCTTGAAACAGAAACAGTATCTGCAGCCCCAAGAACACAACACTACACTACACCCACAGAATTTGCCTTATCCAGCAATCTGCCAATAATATTTTGAGACTCCAGCAAGACAGGAGAGGATATCTCCTTGAACTGTTACTGTACATCTGTCCTTAACTGAACCATGCCATCTGAGTTCCCTTTGCAACACCGGTGAAGTAAATCTTACCATTTTCCCTCGTAAATGATTTCAGATGTAATTACCTTGGATATCTTGCCATGACTGTGTACTGTTTTGTGCTAAAATGCCTGTTATTTTCCAGGCTCCTTCAAAATTGGTACAAAACCTTTCATATTTATGAATATTTAATGTTTTTCAATTTTCTTAGCCAATGCCTATGTTTATTACACGATAATCATCCACTTTGGAGAATGTTTCTGGTTACACAGCTTGTGCTGTGGAAATGGAGATAGTTGTGCTGGCTGTCTCTTAGCATACCGCCCAACACTTGGGTAAGCTGAGCTCATGGCTGGGGACAGTGCAGCCACTCTACCACTGAGAGTGGTTCCCAGAAGTGATCTGACTCAGGCACTCTGCTGAGTCACAAATCCTTCCCTGCTTCCTCCTTACTTGCAGAAAGTAGTAGTTTTCTTTTGAACTAAATTAGCAGAAACATAATTACCTCCCACACCCTTGGCACTGGCTTAAGCACGAAAATCTGTGTGTCTATCAGGAGGAGGGGAAAGGATGGATGAAGTTGAAAACCCTCCTCTCCTTTTTATTCCTGCTCATTCCAGAAGGTCATATGTATGAGACTGTGCCTGCTTGTCTCCTGATTCAGGCAATATTATGGTGCTGACAAAATATAACCCCACAAAACCAAAGAAGGAGCAAACTCAGGATATGCTTTCCCTAAGGATCTGGAGAGCTCATATGACTAGAACAAGAAAGCACTCTCTCCAGCACACCAAGTTTGATTCAAAATTAAAGGCATGTGTAAATGAGAGATGTAGCTGTGCTTGGAAAGGCCCAAATGTTTTTTTCTGAGACCAGCCTACCATTAGTTTCCCTGGATGTGTTCCACCGAGCAACAATGCTTTTAGCAGCTGGGTCCAGTGCACTTTTTTGTGCCATCTTGCTGAGGATTGGTCGAAATCCAAAGAAGCTTGTAAGTACACAATGGGATGTTTAGGTAATCCCGTTGCTTTAGGTGCAGATACTTCATGCTCACAGATAAGCTCGTTCTTCAATAATTGCCTGAATTGACAAGACAGCAACCAGCCCCTCACATGAATGTCTTCCTATGAGAAAGATACAGCACCATACAATAGCTCTGCAACACCTACAGCATCCCTAGCAGCATATTTCCCATAGCTTTGAGAAAGATCTGTGTTGTTGGTACAAGCTTTTTTCCTTCTCTCTTCCCCGTCCTCCCTACTCCCCAGCCGTGCCCTAAACCTTTGGGTTGACACAATCCTTGAGGGCCTGAAAAGGGCTTGACCCAGAATAAAAAAACAGTGTTGTTCCTATGTAGTAAATATTTAAAATGTTTTATCAGGGTAAATAAATGCTAAATTCTGTGAGCCCAGGGAATGGAATTAACATGTTTGGCTTACTAAAACATTTATAGAGTCAATGTCAGCCAGCAGAACACAGCCAAAAGAGTTTTTTAAAGGTAAACTGTAGTGCTTTTAAAATAAATACTGAGAGCGGTTTAAGATCTTCAATTATTAACAGAAGAAAAGCGGGGGCTGAAAAACGGCAAACAATCCCTTTTGTGGTGCTTTTGCTAACCTCTGCTCAGTTATCTCTTTGTCCAGCCCAGAGCAAGCTCCCCAGGGCAGATGTTGTGCCTTCTCCAATGTCTGGAAAGTGTCTAGCACATGCGGAGAGCTTCCACGAATGAATAAGTAAATGCAGAATGCCAGATATTTGAAAAGCATTTCTTTCTATATTTACTTGCCAGGACATAAATTCAGAACTGTGTGTTTATGGTTGGCCGGCAATAGCACTGCCAACCTTTGTGAGGCAGTGTGAAAAAGCAGCTCTCCACCCGAAAGGTGGTTGCTCACATCACCTACATGAAATCCAAAGGCCAGATTTTGAGTCTGAACGGTTTACCAGGCAGTCTGATTTAATTACAAGCTGCATGGCTCATTGCTACAAGTGCCAGCTTTAGGTCCATAAGGGAGAAAGTGCAGGTGGTGTATTACGGTGTACTACAGAGAGCATCAGGCAATGGGGATTGCATTGCCATGAGCACCTATGTTGGATGCTATCTGTGTCGTGGTGTGCAAAGGCCAAGAACATGCATAAGCTGGGACAGAGAACTCACTTCATTTTAAGTACAGCTGTCTTTTCTTCCTCTTCAAGGAAAAGGGCATGTAAAAGTGTGTGGCAGTTCTCACCATTGTTTAGAAAAGGTTTTTTGACTGCATGCAAGATGATTCACCTTGATCTACCTTGATCAGAAATGCATCTGACCCACCACAGATCTGCAGTTCAGTTCAGACACTGATCTGTGCCTCTTGAATTTCAGAACACAGTTTTGACATGTTTTGAAGCACGTGTTTTTTATAAAAAGAAAGTGTCTCTGTTTGTTCTGCCTGTCTAAATATCTTCCCCTGGTGCTTTCTTACTCTTTCATCTCTTCTCCCTATTCTCTCCTCTGGTTGTCCAGGCCCCGTTCCTCATGCCATTTCTGCAACAGCTATTCATGTTGCAAGTGGCTGAGAATTGTTATGTAACTTAATGACAGCTACTGCATTGCAGCCACAAGCTTGACAAGTGTGGAGAGCATGGTCATATATCCCTTATCTTTCTATACGTAGCATTTGATACATCTCAGAGTACATTCTATGATTTCTAAAGCTGCTACAGAGCTGGTTGGTTTTAAACTTAAGAAACTACTTTCATGGTAATATATGTAAGTGTGCTAATTACTGGAATTATCTGGATTTGGAAACATCTTACCTGAACAAAGTACTGCACAGCAAACAGTTCATACTGACAGTATTCAATACCTCATCTCTTCTTCAGTGTTGGTTTATTATCCTCAGAAACTTCTCTCTAATCTAGCTGAAGCACCTGTAAATCTCAGAAACACAGAATTGCAAGGTTGGAAGGGATCTCAAAAGATCATCAAGTCCAATTCCCCTGTCAAAGCAGGTTCCCTACAATAGGTCACACAGATAGGTGTCCAGATGGGTCTTCAATATCTCCATCGAAGGAGACTCCACCACCTCTCTGGGCAATCTGTTCCAGTGCTCCTTATTGTAAAGAAGTTCTTTCACACGTTTGTACGGAACTTCCTATGTTCAAGTTTTAAATCTATTAAATCTTTTTAATCTTCTCCATGTTGTACATGTTCCCCTGCCTGTCTAAACACCTTGCCACTCATGGTTAGGTGCAAGCCTCTGAATTCACAAGCACTGTTTTGTTAACAGAAAGGGCATTGGTTTGTGCAGATGTTATCTTTTCTGGACATCTGTTGTACACTGAAGCGCTTTCATGGCATGAGTGATGATGAAGCTATATTTAAAACAAGAGAGGTTTTTGTTTATCATGATGTTTTTCCTCATTACCCTTTCAAGAGCACTGGTAATATACTATGTTGAATATTAAATCAATTAATAAAAATAATTTAGGGGAAATTACATAATACCTGATATTAGAACTTTTGACCTTGTAATCTTGGCTATGATTTGGATTAGCAAGGCTAATCACTAAAAATTTGGACCTTCCTGTGCTTTAGTGTGGATTCATTTGAGTCTACAAATATTTTAATTTGGGTTTGAGGTGTTGGTTTTTGTTGTGTTATTTTATTTTATTTTTTTTAAGGTTCATAACCATATGTAGTCTTTTAACTTCCTTGTATTGGTTTCCATTGTCTAGAGGAAAGTAGGACGTTGTTTTAATTTTCTAGTGAACATCAGATTCTCTACTGCTGTAAAGTACTGGAGGGACATTGATGTGGACTGCAATTTATTTTCTGTATATACTTAGAATTAATAGGCTGAATGAGGCAAGCAGTTAGGAGAACAGGTTGATTGCCTCATGTAATCACAGTGCTATTTTCCTGCTGAGATTAACTATCCAAATAAGTACCTTGAGGTAACCGAGCAAACTGAGCAACCAGAGCATCCCATTCTTGTCCAGAATTATTTTTTAACCTGACAGTATTGCCCTTCATGTAAGGATGTCCTTAAGAATTCTGGCGTATTTCATGTAGAATTTTGCCTCCTTTGGATGCTAGCATGAACTATTGATGGGTAAGTGAACTGTCTGCAAACATCTGGAGAACTGTTCTGACTGGAAGAAGCTAGTGGCCAACTTTTGATTGTGAGCAGGCAGTGAGTGATCTTGCTAGCCTCACAGCCGATGCCACCCTTGGTTGCATCTATTGCATTCCATCTCATAGCTGGGGAGCAAACACAAGGTATCAGCCTTAGCTGTGAATTGACAAGTGGACTGCCTGTGAATGAAAGTATTAAAATTTGTGGAAAGAAAGAAGGAAAGAAAGAAGGAAAGAAGGAAAGAAGGAAAGAAGGAAAGAAAGAAAGAAAGAAAGAAGAAAAGAAAGAAAGAAGGAAAGAAGGAAAGAGTAATAAAAATGAGAATCCGAGTTCTTAGATGATAAATTTTTGAAGTTAATTGTTATCACATACTCTCTTGGCAGATGTATCACAGACATTTCCAACTCATGAATCACATTTTTCAAAAATCACAGCTAATATCAACTTCTCTGAGGAGATGACAGCATTTGCAGGAGACACTAATGGCTTCTGGCTCTCAGTCATTGCAAAATCATGAGCTTGTAATTGCTCTGATTTGGCTATTTGTAGACTATTGAGTTCTAGAGGTCTCTCGATATTTCCGAGATTCATAGCTTCCCATCAATAGTGGTTGCCATCACTGCCACCTGTGATGAACTTTAAGACCTTGTAATTCTGAATCCTTACTAAACGCTTCTAAGGCTGCCTGGCTGTACAAAAGGAGGCAGAGAAGAACACAAGTGTGCAGCTTGTGTCTGGCTCACCTCTGAAAGAACTCAGAATTGCAGCAGGGACACAAATTCTGTTTGCTGTCTCTCCCGATGCTCTGTGGTGTGGCTCTGTGCCACCCCACCATTCATCCTCTTGTACATCTGATTGCACTTGTCCTGCTTCAGTTCTGATTGTTCTTTGGTTTTCCCATGTTTTAACTCCTAAATGCCATCTTGGAAACACCCTAGGTTTGATTTTCAAGAACAGCCAAAACACTTAATGTATTCCTCTCCAGAGTGATGGCATTTCAATGACAGGCAATGCCTGTTTTACTTTAGCCTTTACCTTTAGTGGTAAGTTGGTGAGATGCTTGGAATCTTCTGGAGGGAAGATGCTTATATCATCAAGGTAATTAGTTCAGGTGATGGGGTACGAATTAAAAATGACATCATTGTTCAATTTATAGCCTCTCATAGGTGCTTTCTATAATTTTGTTCCCTTGCTGATAAGTGCTTCCTTCTGCTCTCTCTACAGGTCTCCAGGTGGTTTTAAATTCAATTATCAAGGCCATGGTCCCTTTGTTGCATATTGCCCTGCTGGTGCTGTTTGTCATCATTATCTATGCCATCATTGGACTGGAGTTATTCATGGGAAAGATGCATAAGACCTGCTACCACGTGCAAGGGGGGCTGATAGGTAAGAGGAATGTTCTGTGGCATGGAGCCCTGTTCCTTTGTTTTCTGTCTCTTACGTGAAGATTTCTACCAGTGTGTTCACGTTCTGACAGAAGGGAGGTTTTATGCAGCCATATGACAGTCCGTGTGTGCTGGTGCAAATAACAGCCAAATACTGAGCAACCATTTATTAGGATCCTAAAGTTCAAGGAGTGGGAGAAAGAGTGCTTTGGTGCTGCAAGTCTACTGCTGCAGTAAAATAAAATCTCTGGGATGAACAGAAACATCCTTTTTCACAAGACCAGCTCCTTCATTGGTTGAATACTTCAGTCACTGTCCTTAATTTAATTTAATTTTAATCTTTATTGATAATATGGGTGAGGGGATTGAGTGCACAGCCAAGAAGTTTGCTGATTACACTAAGCTGGGAGAAAGTGTTGATCTGTCTGAGGGTAGGAAGGCCCTACAGAGGGATCTGGGCAGGCTGGATTGCTGGGCTGAGGCAAATAGGATGAAGTTCAATGAGACCAAGTGCTGGATCTTGCACTTTAGTCACAACAACCCTATGCAATGTTTCAGGCTTGGGGAAGAGTGACTGGGAAGCTGCCTGCAAGAAAAGGATCTGGGGTATTGGTCAACGCTTGGCTGAACATGAGCCAGCAGTGTGCCCAGGTGGTCAAGAAGGCCAATGGCATCCTGGCTTGTATCAGAAAGTGCAGCCAGCTGGAGCAGGGAGGTGACCATCTCCCTGTACCTAGCTCTGCTAAGGCTCCATCTTGAGTACTGTGCTCAGTTTCAGGCCCCTCACTACAAGAAAGACATTGAGACCCTAAAGCATTTCCAGAGAAGGGCAACAGAGCTGTGAGGTGTCTGGAGCACAGGTCTTATGAGTAAGAGCTGAGGGAACTGAGATTGTTTAGTTTGGAGAAGAGGAGGCTCAGGGGAGTCCTTATTGCCCTCTATTACTCCATGAAAGGAGGTTGTGGTGAGGTGGGGGTTTGCCTCTTATCCCAGGTGACAGCAATAGGATGAGAGGGAATGGCCTCTAATTGTGCCAGGGAAGGTTCAAGTTAGACATTAGGAAAACCTTATTCTCTGAAAGAGTGGTGAGGCATTAGAACAGGATGCCCGGGGAGGTGGGGAGTCACCGTCCCTGGAGGTGTTTAAAGAAAGGGTAGAAGTAGTATTTAGGAACATGGTTTAGCAGGCAACAGTGGTGGTAGTTAGACAGTTGGACTAGATGACCTTAGAGGTCTTTTCCAACCTTTATGATTCTATGATAATTTTATTTATTTTCCTGGATTTCATTCCTCTCAGTGAAAGGAAACGCATCTGAACAGCTATCTACACTATAGACATGAGCCAAGACTCTGAGGCATTATGCAGATACTGTGTGTGCTGGGGACATCAGTGTCATTTAGCCATGCCAGTGTGTGGAGAGTGATGCTGAAGTAGCAATTGCAGAAACCGGAGGTGCTGTGCTCAAAAGCAAAGACAAGTGAAAGCCCCTTTGAGGCCAGATTTTTAAAAAGTGACAAAGCAACAAGATCATAGATCTGCTTTTATTAGATGTAGAGGTGGCAAGGAATGAAGGTAACACAAAGATTTTCTGAGGAAGGCTCCATGCACGGTGGTGTATTTGTGCTAGGACAGGAGATGAGAGGGAACAGCCTCGTGCTGTGTTCCTGCTTTGGGTTTCCCCGTGGTTGTTGCTCTGCTCTGCTCCTTGGAAGTGAATAACCTTTGATGTAGTGAGACTGTCTCCAATGGTGAGAGTTTAACTTGCTCATCTTGAGCACTCCATTTTTGGCCGGTATGTTAAAGCTACAAGAAGAACTGTCAATCACTGCTGAACACAATAGTGGACACTTTAATTTGGACCTTTGCCACACAGAATAAGAAACAAACATAATTGCCTGCTCCCCTGAACATAGATACCTGCATCTGCTACAGATATAGCACAAGACTCTGAAATCTGTGTATTACTCTACTGCAGGAGTTTTTGTGCCTGTAAGAATCTTTGTCCTGTAATATTTTTCATAAAGTAAAGCATTTAGGCAAACTTGATATAAGGGTGCTCAGATCTTTGGAAACACCCATACAGAATAAAGGATGGATAATCAAGCATTAGAGTCTTACAGAGCTTCTGAGTGCCACTGGGCTATTGATAAAATGCCACATAGCTTCTAAACTCTGAAAGAGCAGAGCTCCAGAGGCTTGCTGCTGTAATTTAGTACTGCCCAGGCCCATACCATCCTATCTCCAGAGCACTGAAGCCTGTCTGCTGCAGGGCTTCAGCCTCCTTCAAGAAGGTGCCAGTAAGTGATGCAGGACCCTTCCAAGGTTAACCCCAGTGCAAGGTGACTGCCAGTTGATGATGACTGGTCATAACTTGCAGTCTAAAGAAATGTAATAGACTTGAAGTAATGTTTCCTCTCGTATTGAAAGATGTTATTTCTTTCTCCTAGGAGGATAAGTGTTTAATAATAATAATAATAACAACAACAATTTTTTAAAGTACATTTTAGTTTTGACTGTAAAATTTGACAGCTTAGACATTTTTTTCTTTTTTTTTTTAACAAAAAGAAAGAGAAGCACAACAAAAAAGCCCTTTGATTGAAATGAATAGTTTCTTGTGTATTTTAAGATAAATCTGTCAAATTCATTGCAAAATATACTTGTTAAAATCAGCTAGCCTTCACTTGCTTATCACTGTGTCAAACAGCAATTAATTCTCTTCATCTCTGTTTTCTCCCTCCTCTCCTTAAGATACGCCTGCAGAAGATGACCCATCTCCCTGTGCCCCCCAGTCCGCACATGGGCGGCAGTGCCAGAATGGAACCGAGTGCAAGGCCGGCTGGGAGGGACCCAAGCACGGCATTACGAACTTTGACAATTTTGCTTTTGCCATGCTGACAGTGTTTCAGTGCATCACGATGGAGGGGTGGACAGATGTACTCTATTGGGTACGTATCCGAAAATGATAACTGAAAGGCCTGCCTGTGTTCTCCATCAGTTTTGAAACTTTGGGCATTAGCTTGAGCTTTGTCTTTTATACTTGTTCTTAATAGTAGAGGCTTGGTTGCTAGTATGGAGCTTTAATTAACTCAGAATATGGATGAAATGGGAGGGTTTAGATGGTACAGTTAAATCAAATGCAAATATTGATTTTAAACTGATGTTATAATGTTGAAAGATGGCACAAGGCTTACCAGCTGGCATGTGGCTTATTGCTTTGAAAATCTGCAATGTACCTTTGTTGACCAGAATGTCATATAAGGACCCTCTTTGCTGGGGTAACTATCCCATGCATCTCCAGATTTGTAATATACAACTAAATGTTATATCCATGGCATTAATGCAACAAAGGCACTATGCTGATCAGCTCATAGGTCTCACAAACCCCTCTTCATGCCAGCATGACTCCTGATTATAACTTTTATCCTAATACTAATTCTTCATTTTCTCCTAACTTTGATACTTGTGTAAATCTTGGTTATATGTTTAACAAAAACAAAAACAAAAACAAAAACAAACAAACAAAAAATTTTAATCTAAATGTAGAATTTTAAATGAAATCTCATCTTTTCCTTTACCCTAACTCTGAAACTTTCAATGCCTTTAATTTCTACCCTGTAATTCCTAGTGTGTTGGAGGATCCAGTGGAAACACAATTAGGCTATAGGAGTTAAAATCAGATTTGGCCTGCACTTGTAAACCAGATATAAACATGACTAGACTCAGCTCTTGCAATCAACTTTTGCACAGATACTTTCTGGTCCAGGCATTTAATTCACACACAATTCACTCCTGACTGCACAAGGCTAACCTAGGCTATTTTTTGACAGCTGGAATGTTATGACACTTGGTTCTCCAAGATGGTAGGAATTCCAGTGCATGATGGAATTTAACCTGAGAAGACCCAAAACATATGAAAGGGTAATCTGGACTGAAGCAGGCTTGCACCGTTAATCAACATTAGCTTCTCTCTTAAACAAGAGCCTAAAGCTGTATTCTACCCAGCAGTGGGTTAGGGTTTACAAGATTTTACTTTGAAGATTTAGCTTATCTGCAATAGATATTCTTTGTGTGGAACGGCTAACAGTTGTCCTTTTATCCTCTTAAATGTAGATTAGAACTGTGACTCTAGCTTCCTTCTAATGCCTGAGATAAAGGGCAGAGATCAAACCACAAGGAGAGTCCGAATCACAGAACACAGAAATTGGCTTTACTTGAAGAGAGTTATAAATTAATAAAATAGAATAAAAAAGAAGAACAGAAGGAACTGGGCAAAACTATTCCACTGTTCAACTATGGCTATATATAATATACCTGTCTTTTTATCACATTAAGTTCACATTCCACCAATCACCTAGCACCATCTATCTTTGTGTAATTGAGAGGATTTATGGGAAGTTCAGGGGAGATAGAGAGTAAAAGATATCAGAAATAAACACAAAAATAACTTCAGCAGTGCGTGCCATTTAGTATTGTGAAAGCTGTCCACAAGTTATCATAATTTTCTTCAGAGACACGTTTTACGAAATACCTTGCCAATCCCCGCAATTTTGATTCTATATGTCATTTGCATGACTGGATGTGAATCTTTCAGAACTCAGTTATCAGTTATCTAATATCAGAAGCCAAAAGCTTATACTCACTGCTAAATGTTTTTCCACCATGACTGCTGCAGACGGCTTGACTTTTTTACAGCGTCCCTGCAACAACCTGGATAATAGTGTTGGCTTTTGTTTGACATTCAGCCAGCTTTTTCACTGAATTCCTGAGTTCTTCTTCCTTAAGAGACAGTATGGCATACTGAGAACTGAAATTAATACAGACTGATGGTCATTATTTTTAGGGGCATCTGCATAGCTAGACTTTTAGGCTATGGCTTTGATAGGACACTTGCTTTAGAAACAAAAGTAATATTTGCTATCTTCTAGT
Organism: Pavo muticus; assembly: GCA_016647715.1. Taxonomy (NCBI): domain Eukaryota; kingdom Metazoa; phylum Chordata; class Aves; order Galliformes; family Phasianidae; genus Pavo; species Pavo muticus. Next base: position 2,668,798 of record JACDJE010000019.1, on the reverse strand, counting down.
TATTCCTAGACAACACTTCAAAATAGTTAGCACTTCAGTCATAATTTTGGTAACCAAGAAGGAGTAAATTTAATATATAAAAAATAAATAGGAAGAACAACAACAAAAAAACCCCACCATATCACCTATGCTTAAAGGCTGTGAAGTACCAAGTTTGAGTAAACACCTGAGCACCTGAAATGACAGACACACTCACTTCAGCTGATGTAACCAATCCTAAGAGCACTGCTGTCATATGTCAGGTTTTGCCTCTTTGTTTTATTATTGCAAAGTAGATAGAAGTCATCAATGACCGGTGTTTGCTGTACAATGGGGTAGATATCTGAGATGCGACGAGTATTTCTTTCAGCAAAGAGGAAATGGGGGCAAATGATAGTTGGAAAGTTACTACAGGGCACACCTGTGAGAAGTACTGTGGGTTTAATATTCATATGTAGAAACTATATCTATACATTCACACTGCAATTTCATGTGTGGATGTTTCAAACTATTTCTGGTATGTTTTATACAGGAAGTTTTATAGTCCATGCAAAGGGAATTCCAGCTTAAGCTATCCAGATAAATAGAAATAGTACTTCTGGACAGTAAAGAATAGAAAAGGTGCAAAATTTCAATTTGAGAGTGAATGAAAAAAATGTAGTTAGTAGTACAGGATGTAAATATGCATTCTTAAACTTTGTGCAAGCCATCATTTCCTTAGTGAAGCCTGACTCATATATAACTCCGCTTCCCAACCTTTGCATTTTTCGGCCAAGTGGACTTGGGGTTAACAACCCACTGGAGGCTGCATCTGAAGAGAGCAGAGATAGGCTGTTCTCTTCTCAAGTTGGTAATATTTTGAAAGATCCCTTGCATTTACAGTGAGGTCATAGAAATTAAACTGCTTTATTAGGAGATATTTCTGCACACTTAATGAAAATAAGAAATCTAGACCTAAACATCTCCACTCTCCAACTGCATCCTGAGAGAGAGATTTGGAATAAGAAAGGGTTGTCTGCAATTCAGACAATTTTGTGGCTGAAGTTAATAGGTGATGCTTTTCAGAAGTCATTCCTTAAATTTAATGATGTAAGCTAATGGATTATTTTTAAAAGTGCTAGGCATTCAAAGTTTGAGCTGACTGTTAGGTTTTTAGCTCCTCAGAAATTCAGTGGAGATACCAAGTTCTGGTTCTGATCCTGCTGATTTCACTGGCAAATTTCCAGTTAATTTCAAAAGGTCAAGTTCTCACCTTCTACTTTGTTAGGTCTTCATTATACTGTCTAAATAGATGTTCCACATGCAGTCATATGTGCATGAAAACTAGATAGATAGGCTGTTCAGGGCCTTTGTGTCTGTTGTGCTGGTCTTCAAAGGATGTACATGTTGATGTAAGGTGTTTTCTTTGCTCTCTCCTTAAATCTGAAATAATACCTTGACCTGAAACTCAGCAGAACAGATAAGGCTCTGGGCTGATTTACTTGACTGGAAATGTTTAGTCAGTGGAGCAATTTCATTGGTTTGAGTGATGGGAGCTTAGCATGTTTCAGCATGTTGCCCTGGAAAATAAAACTATTAATGTCATGAAACTCACGTTTGTCTTATACCACACTTTTCAAGGTTAAACCTGCATGTTTAAGAACTAGAAAGCTGTATGACTTTCCACAAGCCCTGGACTCTTACTCCACTGAAGTAGCTTTCCAGTTTTACCTTCAGTTTCTTGCTTCCTTCTTCATGCTTTCCTTCATGTCTCCTTCAACTTTCACATTTGTAGTGAAGCCTGTCTCCTCTCTCATGGAGTACTATTTCCCAGCTTGATTCACAAACTCACAAAGAGATAATCAGAGACAGGAAAGCAATGAACTTGTATTCCCTAGAAGGACTTGACATCAAGGAGATCAATATGCTTTCCAATCTCCTCTCTCATTCAGCAGATAAGAGGTGTGAATAGATTGACTTCTTTTGAAATGTGAAAGAAAAATGTTAGGGAAAAACATTTTGACACTGCTCTAGTGTCAGGTAGATAATTACTTACAAGGAGACAATTTTTGATATAAAATGAGTATGTTGGATAGGATGCAAATCTTTGCAAAGCAAACTTGTTTGCTTTATCCTGAAAGAATGATCTTTGTTGAAGGGAATGCTAAGTGCTTGTAGGATTTTATCTCTTACGCTGCCTCAACCTTCCCGGGTTTGGTGGCTTTGTCTCAGGCGCAGTCAGATTGTAGAATTATCTGAGCTTCGCAGTCACTTCTACGCATAATTTTTCCTATGTATTCGAGAAATTATTCTCAAGACCCTTCTTAATGTGTGATCAGCCATCCTTGGCAGCGTGCTCCCTTGTGAAGACACCAGCGTCCATTTTTGAAGACCGCTCAGTCTTGGGAACTTCCAGCAGCAGATACAAATCCAAATATTACACACAGAGTCATTTGGTATTTAGTAATCAACCTCTGCTGCAGTCCCTTATTCCTTATTTTCTTGCTGGCTAAGAAGGGAAATTAATCCCTGCGCAGTTTGTAACAGCCTATTTAGGAATTTGTAGGCATTTGTTGGGTCCCCTTAATCTTTTTTTTTTTTTTTAATCTGAGCAGATTCCGTTCTTTTAGCCTCCCTTAATGGGACTTTCTTTTAATTATTTTTAATCAGTTTGTTACTGTCCTTCAGGGGAAGTTTCACTTTTGAGTTAAATACAGCTTGGACTATGCCATGTCTCGAGAAAGGCTTTCCTCTTCATGTGAAATCTGCTTTCTGCATGCAAAACTGTCCACTGCCACCTCAGTCCTAAGTGCCTGGTCTCTCCACTTCCTTGCAATTATATGATTGTATACATAAATGAAACAGGATACAGAGCAAGTGCAAAACACGAGGGAATATTGTTGCATTGAGCTGTTCATATTGCTGGGTAATGGAGAACCTCGCCCTGGGTTGTTCCGCACACAGCTTGGCCATTGCAGCTTGAATTCTAGGATGGAGTAATTCTACTTTCTCTACTTGATTATTAATAATGAGCAACCTTGAGCCTGCCATCGTTTCTAGAATATTGGCTTTGTCCCATGTCATTTGGACAATGCATTAGAATGCTTTGTTGAATCTCTGAAAATAGCATGCAGTGCCTCCAGGGACAGTTTACCTGAAGGCTCTGACTGTAAACTAAAGACTGTATTATTATAAATGGCCTAAGGCCAGCTCTGGATCAGATTCAGGGCACTAACTTGTCTCTGGAAGAGATGCCTGAACTGGCACATAGCAGATTGACCCCTTCAGATTTAACTGAATAATCCTTGGTAGGCTTCCCCAGCCTGTGGGCAAGAAAACACTTTAGTAATCAGACAGCACAGTAGAGCCACCACCGAGTAGTGAGACTGAATCAGTCAAAATGTTTAGAAGCATCACATCCTCAAGAACAGCATGGACATTAGATGCAGTGGGTTAGACAGACTGTCCTGGAAAAGCCTTCCATCTCTGAATATGTGAGATAATACTTCCAAAAGTCACTAAATGGAGCTTGAAACTGAAGCTCACTATCAACCTTACAATCCCTGTCGTGAAATTAAAATAGGGAACAAACAGAACAACACATATAATTTACTTTGCTGACAGCACTGAAACGTCTTGTGAGCTTTTCTTATCCCTCCACAGCCTGTTGCATCCAATGAGGAAGATGTGAGGAATACAGTGATACTGCCACAAAGTGGAAGACATTAGATGCAGAGTTGCAACCCCCAATTTTCACCAGCTGTGTTTTTCCTTATAATCCTTTATTCCTGTAGCGCTTAGGCTTGATTTAGTAAGGCTTTCCACACAAGAGAATGATCTGATTCTAAGAATATATGTGTCTACATGTTTCCATGGTGTTTATTCCCCATCCACCCCCATCCCTCCAAGAAAGCGCTGGGCTTTTATTGTTGTGGGGTTGAGGTTTTTTAATCATCTTTTTGGCAGGGTTTGGCATGGATGTGAAAAATTAACAAAGAATAAGCACGCAAGTATGAGCAACCCATCTCTGGGATTGCAGAGTTTTTTTCTTCTCCATCTGCTGTAACAGTGGTGGGTAAGGGGAGAGGGCCCACAGTTCAGAGTACTGAAGGGCCACAGTATTAATGCCCTGGAAAAGTACAGTCCATGCTCAATTGGCATGAATGCTGACTTGAATCTGTTTTCCTTTTTCTCATGAACAACTTCATATGCGACTGTCATGGTTGTCTGTACTGCTGCCTTGAGCGTAACAGCAGTGACTTGCTGTTTGCCACTTGCCACAGAAACCTACTGCTGAACATTTCCTTTATGCAAAGGCATACTAATTTTGTGAAATAAGGATTTCATGAGCCCTTCAGCCCTCAACTTTGGGCTTCTCAGTCCTATTCCTCCATATGAAGAGAAGCTCTGTATTAAAAATAAGCTTTTTCATGGGATGGTTATGGGTGGTGTTAGTGGAGATCCTCTGCCCAGTGCTCCTGCGTAGGAAGGACTTCTTTAACAGCCCTGTCATTCTGTTGCCCTTTCTCTGTTCTTTCTTGTTTTGTTCTACCTTAGACTCTTTCCTAATTGCTGATGTCTAATCACCACGGAGTCCTTCCTTGTCTTTAATCTTTTATCCCAGAGCCATAAAATTAAGAGCTAAGCTACTGGACACTTCTAAGTGACCTAGGATTTTGAGTGCCTCTGTTTGTGGGTGCACTGCTTGGGCCCCACTACCAGTTTTTCAAGAACTGGTGATCATTGTCTGCTGAAAAAATTGTCTTCAGAGGTGTTAAGCTTGGACCTAGATCCACCAGGCAGATTTGCAAATAATAGGCTGGTTTATTATTTGGTCTCCAGGAAAGAAAAGACTGGAGAATATGTCCAAGGTCAGAACATAAGTGGTGGCTCGAGAACTGACTATTTGTAATTCTTATGTTTGAGTTTGGTTTTGTTTCAGCATCTTGTCTTCAAGACATAAGACAAAACAACCAGTCCTTTCCCTTTTTTACTGTGAATAATAAGATCTTTCCTGCCTGTACAGAGAATTTGTCCACTAATATTGACTTTCTTCACTGATTTATGTGGGATTTATGCTTGCACAGAACTTGCAGACCCTCTGATGTGTGATCATGCTGTCATATCTGGTTTACCTGCTCTTGTGGCTTCCTCTAGAACTGTTGTCTTCTAACATATAAACTGCACTCAGACTGGAGGCCTAAAAATGTTTGGGACATCTCGAGATGGCAAGAATTATCAAATGAAAATTTGGGGGCTCGATCAGAGGGCTCATCACTGCAGAACACCCCCACTTTTTAAAGCAGATCTAGGAGTCAGACCTGGACATTTTGTTCATCTTATTCACATAGTACTTCTGTTAAGACTCTCAAGAAAAAGAGAAGGGGTGGCCTTGTCTGCTTGCACACAGCTGCACCTCATTCAGGTTTCCCTACAGTAGTTTCTTCAGTGAACCTCAAGTGAATGGGTAGCATGCCTATCAGATACTGTGAGGTCCAGATAGGAAACATTTTGTTTGAGACTTTTGGGTGTGATTTCACAACCAGAAGCTGGATTCATCATCTAAAATACAGAATGAATTCCTAGGAATATCATAGATTGGGATACTGGCTACAAAATAAAGTAGGATACTCAAAGTTGCAAAAAAATAAAAAAAACAGTCAGCATTCCCACCTCCTTTTACTAAAGAAGGTGGAGATTATGTACAGCTCACAATACCATTTTGCATTATCATCTTTATTTTTAAGGACTTTACTGATGATGTAAATCAATGAACAATACGCGCTTGTGTACTCTTGTGCATGCAGCAGTTGGTGCTCTTCTGATATACTTGTAGAATTTGCTATCAGTCTGCACTGAGATAAATAGAAGCAGTTATAAAATTGCAATACAATAAAACAGACAGAAAATCCTTTCTGGATAATCAACCATGCAAATGTAAGTACAAAATAAACAGAGACAGGAAGGGAAAGCCTAGAATTCCAGGGTGAAATGAAATCTTTAGATTTGGAAACCCACCATCCCAGGGGATATTTCCAACCCTGAAATCAGCATTTTATTCTTTTGGAGTGAATTTCCAAAGCCTTTGAAAGATGAAAAGGTTTTTAAATAGCAAAGCAGCAGTAAGAGATGCAACTGCTGCAGTAGCTTTAATGAAAGAGCTATGAGCCCAGTGGCTAAATAGCCTTTGGGCTTTTGGATGGCTTTTTCAAAGATCAACCTTTTCCTTTTAAAGGGGGAAGAAAGAAAAAAGGCTGTACACATAGGAACAAGGCAACACACACAAAGCTCTGTGATTTTTGCCTCTGGAGGCCTGAATTCAAATCCTAATTAAGTCACACAAGTCAAAATAATTTTTGGAGGTCACTACATGCCATTTCTGCAAGTCGCAAATTCACCAAACAAGCTAACTTACTTGTGTAATCGGCCACGTGAGAGAATGGGAAGCTTTAATGGGTGATGGTCTCTGGTTAGAGATCTGACTTCAGCAGGACACTGCAGACAGTTCAGTCGCATAAATCTTCTCAAAGTAGATCTGCTGCTCAGGATCCTAAAAGAGTGGCGCGATAAGTAAAGGTAATGTCACTATTGATGTTAGTTGTTGCATAGAGATGAGATAGGGAAAATGGTCTGGCAGCCACCTATATCAACAAGCAAAATGGATCAAGAACAGAAGCATGGAGTACTAGAGTCCATTTGTGGTAAGCCTTGGAGACTTGCTCAGTCTGAGCCTTGCAACTTTAGTAAGAGCTCTGCCTGGATCAATGTATGGTCTGTTCTTTCTTTGTTGAACTGGATGGCGCAGGCAGTCTCGGCGCAGACAGAGCATAAGGGTGACCTGAGCCACCCTTAAAAAACAACACCACCACACTTTTGAGGTAATAATTTAGAGAGGATTATTCACAACCTTGGAGAGCAACAGATGCAGTATAGTGTAGAATATGAGTTGCTTTATCACTTAACAGTAGATTAGTAGCAATATTTCACTTTTGAGTTAAAACAGGCTGAAGAAAAATTTAAAACAAAAATGCATGTATGCAAAAAAAAGCTGAGACTTTCCTATATGGATTTTGATTTGTCATTAGTGTTCCATTTGTTCTGTTTCTGGAAGTTTGTATAGTCCCAAAGTGTTGTTTTTAGGCTGCTGTCTCTGCTAGAACAGTAACAAAAAAGGGAGGAAATACTCTGGAATCCCCTGGTCAGTTTGTTCAATCTCCTATTTTGTTTCAGAAACACTAGAATCAACTTATAGCTGGACACATTTTAAATGTGTTTCATGCATCTCTGTTCATTGTTGCCCTCAAGGATGTCCATGTACTCTGTACACTGAAGGATGAGTTTTGATCTTCCACTGAACATAAGTTCAGTTCTCTGCCTTCAATGAAGTCTGTCTAAAACTAAAACCTTGGCAAAAAGGGGTCTGAATTGCTCATGAAAGTACAGAAACCCAGGACTTCAGTGACAGTTATTAGACATCTCCTGAATGGAATCATAGAATGGCTTGGGTTGGAAGGGACCGCAAGGATCATCAGGTTCCAACCTCCCTGCCACAGACAGGGCCAACAACCTCCAGATCTGGTACTAGATCAGTTTGTCCAGGAATGCCCTGAATCTGCCTATATTTTCCATTCAGTGCTATAGGTTTTATGGAAAATGATTTATGTAGTTGAAAGGGGAGAATTGAGATGAACTGGCCTGGTCACGAATGTTGGCAGCCTATCTAGTTTGTTTGTTTTTGTGGTTTTCTAATATTGGTTTGGTTTGGTTGTTGTTTTGTTTGCTTGTTTGTGTTTTGTTTCTTTTTTGGATGTTTTGTTTTTTTCTCTCTTACATATTAAATCTGGAGAAAAGAGAGTGAGGTGATAGAGCAGGAAACTTGTAGGAGCTCAGAATTTAGATGCAGAATTTTGATGTAAGGAATTCTATCATCTGTGTAACTAATGTTTTCAGTAGGAGTGCGATATCCCTGTATTTCCAGACACTCTGCAGAGGTACATAATGTCCTCCAGTTTGTACAGAAAAATGGAAATGTTCCACCAAAAAAACAAACAAACAAAAAAAGCTAGAGGGGGACAGGAAGAGATGTAAGTGGTAGCTTCCTGACTATTTCTGGTTTCCCTCCCTTATTGTATTTGCCTACAGAAATTTCCTGATGGTACTTGCCTTAACAACACTTAGTGTACTGGTGTTATATCAGCAAAATCTGCTTCTCAAATAGTTGATTTGCTATGGTAATCCACATTTATTTGGAGCATTACTGTGCTACTAAATCTTGCAAATCTGTGAAAACAAAACTAAGCAACAGTGTTGTTTACTTCAAATCGAGGGGGAGCTGATCTTCATTTATCTGTTTGGAAATGAAAAATGTGAAGTCAAATGCCAGTGACCTTCAGCATCAGTTGAAGTTGGACTGTGGACTTCTGTGAGGGCTGTTTAAAATTACAGATTTAAGACAGCAGTAAACACACTGAAGCCAATATTTCCCCTACCAAGCACAAAGTACTGTACCGTATAACTATGGGATCAGAGAGCATCTTCAGAAGAAATAGCTTGCAATGGAAAAAGTTCAGCTCAATCATTGTGTGCCACAGACATTTTGACCTGCTGGTATTTGAATGCAAATTTTAATTCTCTTCCTAGGCTCAGTCAGGGACCTTATATTTCCCATAATAGCTCAGTCTGTTAAAGAACAGCGAACTGCAAAAAAACAATGTACAACCAAACAATAAATAGAAGAAATATGAAGATAGAAACTTACCAAAGAATGAAATAATATTGTGGAGTCCAGTAGCTGTGCGCTGGAGGCTAAAAAACATGGTGGAAGGACTCAGTGTCAGCATACTATACTGGTAATGTGGGGCTGGATGATTAAAATTGTTTTATACATATATGTCTCAGACTTTATACAGACTTTCTAGATACAAAAGGGCACATATGTATGCAAAGGTGGGGCCAGTATTTAATGAGTGATGAATACATAACTCTGTGATGTTATAAAGAAATAAGCTTGGCAAATTCTGTTGGTAACAATACAATTCCTGCATATTATATGGAACAAAAAGCAAAGTTTTCTTCGTGTCTTTTATGTTTTCTTCATCGATAGGAGTTCATATAACAACAAAATGCCATTCCACTGTGACTGTGTTATTCCAGACAAGCGCAATTGTCCATTCTACATGTTTTCAGTTTATCTACCATCTAGCAGTACAGTTATAAGGCAGTGTTTAAAGATCTCCACTCTAGCCTCATTCTTGCACAAATTGCAGCAGCCTGGAAGAGCCATTCTGTGATATTCCTGCTATTACTCAGTCTCACTACGAATTTCAAGCCAACCAGGTCATATTTTTTAAAGGAGCGTGTGTTTTTGTGGCTCTGAGATTCAGCCTGGCGCTGCGTTCACTTCTTTATAGAGCTGTGTGGGAAGTTTGGTCAGTTCTGGATACTTCCACTTCTTATCAGGGAAATTAGGCAGCATAGCGATGAAAATAAGAATGATATCCAAAGGTTTTCTAAAATAAATGAGGAATTGTTGTTCTCATGGATTGGAGCAGACTCTGAATCAGATCTCTTGGATTAGAGTGTCCTGGGGTGAGGGCATACAGATCACATTCAGCATAGCCTTTGTTAAGAGGGTTGAAGAAGCAACCTCTGCAGACTCTGTCTGCTTCCCTCTCCTTTCTTCTAGACTCATCTTCCATTGCTGCAGTTTCTTCGATTCTTTCTCAGGAGTTCTCAATTGCAAATCAATCACTTCTCTTGATGTTTCTGTTGTCTTCATCAAGGCAGTCCTTTCTCAGTAAATGGCTCCATTCATCTCCAGCAGTGAATTCTGAACAAATTGCTATTATTTCTAGTTCAGAGTGGAATTTCAGTTTTCTCATTCTATCGCTACACAACATACAAAACAACTGAGGTACCAAGGTGCACATGGGAATCTTGGACTATGTATTATTCTTCCCACTGTCCAGGCATGATGACTCTTTCCTACATTATTTTGTTTTCATCCTACAGTGACCATATATCAGAGTAACTTGGATAAAGCATTCTTTTCACTGTTTTATGATCCCTGTGCAATTGCCTTCCCCCGGCTCTGTCTTGCCCTTGTCTTGAGGATGCTGTGATAGAAGGTTCTAGCTGTCCATATGCACATACAAAATTTCCAAAATTCTGTCATTGAGGTTAGACAGTTAGAAAAGCCTTGAAAACAAGCGCTTGGAGATTACAACTGACCTTAAAATTTGCTTTTCCCATAAATACTTAAGACAAACGTAATTGCCAAAACAAATAATTTTTAACAGGAGCAAATGATCAAGTGCTTCTCCTTCCTTTGAGTGTCATCAGACTGAGGCTGGAGCAAACATGCCAGTCTCTCCTTTGCATCCATCTGACAGTGCCAGCAACAAAATATAGAACATTTCAGAACAGTTTTAAAGAGCAACTGTGGGTTAGAGTCCCTTTAAGACTACTAGGATGTCAGTTTTTAGAAAGAAATTCTACCCAGAATAAAAGCGAAAGCATCTGGAGTCCTTTGCTTATATTTTATACCCTTTAGAATAGATATTATTATATTGTCCCGAAGTCCATAGAAGTAAGTCTAGTTTCTTTTTTTTTTTATTACTATTCTTAGTGTGTTTTTGCTTATTTGAGAATTGGGGTTTTGTATTTTTTCACCCCCCTTCTTGCTCCTTTTGCCTTGAGTCAACTCTGAGACCTTCAATTCCCACTTGTTATCACCTGCCTTAAAGACTCAGTGAGGCTGAAAGTATTTCAGGTTGTCAAGATATGATAATGCTTCTCATGATGCACTAGATTGTCTAGACTAAAATGCTTAAATCTTTTTGTTTCAACCAATGACTTTGTCATGTCTTAGTCACTATGAGCGCAAAACCTCTAATTTTATAGAGCTTTTTTCCAAGAGATTTCAGAAAATGTGGTCCTTATCATATATTTCTCCCAGTCCTGTGCACTATCCCATTGAAGCAGAGCACTTATGAATTTCAGTTTATTTCTACTAGTAACAATAGTTTTGACTATTGGCTTTAATGGAATTACTCATATGCTTTAAAATATGCACATACTTGAGTACTAGATAAAAAACCAACCAAGCGAAGACAACTAATCAGATTTCAAATACTGAAGGATCTGCAGGGTGGAATATTCATCCTTAGGATAATAATGCAATAAATATAGATCCGTCTTTAAAGGCATATGATGGTTAAATATGATCCTTTTGTTCCTTCTGTGAATGGTAGAGTCAGACGGACATGTGCTACGAATAGAATCACTTGAGGTGTATGTAAAGACCAGGCAGGGCTTTCTCAAGTAAAAATGTGCTTTATTTACATTTTTATTGACAAGCTACGCAGCAGCCTTAGAACATTCAGGCTCCAAACACATCAGCAGACTCAGAATCTGAAACTTCAAAATGAAGGCTTCAAGAAGGAAGCTATTTTCGTAGACAGCAAAGTGTTGCCTGTGCCGCTTCTTATTTATGCTGTCTCTTTCTCCACATTTTATTTTCCTATATGGTTACAAGCAAGATTTGGTTTCAGCTAGAGATCTTGCTATTGGCCATAACCATCACATTTGGCTAGATAATCTCCTGAGGCAGTGAATTGCACAAATTCATTGTAGCAAAGAAAAAATAAATGAATAAAAATTTAAAAAAATCATTTTTTACCCCAAAATTCCAAATTTGCTGTGCTTTACTTTTGTCGAATATTTTGCTCTTCTTGATTAATGTCACTCTGTAAAAGGTTATACACTTCATTATAGAATACTTGAATCATTTGTATTTATAAAAGGCAATCGTAAAATTCTATAGTCATTAAAAATCAATTAGGAATTTATTCAAGAAATAGAAAGCTAGCCTTGGTACCCAAGCTAACTTGCTTTCTGTGAAGTTTCTGCTCTCCAGCATTGTGCACCAAACAAGACAGACTTCAGATTTTTCTTCAGTTGTCCATTCAGCATGAGTGGCTTGCTGCTTTCCTATGACAACTGCCCTTCTGTGATGGATTGAACTTTTCCTGTAGCTTGAGTTTATCAGTTGTTTTCAAAGACATTTGGCACAAAATGTAAGGGTGTGGGTGTGTGAATTGCAAAGTCAGCAGAATTTAATGAATTGCATCTTCCCCTCCTATTAACTGGATGAAAGATGTCCTGTATGTGCCTGGTGATGCTGAACTATTATGTTAATAGATAATATACTTCTAACATTATCTTTGAACTATGATGCTGTTGTAATGAATGACATACTTGCAAAATGTGCCCGACTATTTTCCCTAAAAACAAAATATCTCTAAACAACCATGTCTCCTGTGGCTCCAATAATATGTCTTCACCTAGTTCTGAAGAACTGCAAGACATAGGCATTAAAGTGTATTTATAAATAGACTTTCCATTCCTTGGCCTCAACATAACTGTTGGTTGTAATTCTGATTATGAAACTACAAAATTAAAAATCCTGGTGTTACTAGTAGGAGGTTATCTGTCCTTCAGTTGAAGGTTGCAGCTCTAAGGTCTTAGTAATTAAGGATGCTTGGAAAGGAAGAGCACTTTACAGTAAATGATGTTCACCAGACCTTCTCAAAATGTGTTGAAATACCCTATTTTCATCCTGATGCTGAGCAGTTTCTTTGACATGCAAGAGGAAAAAAAATTTGGGAAAAGTAACAGAATCTGATTCCCTTAGTCTGTATGTAGTGAAGTTGTTCATAGTGAAATTATTTGCCTTGTCCAGAGAGAAAGAACTGACTCCAAGTACATTTGGAAACAAGAGATATGTGTTGCAGTGCACTGGGGGATTTCAGTCACCAAGATATCTGCTGGGAAGGCAACATGGCAGGCTGCAAGCAATCCAGGAGACTCCTGGAGTCTACTGAGGATAACTTCCTCATCCGGATATTAGACAAACCAAACAGAGGTGAAGGGTTACTGGACCTGGTGCTTACCAATGCAGAGGAGATAATTAAAGAGGTTAAGATAGTAGCAGTCTGGGCTGTAGCAACTATGCTGTGGTTGAGTTTGTGATCTGGAGGAATATGGGCCTTGCAAAGAGCAGAGCAAGGACCCTGAAATTTAGGGTACAAAGTTCCCTCTGTGTAAGGAATTATTGGATGGGATTCCCTGGGAAACTGTCTTTAGGGACACAGGAACTGAACAGAGCTGGCAGCTCTTTAAGAACTCCTTTCTGAGGGCAGAAGAGCTCGCCAGCACCCAGCAGAAGAAATCAAGCAGTGATGGCAGGAAACTGGCATGCCTGAGAAAGGACATGCTGGTTAAACTGAGCAGATAAGAAGGAAATGTACAGACAGTGGAAGTAGGGATGTGTGGCCTGGTAAGAAACAGGGATGCTGTCTGAGCATGTGAAGATGGGATCAGGAAAGCCAAGGCACTGACGGAACTAACCTTGACAAGGAGTGAGAAAAATAACAAGAAAGGGTTAAGAAGGGGTTCTATAGGTACATTCATCAGAAGAGACAGGCCAAGGAGTATGTACCCCCCTGATAAATGAGAAGAGAGAATTGATTTCAACAGATGCAGAGGAGACTGAGATATTCAATATGGTCTTTGCCACAGTCTTCATTGGCAGTCAGGTTTCCCATGTCTCTTGCATCCCTAAACCTCTATGCAGGGGTCAGGGAAGCAAAATCCCTTGTGATGTAAGCAAAGAGCAAGTTCAAGACTGCCTGATGAGGCTGAATGTGTACAAGACTAAGGGGGCCAATGAGATCCATCCCAGTCCTGAAAGAACTGGCTGATGTAAGCCACCCTCCATCATATTTGAAAGGTCATGGATGCTAGGTGAAGTCACTGGTGACTGGAAAAAGAGAAACATCATTCCCATTTTTAAGAAAGAAAGGAAGACTCAGGGAACTACAGGCTGATGAGGTGAGCCTCAACTTTGTGCCTGGAAGATCATGGATCAGATCCTCAAAGCTATGTTAAGGCACATGCAAGACAAGGAGGTGATCCAAGACAGCCAGCAGAGCTTCACCAAGGGCAGATCTTGCCTGACAAATCTGGTGACAGTTTCAGTAGACAAAGGAAGAGTGATTAATGTCATCTATCTGAACATATGCAAGATTTTTTTATATACTCCCACATCATATTTTAATCTCTCAATTGGAAAGTTTTGAAGAGAATGAATTCATTAGATGGTTACAGCCAGAGGGCTGTAGTCAATGGGTCTACGTCCAGGAGGAGGGTGGTGATGATTGGTGTCCCCCAGGAGTCAGCCCTGGGGCTAGTGCTCTTCAACATCTTTATTAATGATGCAGACAGTGGGATTGAGCATATGCTCAGCAAGTTTGCTGATGACTCCAAGCTGAGTGGTGCAGTTGACACAATAGAAGGAAGAGATGCCATCCAGAGGGACCTGGACAAACTTGAAAACTGGTCCTACAAGAACTTAATGAGATTCAAAAAGGCTGAATGCAAGGTGTTGCACTTGGGTCACAGCAGTCTCAGATATGTGTACAGACTGGGAGAACTCATTGAGAGCAGGCCAGCAGAGAAGGACATGGGAGTTCTGGTGGTTGAGAAGCTTGATGTGAGCCAGCATATGGAAGGCCAACAGTATCCAGGAGTGTATCAAAAGAGCAGCAACCAACAAGGAGAGGGAGGTAATTGTCCCCCTTTGCTTTGACCTTGTGAGGCCCCATCTGGAATTCTGTGTCCAGGTCTGGGGCTCTCAGCACAAGAAAGACATGGAGCTGTTGAGTGGGTCCAGAGGAGGGCCACAGAGATTACCAGAGGTCTGGCGCACCTCTCCTAAGAAGACAGGTTGAGAGAGTTGAGCTTGTTTAGCTTGGAGAAGACAAGGATACAAGGAAACCTCATTATGGCCTTCCAGTACTGAAAAGGAGCTTATAAATAGAAGGGAGACTGACTTTTTACAAGGTCTGATAGTGGTAGGAGGAAGGGGAATGTGTTTTAAACTAAAAGAGGGGAGATTTAGTTGAGATGTTAGGTGGAAATTCTTTACTCAGTGAGTGGTGAGGCCCTGGCACAGGCGGCCCTGTGAATTTGTGGATGCCCCATCCCTGGAGGTGTTGAAGGCCAGGTTGAATGGAGCCCTGGGCAGCCTGGGCTGGTGGGTGGCAGCCCTGCCCACAGCAGGGGGTTGGAACTTGGATGATCTTTAAGGTCTCTTCCAATCCAAGCCATTCTGTGATTCCATGATTCCCCAGAAAGATATTTTAGCCTAAAGAACCAAAATAGAGATCAAGTCATGTGGCAGGTAAAATCTCCTTTTCTGGTTCTTGTTTAGAAAATAGGACAAAGTCTTGTCTCCAGGGACTGTGAATCTGTGTCCCCTTATTACAGGTGTCATGGATGACCAGACAGTAGCTCCATTTATTTATGCTGAGATGTGGCACCTATTATTATTGACCATAATGGACGCTACTGTCACTACAAAACAGAAAAACTAGCCAAAACAATGTTGATGTTAGAGGGAAGCCATAGCTGCCATTTAGGGAAAAACCACCTCCTGTTGCTTTCAGTCCCGGCAAGTAGGTATACTGCAGCAATCTGGTTCACATCCCAATCCCATCAGTGTGAGATCAGAGCAAAGTTAAATAATTCCTGTCTGAGGAACTAAGCTGGGTTCTCCAGAGGCCATTTGGTAAATACGGAGTCTCTTTTGCAAACTTCTTCCTAGAGGGGACAGAGTTTCAGCCTAATTCAGCTTCTGTAATGCCAAGGCCAGTCAACTTCTGTACCTAAATGCTGAGATGAAGATATTTTGTTGTACAGTACCCAGTGAGGCAAGGCAGCATCACACTTTGTAGAGCAGAAGGCTGAAACATAGTGAGCCAAAATGATGTCCCCACACTGCTACAGAGGGCATGTAGTGAATCAAGAGAAGGAATCTGAGACCCTCAACTCTGAGGTGCCTCCAAGGGATGACACATCAGCATTCGGAATTGTATCAACTTACTTACTCTTGACGAGATATAAAGATGGAGAAGTGAGCTGTAAAAGGTCAGGCAGTTTAAATTGCAGACTTATTTCTATAAACAGCCATCTGTAGATTTACACCAATGCAGTGCTTCCAGCTAACTTAAAATTGTCCCACACATACTGAAGTTCACACCAGATTGCAATTACCTTGAATCCTGTAGCTGGAATACTGGCATTCAGGCCTATACTGGCTGATAGCCTTTGTTCAGATCTGTCAAGGTAGATGATCCATTTTTTCTGTTGTGATTCGTATGGCTAATAATAAACACCCCAGTGAGAAATAAACAGAGAAAAAGTGCACTCAGTGACCAGAGAGCTAAGCTGTGTATCAATGGTTGTATCCTAGAGGTAACTTGTAAGAGATCCCTTTTCTGTTCACTGTAGACAAGAACACTACAAAAAAAAATATTCTGCAAGCCTGATTTTCTGCATTCGGTAGTGTGTAAATGACAAATCTCATTCGGATCTCATCCTGACCCTGTGCAGCTTCTCCATTTCAGCAGCATAATTAGGAAAAATCAACTGTACCACCTATGCTGTGTTCGCAATGAAAGCCTCCAGCTGCAGTCAAAAGGACACGTGTACACATACACATGTGATTAATAGCTATGTATTTGCAGAATTATGACATGGCTCCAGAAAGCATTTTTAATCAAACACAGATGTGAGGTTTTTAATGGTAACTGAATGGAAGCATTGTTCAGTCGGGGGATGTCTATCGTGGATTTCTAGGATGGTTCCACTTCAGAGGAAGCATTTCCAGGTATCTGGAATGATACAATCTTAGCCAAGAATTTAATGTTTCTTAAATGTTGATATGTTACTATTTTCAGTAAGTGTGTTCCTTTTTTCCCCGACTTCTGCCAAGCAGCTTACATCTCTTCATTTCTTTTGGAGAAGTTTTTCTAGGGGAAATAGTAAACTTACAGTGTATTGTCACAATATCAAAGATTATTTATTTGGTTTTACACAGCTTACCAAATACCTAATAACATATCAGTGTATCAATTCCTACCACCTGTGTCTCAGTCTCACATTATATGGAATGATCTCACTCACCTTCTGCTGTAAAAAATTAGATGTGAGAGTGTCCAACATACAGAGTCCAGCAAGAGAGAGACAATAAATACTCAACTGTCTGCCAGATACTGGTGGTTTCTCTACTCTTGAGAAGATACCACTGTCTCTGCCTCTTAGCTTATCCATCATGTCTGGTCAGTAAAAAGGAGGTGAAAAACAGACTCCATAAATGTTCCGTTTGAGAAGTCCAAAATGTTCTACTATACCAGGACACAGACTTGCTTTCCAAGACTAATTTGTACCAATGCTAGCTGATACAAACATTATGCAACTATGCAGGTGGTAGAAATAGCCAGAGTATGCTATACTGTAGTTACATACCTTACCAGGTTGCAAAGGAAGCTTCTTGCCATCTGGAAATTTCTTCATGCTGGAGTAGTACAAAGGGACAAGTCCCTCAGTTCTCTACCAGAAATTCTGGTATTTGTTATTTAGAATTCATTCAAACCACAGCTTTGAGAAGTTGTATTTGTCCAGCTGATTTTCCAGCTGAAGAAAAATATGGACAAGAGATAAACGCCACATAGCTGAGGCTTTTTAATTGCCATCCATCATAATTAAAGGGAAGTCAAGTCATCATTGTGCCTGTGTAAATTCTTATGGCATTTTCTCAAAGTCATTCATAACTGTTGTTTGTGTGGATTGTTTTATATAGATAGTGGCATTCTTGGTAAAAGAGAGAGGATGTTAAGTCTCATTTCTTGGCCTAAGTCCAGATTAGGTACTTACATTTTGCCTGTATGATTGCTGTGATTTGGGGTGAATGTTTGCTCTTATTTTCTACCATGGTGTTATGTTCTCTTAAGGCATTGCTGTGTTTCAATTTTGGGTGAATATTTGTTTCTAAGTTGCACCACGGTATTTTGTTCTCTTTAAGGTGTTGCTGTGTTTCACAGCAAAGGTGTCTACTTTTTGGTCAAGTGGGATGAAAAGTGGCCTGCAATGTAAGGAATAGTTAGTGATATTTCCAAACTAACTGAGCAATTGTACAAAAGTATCAAAGGGAAACTGGGTAATATGCTTAGATAGTGTTAGAAAGACAGCTAGACTTCTGAAGAGAGGTGTTCTGACCACAAATCTATTAATCTTCTGAAGAAGGAGATGATGAACTCTTTTCATAGAGACAGATTTTGAGGTTGTGTTTTAATAAGTTTCCTTCAGTTAAGTCGCAGCTGAAGGAGCCCTGAGATGGAGCTTGGATTGGCCCATTGACTGTGGACTGTTGTCAGACAAGGACTTTAGTGACTGTACTTTAAAAGGAAAATGAATGATGAACTTCCATCCACAAAGAACCAATTATATTAGCGTTACTTTCCTGCCTTGTCTTACTGAAGGTCTGAAATCCTTTTCCTGAACTGTTATGAATCTTGAGTCAGATTGCCTCCCCTAATGTGTGTCTCAGTGCCCATGTATGGAAGAATCTTTCTTCTGTGATCACAACAAATGCTTAGGTTGCAAAGGAGAGAGCATTTTCCTAGAAGGAGAGAACAACTCACAATAAAACTTTTAAACACATGGAGAACAACGGAACCTATGTTTCTTTAAGCCATTTAGGTACTTTAAAGTTTGCAATTTAAGTTCAGAAATCATTTTAGTGCTACTAAATATGTTAAGTGCCATCTGTTTCTCTAATGACGCTATGTCTGACTCAGGAGATAAGCGTTTATGAAAAGTAAAGAAGAAGGGGCTCTGTTATTTTGATACCATCGTGAGAATGAGGGGTCTATGAAAGTATCTAGCAGCTTTCCAAAATTTTGAACTTCAGAGGAGACTTCAAGATAAAATGATGTTTATAGACTACATGCTTTTAGCATAAATATCTATTGAAAGAGGTATTCATGAATCAAAGAAAGAAAGAAAGTTTGTGAGAAAGCTTTAGAAAACATTTAACCAGGTTAAAACACGTTGGGCCTTGGAAGGACTTTACTCAAAAGCATACAGCTACTACTCTGATTGTGGTAAACTGTAAAGATTACCAGATCACTGCCAGGGAAAGATCAGTATTTGTCCACGGTTACCATGTGCTTCTCTCTAAAGTATGCATACCAGTGCTACAGATGGGAAAAAAATGTGATCTGATAACACACTCAGGCAATGCTTAGCAAAAATTAGCAATATTGTCATGGGCAGAAAACATATGCACAGAGGTTAGAACAGAAGCTCAGAAGTCATCAGATGGGCCCATGTGGTGCTCTGGGTAAATTCCAGAAAGTGATAGTCTACAACTTCAATCATACTAGACATCAGCCTATATTAATCATTGCCTGTAAGGAAACAGCCAGAAGAAAAAAAGCAATCAAAGGAAAGGTTGCACCAGAAAGAACATACAGAAACACTTGCTACGATCATGTGTAAATCAACCACAGGCTCTGTTTACAAACCTTTCCATCTGTTCTTTTGCTTATTCATTTCTGCTTTCCCTCTCTGTCTTCTAACTTTCCTTCATCTTTCCAGATGCAGGACGCTATGGGCTATGAGTTACCATGGGTGTATTTTGTCAGTCTGGTCATCTTTGGATCCTTTTTCGTTCTAAATCTGGTACTTGGTGTGTTGAGCGGGTAAGCTGACAGTTTTGGTGTCCTTTTTCCAATGCTACAGGGCAAGACTCCATGATAAGGGTTCTTCCCTGTCACCAGGATTTTTTTGGATGGATTACAAATCTGAATCCAAGGAAGCTTTCACATCAGCCCTCAAAAATCTTGGCCAAGTATTTAAACTTTGCAAATAACAATACAGGTAACAGAAGAAGTGTGTTTCTCTGACAGAAATTTAACATCAGGGCTTCCAAAATCAAAACTACCTCCCTTCCATAAATTTCCAGAAAATTGACTGTTGAAAATCTTACTGCTGGTGACTTGGGATCTCTTTGGCTGGAGCCTTGCAGTGCTCAGAAACTGAGCTTGTCTCACTAATTATCATTCCACTCTTCCAGGTCAATGATGCCATAGGAAGGGACTGGCCCTGGATCTATTTTGTTACACTAATCATCATAGGGTCATTTTTTGTACTTAACTTGGTTCTCGGTGTACTTAGCGGGTAAGCAGTACCAGGAAAATGTTTTATTACTGTTTATTTTTTAAAATTTGTATTTTTATTCCTACCCTGTTGTTCTCAAAACAACGGACAATGGCGGGCTGATCTCTGGAACCTTAGTAGAAGACCCAGGCTATTGCTGTGCAAATGGCAAAACATGGCCTTCCTAATCTGGAAACTGTCTTTTAAAATAAACTGAAAAAATATACAAGACAACTCTGCCTGTAACATATTCCTCTACCTGAAACCTCTACCCATACTCTCCGGGAAGAGGACAACGCTATGTTCCCCTGTTAAACTGCCTGCAGGTGTAACATGCCATTCACCACAGAATAAGGGGATTATAGTAAAATCTCTGGAAGAGTCATTGGGACTGAAGGAGGAATGAGAATATGAGACAAATCCCTTCACAGTTGTGGGATGAGATTCCTGCCAAATTATGTCTTCTCACATGAGAAGTTTTCACATTGCCTAATATCTCTAAAGCACAGCATAACGGGAGACTTTTCCCTGGAGTGTGCCTTGCACGCGTTTCTTCTTTAATAAGCACATCCTCTCCGCTGTGTGGATTACAAGCCCAGCATTATTCAGGGAGAAAAGGTCATTTCCCTCTGACCTATTCTAAGGAGGAGCAGAGAAACAGGAGAATTTCTTCTAGTGTTTAAACATTTCTAAAACATCTAGCTGTATCACGGTTCTGCAGTATAACCCTCACTGCAAAGCATCATTTTGGTAGATTTGGTTAAAAACAATTGATATTGCCCCCAGTAGTTAAAAACTTTATTGCCCCTGGAGAGCTAGTTAATTAGAGGAATGAAGCCAGCATTCCTCTCTAGATTTTTTTAAGATTTCCCAGATTTAGGCTTCAAATTCCATATTTGGGAATGACTGGATGCCTACAGCCATTCCATGCAAATGGATAATTACGATATGAGGACTTTTATGCATCTTCTTCTTCATTGTTTCTAGCACTGTGCCTCCTTCAATGAGCTCTAAATGAATTTGATCAGAGCGAGTACTTGTCTGAGCAGGCAGCTCTTAAGTCTCCTGTCCTTTGATCATAAGAGGGTCAAAATCTTCTCTGAACAGGAGAGAGGACTTGGTGCTCCACATAAGTTACATTCTCAGTGTGACAGAAGCGTAGGAAGGGTAGTAGTAGGACTAGAGAAAAAGATTCTCCTTTGATCATCCTGGGAAGAGACAGGTAATAACAGATCTACTTGAGGGGTTATTATCGTCTTCATTACTCCATTGAAGGTTACATGCCGCTAAGACGGCTGCTACAAACTGAAGAGTTTCCAAGTAGTGAATGGGAGAGGGAGAAAATCCCCAGTAATGAAGTGTCAGGCAATAGTCTGTGTTTGGATTTCTGGAGAGTGATATTCTGGGTACAATTTTAAAACATCAGGTCCTTGTTTCTCCACGTGGATACTTTGATGAGCAGGTAAGGATCAGCAGTAAAGGAGGATGACCACCTGACAGTGGGTAAGCAGTCTATAGTATAAGAGATGTGCTCAAGGACCACTTAAGATGGTGGTTAAATATCATATAGTATCTGATTGATTGGATAAACAGTGCCTGTGAGCCCAGCCTGAGAACTGCATATTGTTGAAGCAGTGCTGATTCAATTTACCAACACTTGGATTTGTGTACATAGTGGAAAATTACATTTCCTCTCTCTTTCATTTTCAACCTAAGAAAGAGTTTTGGGACCTGGATACCCCATCTCCTGAGGTACTGCAGCTAGACCACCACAGCTAGTGGTGAGAGATGAAAACAGTCTGCAGGGAGAACTGAAATTAAAGATGAAGTTCACCTTGTTTATGCTGTGAGTCACTCTTCATGGCTGTGTTCACAGTATTATGACAGCTGCACTGTTTCTGCAATTTTCTTTTTTTCCCAACTGAAGAAAAGTGAAAAGAAACTTAAGTATTTGCATCCATGGAAAAAAAAAAAAAAAGAAGAAAAAAAAAGAAAAAAAAAGAAAAAAGAAATGATGGCAGAAATGTTCTAAATTTTCTTGGGGCTAAATAAGCAGTTCTTAAACAATTAACTTTCTAAAGCAATTCTAAATTCTGCTGAGTTACAAAGTGTCTTCACTTTGCAGGTTCAGCTTTTTTTTTAATAAACTTGCTATTAGTCTGTTCTGTGTAGATGATCCACCTGTCTGTTCTGTGTAGGTGCAAAGCAATATTCCTGGGCATCTTTGTAAATCCATTCTGAGCATCTCTGATTTATCCCCATTTATCTATATCAGGAATGTTAACAAGCATGTTGTGTAGGTAGACTTCATCAGTGACAGATTGGTTTGGTTTTTTAATCACTTCTGAATACGTAAGTGTAATTAATTGTACTCACAAAGACACTTTGATTGCACCTGCAAAATCAAATGCTGAGTTCTGTTCTGCCTGCAGATCTTATCTGTAATTTATTTTTCCTCAGTGTTTCACCCATTCATGATTTGTCTGATGAATTTACTAATCACATGTTAAGCTACATAGTATGACAGAGTATTTGTGTGCAGAGCTATCATCCTCTTCCTGTCTTGATTGAGGATACATTAAAACTCTTGTATTCCAAAGGAAATATCCAGCCAGCAGAACATGCAGTTGACCTTCTCAAGCCAAGAAAAAAGGTGTCCACAGCACTGCTGAGAGTAGTGAAACTGCTGCTAGAGGTTTTCTGAGAGCAGAGATGTTCGCTTCTGTGTTACTTGTTTCAGTTGATTAGTGATGGAAAAAATGACAGTGTGGGCTCAAGTTTCAGACCTTCATACGGAAACATATAGATTCACATTTATTTTATAGTTTGCTCATCACTGATCCAAATCCCAGGACATAGTCCAAACAGTAAGTTTCCTAAAGCAAACAGAAGGCCAGAGAACAGCCATTTCTTCTGCTTTGAGAGGATCCTGGAAGCCCAGTTGACTGTTTCTGATTCTCTTCCTGCTGAAGTGAACAGAGTGGATAGGAGACTGTCTATGCTTGCAGCTTCTCCTGGGAGCAGCCGGAACATTATTCCTGAGCCTTCAGGACTCTTCCTAGTCTAACCCCTCTTCCAACCCTTTCTAATCATAGAATCATAGAGTGGCTTGGGTTGGAAGGGGCCTCAAGGATCATCAAGCTCCAACCCCCCTGCCACAAGCAAGGCCATCAATCCCCTTATCTAATTCTAGACCAGGCTAGATCCTCATTGTACCTGTCAGCGTGGGCCATGTTTGAAGCCTTATTCTGCACTAAGCAAGAGGTTTGAACTGCTAGAATTCAGCTGTTCCACAACACCTCTAAATGTGAGAATTCATGCTGAGATCAGATATAGATATAAAATATCTGTTTTTCCTCATCAGGATAGACAAAAGAAATTTTCTTCTGCACCTATACAGCCTACAGAGCTGGGTGTTTATATTTATGACCTTGATCTACTCTAACCTCAGACAGACTGAATCTCTCTCCAGAATGCTCTGCTTTTTGTTTTTTCCTTTGACAGACGCGTCTTATAGTTTTCTAAGAGAAGCAAAGGAAAGTGAAGCAAACCAAATACTCATAAAACCAATATTCACCAACTCCTGAATAGAAGTTGTCTCATTCACTGAAAAGAGACAGATTACTTGGTGGTTCTGCTAGCCTCTGCTGACCTTATCCTGACATGATATTGTGATTTTTTTTTGAGAAGGCCACCTCCGGGCTCAAGATGGCACCTCTATCAGAAAGCTTATTGGCTTTTTGGAAGCTTGGCTTCCCCGCTGAAACTGCAAACAATGAACATTTATTGCCAACTGCGATGGTGGCAAAGGTACTGTGCACACCTGCCTGCAATAGGAGCTGGACTGAGGTCACCAACTCATTTCACATAGAATAGTAAATTACCATGGGTAGTAATTCTTGATTGTGAACTACATTTGCCCAAGTACAGGCTGGCATTCCACACGGGAAGTTGTTGGAATTGCATTGGCAATTTCCTGAGCCACCTGTTCTCAATAGTTTAATGCTAGCAGAGCGTAGAAATTGAGATAATTTAAATAAGTTGTCTTCTTTGGAGAATCATATGAAAATTGGAATACCATACATTGTACGAAGGAAAGAGACGGGTAAACCCTTTAGACTAAGGGATCACAGTATTTTCAGTTGTGCCATTAAAAAGCTAGTAACAAAATAACTTCTGAGGCAGACATTCAGCATACTAACATGCTGCTAAAATCTCGCTTCAGTTTAGTCATCCCTTCTCCCAGCCCAAGTCCCGCTTGAGAGAGACAGTGCATGGGGCTGGCAAGACCCAAGCAGGGACGCAACTGAAATGTATCTAATATGTGACCCATGCACAGAAGAATAACTTTCTGCAAACTGTGTCATTTCATGATATTTTCCACACTATGGTTTCTTAAACTGCCTCTTGCAAGTTGTATCCATATAAAAATAAGTAGTTCTCAGTTGGAGTTGAGAGCCTATTCCCTTTCAAAACTGCTCCTATTTGTTAAAGATCCCAAAATACAAGTTTATGACCCAACTGTTGGAATACTGGAATTTGACTTTTCAAACTGGGTTAATAATGCATAGCTTCATTCAGTGATTTCTTTTGAAGAGTTAATTCCTTAATTTGAATAATGTACAATGTGAGACCCAGAAGAAACTTATTATTGAAGCAGCAAAATATAATTGGCATCGATTAGATTTTTTAAAAATATTTTCTAGAGTTATTGTTGTTGGGGTCATTCTTGCCATACTTGGCAGTAGGCTTCTCTGCCTTATAGCTGTTTGATACCAGGGTTGGCTATGATCTACCTTCGGGCCTAAGAAGCCTCTGATTCTCTTCTTCATTTCCACCTTCTTTATCACTGACCCAAGAGACATGCGGCAAGCAATGTGACAGAAGCGAGGATCATGCAGGCTTCTTCTGTCACATACTTTGGCTTTAAATGAAGACATTTTCTTACTCTCATTCTGATGCAGTGCTGGTGTCCTGAACAGCTCGTAACATAAAAAACCTGATCCAAAGACAGTGAGATGAATGGAAATCTCTCAGTGGGTTTTGACCAGACAGGAGGGAAGTACTATAGCATCATTCCTGGAAACTAAGGACACTTCATGGGGCACTCATTAATTTTTCGGTAGGATTTTCATAAACCTAATATTATTTCACTAAAGTTAGGGGTAAGTTTCCTATTTGTTTTTTGGGAATAAGCCTAAAGACAAGCATTAGGCTTTTTTTTTTTTTTTTTCAATTCTGCTTATTTCTGGCAATCAACAGCAAGGCTAATGGCAAATCCATTTGAAAGAATGACTTTTCCTCTCATTTCTAGACATAGTGAGCCGTATTATCTGCTGTATATGCCTTGTATAGTGATCTGCTTCAGCAGATACAAGGCTGTATAAGTACTGTTTAAGTACTTTTGGTCCGGCACTTTTTACAATTATTAAGCTTCCTTTTTAAAATACAGGTATTAAAACCTGGCTTGAAACCACAGGAGAGTTTTTAAATGGACGTAGATTGGCATTTCTGTAAAAAAATAGGACAGTATAGATGTATCTGACAGACAGGAGGAAATGGCACAGCAGATGAAAAGAAGGCAAAGCAAACATCCTGGATCACAGCTAAGCAACATTAAATTCTTGTTGCTCTGCCTTCTCTTTTGAGTCCATATTCCCAATAGTGGTCTTCCATCATGCAATCAGACGCCTACTCTGTTTCACTTTCTGGCAGAATCCATTACTGCTTGTGTTTGTCTACTCAACTTGAGATTTGAAAAATAAGTTTCATTTCAGAGAATAGACCTGAATATCAAATGCCTACAGTAAAACATTGAAATCTAAATTTTCAAATATAGTGTCCACTCCCATGGGTGAAATTGCTCATAATTAACTGTGTACAGAATTGTGAGTATCATTACTTACACTTACAATTAGTGCCATTTAGTTGTGATTATACCTATAATCTTATGGACAGATTGAGACCTGGCTGAAAATTAGAGCCACTGTCTCACTCTCCAGATGTCAGATTATTGTCAAACAGTTCATCATTGTATTGAGTTGACCACTATTCACATAGATATTTATGGATAAGTGTTGGAGAATATCAAGTGGTAAAGAATGTTAGAAGGTATATTGTATTGTACATAAGCACCACATGTGAGTTTTATTTGAATTATCAAACAAATGTTGAGAATGAGAGGATTAAAAAAGGTAATTATGTTCTCCTAAGCATTAGTAAAAATGTGGTCACTCCAACTGTATTACAAATGTATGTAGCAAAGATACTCCTTTCACGTCTGTCCTGAAAGAATAGAGAAGGCTGGGTGTACTACATAGGATATGGATACTTTCTAATGAAAATCAATCTAACTCATTGTTTTTCAATCTCTTCCTCTCCCTCCACCCACGTCCTGTTCCTCCCTCCCTCTTGCTAGGGAATTTTCCAAGGAAAGAGAGAAGGCTAAGGCTCGGGGAGATTTCCAGAAGTTACGGGAAAAGCAACAGCTAGAGGAGGATTTGAAGGGCTATTTAGACTGGATAACTCAAGCAGAAGATATTGACCCAGAAAATGAAGATGAAGGCATGGATGAGGAGAAGCCTCGAAACAGTAAGCAATTTTCTTCTGTCCATCTTTCTCTGCTTTTAGCAAGGGAGCCTGTGCCCACCTGCTCCAGTGTTGAGATTGCCTATAGGGCAGAGCAAGTTCTTCCTGAGGCTCTCACTATGCTTATATGTGATCCAACTGAAATACATGTTGGAATATGTAGGAGGGAGAAATATGTGTAAAGCAATTGATATTGTTCTACAGATCCTCAGTTTCTTGTCTGTAGTACTGACATTAGAACCTAGTA
Source organism: Pavo muticus (assembly GCA_016647715.1). Taxonomy (NCBI): domain Eukaryota; kingdom Metazoa; phylum Chordata; class Aves; order Galliformes; family Phasianidae; genus Pavo; species Pavo muticus. The sequence goes on along the minus strand of JACDJE010000019.1, from coordinate 2,641,941 downwards.
TTAAACAGAAAAAAAGATCAATACTTGCTGTTAGAAGTTTGCTACTGGGATAAGTTTTAAAATATACATCTGCCTCCTATTCATTTATTTAATTGCAGTTTAGTGTTGCAGGCTGTTGACACATGGTTAATTACTTTGAAAGCAAAGGTTTCTAGGCAAAGCAATGCTACAGTATGGGAGAAAGGCCAAATCAACCCTGTTGTACATTAAGTCGGCCATCTGTGGCTCCATTGAAATCAGTGGAATTGCATTTGCTTTTGCCAGGCTGGAATTAAGCCTTCTGACATTTCTTGCAAGGGAATTACCTCTTTTTCTTCTGATTTGGAGTTGAGAATATGTTTGTACAAAGTGAGAATTCATCAATTCTCTCTTCTTCTTGGAATGATGGGTTTGAAGAAAGCAAAGATTCCTTACATTTAACTACCTTCACTCAATCTTCTAACTCCACCTTGTCTTTTAGCAGTATCTGAATCACAGCAGAAACATCTAGCAGTTGTCATCATAGGTCACATACTTGGGAAATGTCAGAGTTCAAACCTTTAGGCAATTACGCAGCTAATGGAGATGGGCACTACTTTTAGCTTTCCTTACTTAAATCTGCATTATCCCAGCTTGATTGTGGAAGAGAAGACATGAAGCATTTCCCTATAGCTCCCTTACTACCAAATAAGCAAAATCCATGGGATGATCAGATCAAAACCATATATGTCCAGGAGGATTGGACATTGGAAAGTTAAACCTACACAAAAAAGCAAGAGTTGTATCAGATTCTTATAATCTTTGAGGAGACTGAGTACTACTCCCTGTAGTTGTCAGAATAATTTCTGATAAAAAAAAAAAAAAAAGAAAAAAAAAAAGAAACTTGTGGGGGTCATTAATATCAAGTCATACCCATGACAGCTAAGTGATTTGAGGGAGTCTCTGGGGACACTTGCTCAGACTTCCCCAGGATAGGTTACTTTTATGTTTGTGCCTTCATAGGAATTACAGCTTACTTTCATCATTTAACCTCAGTAATCACTCAGTAATTATTTTATTATTTGTGGCCAAAATTTGCTCTTCTGTGGAATACAATGTATGGAAGATCATGTCTGGTGATCCCATTTCATTTCTTTGTAGACAGAGTTCAATATTAAGAAAAAAACATCACTGTAATGGATAGTGCTTTATATCCTCAATGTGGCATTGGAGTGGAGAAGCTGATTGTCACATGGTGGGTCATTGAAGTCACCAGGAGGCTTTCCCTTTACTTCAATGGGAAGTTCTTCCTACAGGCATGCCTGGAAAAGAAAATTGTAGCTGGAGTGGTAGGTACTGTGATGAGAACCCGCCAGGGCTACTTTCTAATTTGAACTTTTCCCTTTTTAATGAACTTAAAAGGATTAAGCTCTGGTAAAAGTGTTTTGGGATAGGACAGATGTAGATTCATTGCGTTCATTGCAATGTGGTGAGGTCAATCTAAATTTGAGCTAACAAACTCTCTTTCTGTGTAGTGATATTAAGATCTGGAAGATTACATATCTCCAGCTTGCTTTCAGTTCTTCTTCGGATTAATAAAGTGAGTTTTGTAAAAAAGAGCTTGTAAAATCAGTAATATTACATCTGACTGGTTGTCAAGAGCTTCTCACAGTTGGCTGTTAATGATAGAATTACACACTGTTAGAAAACTAACTTGTTATCCATTTCTTTTCCAAACTGTTTATTCAGTGTCTTCAGTGCCATTGGTTCTAAGTATCAAGTATAAGGACAGCAGCGTTAGCCAGTCCCTACTTCACAGTATATCTTTCTCTTTGCCTTTATCATTTTTTACTACATGACAGAACAGATTTGGAAACAGGTGTCTGCAGTGTCTAGCGGTATATGTAGCATTGCACCTTTGTTGATAGGAATTGCTCAGAAAGTGAAGGAAAGCTGTGGACTGATCTTGGCCATGTACAAGGGAAAAGTCATGCTAAGAAGTCTCTGAACAAGAGAATAGCAGAACCTATTCTAATGCTCAGACTGAGCATTAAGAAACATTGCTTTACTATGAGGATGGCCAGATGCTGGAACAGGCTTCCTTGAAAGGTGGTTGATAGCTCGTATTTGTCATGTTCAAGAGCTATTTGGACAGTTCCCTCAGTAACATGCCTTAACTTTTGGTTGGCCCTGAAGTAGTCAGGCAGTTGGACTCAGTGATCTTTGAAGTTCGCTTCCAACTTTGCTAGTCTATACTATTCCATACTATTCAGTGCTGTACCTTGGCCTCCTTCCTGACAAGGGCTTTTTTAACTTTGGAAGTAATGGGTCTTTGTGTTGCCTTCCTCTGAGGTAGAAGCCAATAGCCACTGAATATGGAAGGTAAAGAGTAACATCATGTTTCCCATCTCCTGCCCCAGCCCTCAAGCCAATAAAGATACCTCAATGCTTGCCCCCACCTAGCAGAGTTGAGGAGTTTGTATTTTGGTCATTCGTATTTCATAAATCATATTCATTTTTTCTTTTCTAGTAGGCTGTTGTATATACTTTTGTACAATTACAGGTATCACATTGTTTAAGCTCTATTGTATTTCCTGATATTTCTGAATTTCAATCTTTATTCACGTGACAAGTGCTACTCCATTTTCAAAGCCAAATAGATTACAGACATCCTCTACTAAGGTGTCATATTCACTTCATTTGTTGACATGCTTGACTGTCATGCCTCATCCACCACACAGGAGGAAGAAACTCCAGGTATACTTACTGTACCTACCTATGTGACCTCATTCAGTGTGGCTTCAAACACCTCCAGAGATGGGGGACCCACAGGTTCTCTGGGCAGCCTGTGCCAGGGCCTCAGTGCTGTCTGAGTAAAGAATTGCCACATAATATCTAACCTAAATCTCCCCTCTTTTAGTTTAAAACCCATTCCCCCTTCTTTTATCACCATCAGACTGTAATTTTTTTTATAACCCTCCATTAAATACTAGAAGACCAAAATCAGTTATCCCCAAAACCTTCTTTCTCCAGGCTGAACAGCCCTTCGCTTTAGTTGCTTTTGCTTTTGTTATATTACGCTGATGCTTAGGAGATTTAGGTTCCGATAGTGACTCACACCATTATTTTAAAGAAATCATGCTAGTTTTTACTTCCTCAATTTCCCTTTGGAAGTTGTATGCAGGTTTGGGGTGTTGTTTTTTTTTTTTTTAGTAAAAATATACTTATTAAAGTAGAATCTCAGCTAATGTAAATCTGCAACTCTGAGATTCAGCAGTTTACACCATCTGTGCTCTTGCCCAGGTACTATACCTAAACTGAATCATCCCAAACACAGAGAACATATGTTTCCAGTCTCTTCTCTGTCCTTGGCTGCAGAGGACAGTTTTTCTGTCTTCTTACCCTGAAAAGAGAACTGCTAGCCTGGGAGCTGCCTCCTGTAGAACAGAGAACAGGAGGAAGAAAGGAAGAGAACTGCACTTTCATCCCCTTTGGTTTGACTGCCTTTGTCAGTCTTTTGGGCACCATAAGTCACATTTTGTATATTCCATTGCTTTCCTGAAGATGTTGAACCTTGCCCTAGGTCTCAGTGGGTGTTTACAGCCCTTAATGAAATGGTTAAGTCCAAGCACTACAGCAAGAAGGGCCCCAGTAGAAGAGAGGGTGAGAAAAGAAGGTGATTGCAGCCAAAGCTGGACAGTCTGTGCAGCCTTTAGCTGATGTTCTCTGTGGCAGAGGTCTTAGCATTCTTCTGAGGCAGTTCTATACCAGTCATCTCACGTTCACTGAAGAGCATTCACAGAGAAGTCTGAATTCATCTTAGATGTTTTGGGAAGTGTATGTTGAAGGCAGTTCTTTTTACTTGTTGTTTGAATACATGCTTTTTCTATTTTGGAAAGTATGAGGTGGGAAATGTGAAAAGGCTTCTAGGGGCTATTTGTGTTAATGGTTTTCCTCTATGCTCTTTCCCTGATGGGCCTCCTGCAAGGGAAAAAAAACCATAAATTTGACAGAGGAGAGAAACACATGTCATGGCACAAAGCACATACTGAATTTCAAAATTACATGATAGTGAAGAGAATCATCCCTCCTGTTGCCACAGCAACTGGGAATTTGCCCTTTTTTATTCTTCCTGAGAGTGGTCTGGCATGCATCTGTGTCACTGTGGGCAGGAACAGGAAACCTCAATCCAACCCAGATTCTCTTCTTATTGAAGTTAATTGGCAAAATTCACACTAACTGCACTAGGGTCAGTAAAAAGCTGTGAATGGGCAAGGAGAAGTAATTTGATGTTTCTGACTGCTCAGATTTTGCCCTCCCTCTGTTTCACTGTATTTCAGTCCTATTTGGTGTTGCTGCCTGCCATGTGAGCACAACCACATAAATATCTATAGGAGTAACAGAGCTTACTGTTTGGCCTGGAGTTTGGTAACAAAGCCTTTCTTTGATTCAGGAATACTCATTCTTCTAGCTAAGTAATATCCAAGGTAGTATTGTAAATTCAAGGGCTGATTTGCAAGTAGCTTACCCTACAAAAATCTAAAGTCATCATAATCCAGGACCCTATTGCAATGGGACTGATTACAGTAAATAATCAGATTTTCATGTAACACAGCAGTAAAAACACTGCAAGTCAGCATGTTGCCTATCAAAACATACAGCAAAACTTCAGAGTGTACATTGAATAATGAAAGATGCAGGGGAGAAAGGCTTGAGTGTACATGCAAATTTGTGCCTTAGCTCAAGTAGAAATATAAAGTGCACAATGAAAGATGATAAAGTTGAGAAATACAGGAAAATATTAAAATTCTTAAAAATCTAAGCAGTTAAAAAGGAATAATCTCAGTTTTTACTTTCAGAGCAGTTATTCCAGTGTCTTGGTGACCTTTGGAAATATTTACTAGCATCTCTTGCAGCCTTATTTTTAGGTGGGCTGCAGATTTTGTCTTACCCGTACAGTCACTGTTTCTTGTGAACAGCACTATGTTTTCATGGTAGTATTTAATCTCAGTCTTGTGAGAGTCTTCCCTAGGAGAAAATCTTTTTGAAACAGGGAGGAAGTTTTCAGGCGTGAAGTAAAACTTTTAGAAGAAATAGGGATCCTATGGACCATTAGAAACTTCGGAAAATCTTTGTCTTTCATGCTTTGTGCTTTTGAATTCTGGGACAGAAATAAGGAGAACAGGATAGCTGAGCTGATGCTTCAAACAGAAAAAACATAGAATTTGAGAACTCTAGAAACAGTAGCCTCAGTAATTTCAACTGAAACATGGCTTTATTCCCAAGAGCTCCAATAGTACGTAGTTTGATTTTATTTCATAACAGAAATAAAACCATGACCACATTTCTCTAAAAGTTTGGGCTTTTTAGGTTTTATCTGTCCAGTTCCTGTTGACTTGACTTTCTTTTACAAAGTCAACTTCCATACCGTAAGGAGACTCCATTGATTTCCGTGAGTACCAAATAAGTTCCACTGATTATAGTGAAAGTTGTCACTAAATCCTGTGCAACCCTGTGCAGTTTTTGTGTTGTTTAACCAGAGAACATTTGAAATGCTTGAAGGTATCTATTGATGGTAAATCCATTCACCCTAATTTATTCTAATTTCATTTGCAGAATTTGTCCCAGTGTATTTCACATACATATGGAAGGACATTGGGCAACTGCTCCTTGCCAAGAACATACAGACTGATATTTTAGATTATTTTTGCCTATTGTCAAAAAGCAATTAATAAAACACAGTGCTCATGTGGGATTTAAGATAATCTAAGCTAAAGGTCTAAGAGGCACAGCCTTGAAAACAAAGCTTTTATCAGTCTAGTCCCCTAAAACTAGTTGGTTTTTTGAGAGTGTGTCATACAACCTGGTTGCATTTTGCTTTCCGTGCATAAATACAGTGAAATAAAAGCCAGTGTTGTAAAGTGATTTATTATCTGTTAAAACCTCATCTAAAGAAGAGGAAAGCATGTTATCATCTTCTTTTATCATTGTCCGCTGATGTGGAAAATAATCATCTGCTAACAAGGCTAGATCAGCTGCAGTGCCAACAATTGTGGGTATTTCACTTCGGCACTTGGTAGGAGTTTCACAAGGTCTAGCAGCTATGACAGACTAATTCTCTTTCACCTGAAGACAGAGACAAAATAAGGGTTTTCTGGTTCTTACTGCACATATTTGATTCTCCTAGGGTGAAAAAAACATCCTCCATGCACCCAGCACTCCTATCCAAGACCATGATTTGCTTGGGTAGGAGTTTCAGCAGCTCTTGGACATGTGCCTTGCCCAATCCATGCATGGTAGAAAGCAATCCCAGTGGCATTTTTCTACCTTGCCATATTCAGAGAAGCTCAAAAACTGTTCTTTGTACAAATACTACAATTTGTGCACACTGAGTAAAATGCTTTGGTAAATGCTTTGTTTTTGTTGTGTGGAAAGAGAAGCTCATGTTGCAAAATGGGTTTGTGCTTCTGATGTCAAACTGGAGTCCATAATTAGCATATTGCCTAGAAAAAGCTTTGGGGACATTAGTTCTTACATTATTCCTGTGGTCCTTAGGCAAGACTCCTACTGAAGTTGCTGAGGATTATGCCTGGATAAGGACTTGAGCCCCAGTTTGTTTTATCTGAGGTTAGTAACAAGATAGGCAAGCGTCAGAACTAGAGAATGTTGTCTGATGTTAGGTCTTGATGTACTAGAGGCTTTTCTACTCTCACCCGTGGCTTTACTACTGTATAGCTGTCATCCACCAAAGGGAGAGCATGAGATATTTCAGATCTGATATCACTTACAAGACTGCATAGTCCAGATACTGCTGTTTGCCCAGTGCATAATTCCACTGGTTAAAATGCCATTGTACGTGTCATGAATTTGAACCACCATCATTACTAGCATTTTGATTCCATACCTGTGTATGTGGAAATACGGAATTGCACACACATAAACTTTTATATCCTGAAATGGAAAAATTACAGATATCACAAAAAAAAAAGGAGAAGATAGCTGTGACAAAAAGTAAAGTTTCCATTTAAAAGTGTAATTTTTGTTGTGTAACTTCCTGTGGGTCTTTTAGGGTGACTGCTTTCACTTTTGCCCTCTGTTCCATTAATGTCACTAAAACTATGATGTCAACAATTTGACCTTTCCCCCATTGGAAAACAAGTCTGGGAGTAGATTTCGCTACTGACTGTCTTCACATGTTGCTTTCTGTTTTGTAATCTCAGTTAACAAAAAAGGAAGCTGTAGGGCCTTTACCCTGGATTGTTTGTCTTCCCTCACCTCACTCTTTCCAAGAGGAGAAAGGGTAAGACACTTACAAAGATGGACAAATTTAATTTTCTCAACAAAGAGAAATTAAAAACTGCTTGAAACCTATGTTTAGAAATGTTTCTTCTACTAGGCTGATTCTTTAAAACATATATATAAGTTAACATCTGGATAGGGAAAAAATGTTCTGGCCTTTTTCATATGAGACAGGCAGCACAGCTTCACCAAGGGCAGATCATGCCTAACCAATCTGGCAGCCTTCTATGATGGAGTAACAGCCCTGTAGATAAAGGAAGGTTAACTGATGTCATCTACCTGGACTTGGGCAAGGCCTTTGACATGGTCCCGCACCACTTCCTTATCTCTAAATCAGAGAGATATGGATTTGAAGGCTGGACTATTCATTGGATAAAGAATTGGTTGGATGGTCACAGCTAGAGGGTTGTGGTTAATGACTCTTTGTCCAGATGGAGGCCGGTCGTGAGTGGTATGCCCAGGGTTCCGTCTTGGGACCGGTGTTCTTCAACAGCAATGACCTAGATAGTGGGATTGAATGTACCCTCAGCAAGTTTGTTGATGACACCAAACTGAGTGGTGCAGTTGACACAGCAGAAGGAAGAGAACTGGACACGCTCTAAAAGTGGTCACATGAGAGTCTAATGAGGTTCAACAAGGCCAAATGCAAGGTTTGCACTTGAGTTGAGGCAATCCCAGATATGAGTACAGGCTGAGAGAAGAACTCATTGAGAGCAGGCCTGTAGAGAAGGACTTAAAAGTCCTGGTGGATGAGAAGCTGGATGTGAGCCAGCAATGTGTTCTTGCAGCCTGGGAGGCCAACGGTATCCCTGGCTGCATCAGAAGAGGGGTGGCCAGCAGGGAGAGGGAGGTGATTGTCCCCCTCTGCTCTGCTCTTGTGAGGCCCATCTGGAGTCTGGCATCCAGGCCTGGGTCCCCCAGTACAGGAAGGATGTGGAGCAGTTGAAGTGGGTCCAGAGGAGGGCCATGAAGATGATCAAAGGGCTGGAGCACCTCTCCTATGAAGATAGGTTGAGGGAGTTGGGTTTGTTTAGTTTAGAGAAGAGAGCGTGCCAGGAAAACCTTATTGCGGCCTTCTAGTACTTGAAGGGAGCTTACAAGCAGGAGGGGACCAACTTTTTACATGATCTGATAGTTAGAAGACAAGGGCAAATGGGTTTTAAACTAAAAGAGGGGAGATTTAGTTTAGATGTTAGGTGAAAATTCTTTACTCAGTGGGTGGTGAGGCCCCTGCACAGGCTGCCCTGAAACTTTGTGGATGCCCCACCCCTGGTGGTGTTCAAGACCAGGTTGGATGGGGCCCTGGGCAGCCTGAGCTGGTGGGTGGTACCTCTGCCAACAGCAGGGGGTTGGGTCTGAATGAGCTTTAAGGTCTCCAACCTAAGCCATTCTATGATTCCATGATCTAGTTTAGAGTAAAAGGCACATAAAGGCTAAATGATGTCCTGAAGACCACCCACCCTCTCAGTGTGAGAGTCTCTCATACCACTGCTCTGTCCTTTGTACCAGAATTTTTATCTTATATTGTATAACATAAGGCATTTATTGGTTTGATCAGGATGGTCTGGAAAACTTTCCTTCCCTGGAAAAGCACTGCAGGTGTATTATACACTTTGATAATTTTCTTGTTACCCTGGAAGTATGGATTGTTCATTTTGTAATTAACTAAGTCAATCAATAGAATTGGTTTTAATTATTAATGTAATTTAACAACTCAGCTTTTATTAAAAAGCAGCAGTTAGGTTCATTGTTCCTTAGATTTCACAACTGTTTCTCTTCCTTTGTGGCTGAAGGAAAGCTTTGATCATAAAAAAAAATACAAGCAACTGTTTTGAAATCCTTCTTCTTTCTCTGCTGATGGTTACTGCTGCAGTTAGCTAAATCCCATCTAACCCAAATGAAATTTAGCTCAAGCCTGGAGAAGATATGGAGAAAATAAATGGGTGCCTTTGTTTGAATGGAGAGCAAAAGAAGAAAGAGCTGCTGGTACTCAGGAAGCCTCAGGACAATGCTATGGCCAACATTGAAGTCTATAATTCTGATTTGTTCCAACCTAGCATCAGGAGACCTGGTATTGTTTGGAGTGGAGTAACTCTTCAGTTTAGGGGAGCTGAGACAAATTCAGGTATGTGTCTGACCCCAGCATCCAGCTCCTTGGATGGACTCTGGTGTTTAGTGGAGATCTGAGATAATTAATTAACCCAGGTACTGTTGTTGCAACAAGCATCTCCTGAGTCTTCTGTGCTGCTGCTCCTGCCACTGTTGCACGAAACAGAGGGCAGTGTGAGAACAAAGTCCAAAACTGTGCTAATTTCTGCCTGTGGGCTCAATTTTTTCTTTCTATTCCCATCCAGCATCAAACGCCACATAAATTAAATAAGCTGCCAGGGTGCTGTAGTTCATGTCTGGGGAAAAGAGTTATTCCTGTTAGATTCTCTGTGACTGAAAATGTTTTGGTGATCTGCACGTGCTCACCTGTCTTGTAGCTGAGGATCTGGTTAGTGTTGTTCAACTTCAGTTTTTCCAGCTCCTCCCTTCCCTGATCCTTGTAACCTGGAGCACAAGGCTACACTGAGTGCTGCTAGAGCAGTGATGTGTGATCAGCTACAGCACATACAGGATGACATTAATGTTGATAGGACATTAAGTTTATCTACTATAAAAGCTGTTTCCCTAGTAAAGACTGTCTGGTGAGATAACACCTCTGTTTTGCCTGCTGGAAGAAAGACTTATGTTGATGTAGGAATCTTCTTTAGTACTAATATGTTACAGAGAAATATCTTCAATGGTAAGGCTTTAGAGAGAATCCATTGTTTATATAGCTGGGGAAGACACCTCTGTGCAAATAAATTAATCTCCATCTGCCCCGTTAGGAAGTACTTCTGGAAGCTGTCAAGATTTATCTGCTTACACTGTGATTCCACTTCTCCTGATGGGACATTAGAGGCAACTGTCTGTGAGGAAAGTGCCATCGCCATACCTTCTGACAGATTGTATGTGCTTTATTTCACATGGTTAGAAAGGTGCAGAAGGCATTCAGTGCCATGAACTCTACAGAAAATGTTAAGAAGAAATACCATAATCCCTCAATCTGAATATACATATATGTACAGCAAGGCCAGTTCTTTTAAGTGGAGGCTTAAAGTATACTCTTAAATCTCTATAAGGGCATTTACAGAATGATTTGCAAAACTATGGAGTGTTCAGCATTTCTTGCTGAAGTCAGTAAGATTGACCAGTGATGTACATTTGAAAAACAATTATCACAGATGTAGCCTTAAGTGAGAGAAAAGCATTGGTGGAGCAGGACTGATAGCAGCTGAAACCCTGAGGACTTTTTTATGTGTTATAACAAAATGTCAGAAGAGAGGCTATGGTGTTCAGTAATGATGGCTGAGGGACAGGGAACGTGTGTTTGGAGGTAGGAACAGCTGCTGAGGGTGAGAATCGGTCATATTACATTACTGCCAGATGACATCAGGGCCAAAGTGTGCCTGACACTGTATACACACACAAAAAAATTAGGGGTACGTACACAAATCAAATACAGTTCTGGCTCCAAGGGTTTAGAGTCTGAATGGGCAAAAGGTGATACTGTAATTTTATAATTCCTTTTTTTTTTTTTCTTTTAACGGGAAAGCAAAGCTGGTATAGAAGGGAATACCACTTTAGATACTTCATGACTTTCATTATAGACTGGCAGATAAAATATAGCAGTTGAGGCTTTATGCTTTAGTTTTGTGCTAGCTGGGAGATCATAGCTGACGTGGGACATCCAGAATGCCATCCAGTGCCTCATAAGAGCCAGCTGAGTGTGTTTTGAGCAAGGACAGGCTGAGGGAGGCAGGAGGTACATTAACAGAGCTCCCCTGGGGAAACGTCATATCATCCCCTTCCCTGCCTCTCACAGCTATCTTACTCCAGCAGCCAGTTGCATTCTTAAATGGATTCACAATGAGGAGGCAAAAATAATAGTGTTTTGTTTTAAATGCAAGCAGGTTTAGAAAGCTGGCCCTGCTGTTGTGATGGCAGCGCGATGGAGTAGCTGATGGGAGCTTGGTGAGGCAGTGATGTCCCTGTAGCACAGCATGGTGACAGGACGTCTAGGTGACATTACACAGCTGAGCAGTGTGTGTGTGTGACTGATCTGATAGCCCGTGCTGGCGCAGCTGAGGACTGACAGCTGTGAATGGCACTCAGCGCTTTGGTGGAAGCCTGGAAAGCTTGAGGCAGGACCCCGATACAGGCGTGGCTGTGACAGAGGAGCAGTCACACACTTTCTCTGCGACCACTCACATTTACTTATTGAGTGAGAACCTTCCCATCCACTCCAGTACGGTCTGCTAATAGGATAAAAATCTCTGGTTGGGTTTGCTCCTGAGAAGAAAAGCAGGCCTCTCATCTTAGTTATCTCATAAACAACATCAAGCCCAGAGAGGTGGCAGGGGAAGGGAGAAGTTTCCAACTGGGGAACTGAAAATAGCTGTGGCATTGAGTCTGCCTGCTGACTGCAGCCGCTCTTCAGTGAGCAGGATTGTAGAGGTAAGTCAACAGACGAGACAACTGGCCTTTCATGTCTTGAGGCCCACATTGAAATTCAGCTGAAGGATCCGTGGATGTTTGTAGTGCTGCTTACACCTTCAGTTCCATGTATACAGTTCACAGGGCACAGCGTAATGTACCTCACTTCTCCTTGCCTGCTTGAGGAAGGACTACAGTCAAATGTGACCCTCTAAGTGTGGCACTGAGGGACATGGTTAGTGGCCATGGTGGTGATGGGTTGGCAGTTGGACTAAATGATCTTAGTGTTCTTTTCCAACCTTGATGATTCTGTGATTCCATGAAGAGCAAACTGTAGATGTCTGCAGGGAACCCATGGGTAGGCACATCTGGGAATCAGCAGAGATCAAGACGGGGAGATTACCAACGGCATTAAAACCCAGAGGCTGAAGTAGCAGAAGTGCTAAACATCAGAACAAGGCTTCAGTGGCAGAGTTGTATGGATCCTCACAGCTGTGCAGATCAAAATGTAAGTGTATTATCTAGCTGTTTGAAGAACCATGAGCAGAATAACAGGGCTATGTCAGGTCACTAATTACTTGCTTTAACATAGCTGTGTGAGGGAAGCTTGCATAACACCTGCCCACACTAAGCTCATCTCAAGCTGTTGTTATCAGTCCCTCACTCTCCTGAGTGCTCCAAGTATTTGCAAACTAAGAATCTATTATTTCTAGGCTAAAATAAAATGCCCGTTCCTTTGGATTGGGGTAATTGACCTATTCTCGGTACCCTACTCAAGAGATGTAAAAGCTTTAATTACTGGTTTGAAAAGCTGATTTTAAGGACAAAACTCTTTAACTTGAATTCTTTGCTTTTCTCCTGGCTGCACACTAACTCAGCCTGCCCAGCTAGCATGTCCCATGCTTCTGACTCACGATATTGTGATAATAGTGTCTAGTATCAGACTAGTCATTATGTTAGCAAAAGTGTCTGAAAGAACACTACATGCAGGAGCAGCACACAAAACTGCAAGCATTTTATTTACTAGGCACAGAAGAAATGTAACAGAGTAGGGCTTAAAAACGGAAATTTATGTGCATTTCATACTAGAAGAGGTGATTTCCTTTTCAGATCATGAAACTGAATAGAATCTGCCAGTGAGATCTATGAATACAGCAAGGGTCCAGCACCTTCACACAGCCCTGGCTTGAGAGTGACCTATACCTAATGCATGTGTTTACCTTACCCATCGATCAGTGAACAGAACTGCTTGATTATTCATCATCAGGAAGGCATTACCCATGATCTTTCTCATGCATCCCAAATGATGACTGCTATTAGAAGTCTGCACTTACTGAGAATTAATCTCTCTCAGGCACTTCCTGTGCAGTGGGACTGCTCAGGGAGTGCCTCGTTGCTCTCTTTTCTTGATAATATTAAAGCTCAAATATTTTAAGTAAGCTAATCCTAAATTGCATCTTCCAGCATGCAGTTAACATAGAATCATGGAATTGTTTGATTTGGAAGGGATGCTGAAAAGTCACCCAGTCCAACTCCCCTGCAATGAACAGGGACACCCACAGGTAGATTAGGTTGCTCAGAGCCCTGTCCAGCCTGATCTTGGGTGTCTCCAGGGACAGGGCATCCACCACCTCTCTGGGCAACCTGTGCCAGTGCCTCACCACCCTTACTGTAAAAATCTTTTTCCTCATATACAATCTAAATCTCCCCTCCTTTAGTTTGAAACCATTTCCCCTTGTCCTAACAAAACAGATCCTGCTAAAGTCTGTTGTGATAGTCTGTCCCCTTCTTTCTTTTAGATACTGGACGTGCATACACCACTCTTGCAGCTTGCAGGCGTATTTCAGATTAAATATTCAGTCACTGCTGTTGTTCTTTCCAACAGCTTCTTCACCTGTGACCCAGCCTCTGCCTAGGTGCCCTGACTATCCTTTGAAATAATAGAATTTGTCCCCCACATTCACTTTTCATTTGCATGATATTCTGCCAACAAGAGCCACCCCAAGAGAATAATTTCCTTCTTCAATACAAGACAGTCCTCAGAGAGACCTATCTTCTCGTTCTCTCAGCCCAGGCACAATCCCTGCCCAAACTTCCCACCTGCAGGGCTGTGTAAGCTCCCCTTGGGAAAGATTTGCGCTGTGAGCTCCCGACTCACTGAAGCATCCAAACACAAGCACAGTCTCCTCTGTCCTGACACATCCTCTTATGTGCTCAAGCTCACAAACCGTAGACCGCTTGCCAGGTCTTCAGGTGTCACCAACCTTGAAATGGCTTGTTACAGACAGGGATGTCATAAAACAGTTTGTGCTGCATCTCAGTCACTTTAAAGCTTGGCAATCTAGGTGGTGAGCAGCACTCCCTGGAGTGTTTCTGATGACCTAAGCAGATCAAGTTAGAACTGGCTTCTGTAATTTTTTTGCTTCTCCCAGACTCTGCAGGGAAGACAGATTCATAGGGCTGTGAACTGAAAGAACAAAGATGCTTTTGCTGAAGTAGAGATCCTCATCAAAGTTACTGATTCACCACCCAGGTGTATATTTCTGTGGATGGGCAGATGTAGAAGTTCCCTCATGCAAAGGAATTTAAGGAAACATATGACCTGCATTAACCACATTTGGGCTTGAAGCTTATGTGCTGATAATTTTCACTAATAGCAGTGCAAGTAAGCAAAATATAAGTAGCCTCGTGATTATTAGAGGGACAAAAGTGATGAAAGTCAGAGGGATTATATATATTTTTTTTAGTTGCTGATTATTCTCTCTTCAGGGCACTTTCTTTGTTGCTAATTATTTTACTGATTTTGTTTCATCAACCTTTGGATCCCTTCCCAACGCATCATCTACAATGTTTGCGGCTCTCATGCGTTCATTTGTTAGATGCCTGCCAGCCTGCAATATTAGAATCTGTTTGATTTTCAAGCAATGTGATCCTGCTTCTTGTGTCCGTGTATCATTTATCGGGTAGATTCAAGCACATTTGATGGCACTGCTGCTCACCCTGCCTTCTTCTGTTCAAAATCTTAAAGAATGAGAGAGAGATCTTGCAGATTCATTTGGAATGTGCAGTTCTGATTTCTTCACTAGCACAAAATATTGTTGAAAACGTCATAGATCCTTTGTTGTTTCACTGCCTTTTTTCTTTTCCCTTTTTCTTTCTTTCTTTCTTTTTTTTTAAATTGAATTGCTCCATTGCTCCAGAATTCTGCGGGAACTAGAGATGTTGCTGAAAAGTATTAGGCTGACACCAGAAAATGAGGCTATAAACCACATCCTGGCAAGTCAATGCCTTGCACTTTGACGCATTGGCTGTTGTTCCTAGGAAGGCAAACAATACAAAACATTTATCAGATGAGAAAACAAGTTTAGGATATCATAGGAGGATCCAGATTTAGGAGAGAGACATCTTTCAAGATCTGTTCTGGTAGCAGCTCTGTCACCCTGTGACCCAGCCCATCTGTCTTTCAGCCACAGGGGTTAAAGCAGGCTGCTCTCATAGCCCTTGAATGCAGAAACTCTGCACAACCGTGAATGGGCTCCTAATGCAGACTCAGGTGTTAGCACAGCAGTTACTCAGGGAAAACAGTCATTTGGCCTTTTAGTAACAGAGTTAAACTCCTTTCTGGAAGGCCCTGTGCTTCTGAGTTATTTGAGGTACAACAGGTTATGCAAAAAATACCTCTGTCTTCCTTGCAGGGATGCGCAAAGATGGTTTTCAGTTCTTCCTTTCAAATACAGATCAGAGCACTTCAGAGGCTTGCAAAGGCCATCTCTTGTCAGGGCCAGAAGTTTGGCTGCACTTCTCTGAAATGTGCATTTCCCTCACTGGATAAAATGAAGAAAAATTTGTGGAATGATGCATGTTGCTGTTGATAATACTGTAAAAAGCAGATAATTGGAATATTTAATCTGAAATATGCCTGTTTAAGGTAGCCAAGATGTTTGTTGTACTAAAATAAGTCCCAGGAAGATTAACTAGTGGCAAGGTAATACATTCGTAGGTGCACAGTAATCTGCATGTGTTAATGATAGATCTCTTAATCACATGCCTGTACAGCTGATACAGATCTCTCTTTCTGTCTCTCCCCTGTTCCTCTTTGCGGATCATGTAAGTTTGCTAAGCCCATGGCTGTGTCCCCTCAATGTCATAGAAAGTATACGTGCCTATGGTGACACTCTGGAAGGGGAGAAGGACATGTGGAAGCAAGCCTTTTTATATGAAAGATAGATGTTGCAATTTATACTGTAAAATATATAATTTATATACATAAGTGAAATGTCAGACTTACAGTACACCATCTCAGTACTTGGCAATGTTCCTACCCCTGCTCCTGTTGGTAACCTGTCCTGCACTTTATCAGTCTTCTTAGCCCAGTTCTACTGCAACAACAAGCCCTATGCTGCATCCCAGCTGCTCCATCTTTGCTGCTGGTACACGCTGGTGTCAAGGTCTTTTTGACTGAAGCAGATGCAACTGACAACCACTTCACAGCTCTTTACTGCTCTCCTGGATTTGACCTTGAGTGCAACTGCAGCTCAAGCTCTCTCTCTCCTGCCAATTGCAGCCATTTGTATAACCCAAAATTAGGTTATTCAGAGTGTTTGTGTTACATATATTTAATGTCATGTTGTGTGTGTAATGCTATATTTATGGGTGTTGGCCTCTGAGTCCTTGATAAGAATTTTCACAGTTTTTCTGGACTTTTTTTATAGTGTTAGATTTACTGATGCATTATGTCTGTCTTTGAAAGGTGCGTAACCACCAAGAGCCTGGTTCCGAGTTCCCTTTCCTCTTCTCCTATAGAAGCCTTCCTATTGCAGAGCTGAGCTCCTTTTCCAAACAGAAACTCTGACAGTGTTCCCCAGCCACAACTGTTATATTTTCCTGGAGAAAAAAAAAAAAAATCAGGAATAGATCTAGAAAAAACTATTCACTTACCTCTGCATGGTTTACTCTGCGCATGCTGCTTGCATTTAAGAACACACTCACTGATTGTTTGTGAGACAGTGAACCCATGTAGCAGAATAAAAGCTGTATCTTATTTACATTAATGAATAAGATGAATGAGTACAGCATTTCCGAACAGGCAATGAGAAGAGGAAAGCTAAGCAATATTCACATATTAATTAAAATGAGAGCTCTCCACTGAAAAAAAAAGATGAGCCTCTTGAGATTCTGACAGCTGTCCGTAAACTCATTCATGGAATGATGGGCAGGAGAGGCACCTCGGGAAGCGGGGTTCTTAGGGTAGACAAAGTCATTCACTTGATGCACATTCTGGTAAAGGGAGCAGCCTGGATATTGTAATTTATTCTTGTTGTGCTTGATGGAAAAAAGAAATCTTAAATCTCAGCTGGAGAATTCACAGGACTTCTTTGCTCTTTAGATTTGCTTTATAGTTCTGCGGACTCCCACTTGGGAGGCATTAGCATCAGTAATAACTATAGTACTTAGGGCTTATTGTAATGTGTTTCTTCTGCAGATCTCAAAGAGATTTGCAAGGTGAGTACAGAATTATAATCCGCATTTTAGAGAAATGGAACAAATATGTAGAAAAACTTGGTTGTATGGTCAAGGTTACACAACGAAGTGGCAGTGACATCAGGTTAATCTGATCTCAAATACCAGCATGGGCAAAAGGGGTGACTTAGGCCTTATTTTGCAATGTCATTCAATACCAGCAGAAATTAGAGTGCTGGAAGAATTGGAGTCCTAATGAGCACTTCAGAATACATACTGAGGTGTATTTTTCCTTTTCTTAATCTGAAAACTCACTGTAGGTCTCTCTGAAAAGGAGTGAACACACACTGTTCCAAGTGAGGTACCCAGTGTAGGTGTCTAAGGCAAATGCCCAGACTGTCCATGTGGCAGAGGAAGCCACTCAAAAAACCTGTGACAGGAAGCTGTCTGTCTCTGGAGCTTAACTCAAATAGCTGAATTAGAGATGTCAATTCAGGCAATGCAAACAGCTTCTGATGTATCCAGTTCTAAAACTATCGTCAAGATCTGCATAGTCATTTAGTAGTGTATCCTATCAACATCTGTGACAAGTGTGTGCTTTGTCTATGTTTGTGGAACCTGGTATCCTTTGCCCAGGGATCATCTTATCCAGGTTTTAAATTCTCACAGCAAGATTCATTAAAGTCAGATTCACAACAAGCAAGTGTGGCAACATTATAATCCATGGAGATAAATTTGAATATTAGAATTACTTCCACTGTCAAGATGACAAGACTGCCACAAATGCAAAATGCAACAGTGGTAGTGATATTTCTGAAATGGGACTATATATTATTCTCTAAGTGTATAAAGGGACAAAATATTTCAGTGCTACGCAGAAGGGCATTTGAAAGTGCTGTCTATCTTTTTACTTGAGCAGTTGGCTATCTCTTGGCAACCTGCCATCTAGTAATTTATTACATGTCCACAGGGCATTTGGTTGGAGGAACATATGTTAGTGCAAGTATAGGGCTGGTATCAAAGCTTGATGCCAGTGACACGGAACAGAGGCTCTCAGAGGGTCTTGCACATCTGCCTACAGCCATTCACAGACTGCAGACTTTGTCCTTATTTTTGTCCACTGGGTTTCAGAGCTAGAATTAACACATCATGAAGCTTATCTCAGGTTTATTTTTAAGGAAGCAGCAAGACAGCATTTGCTGCTTTAGTTGCTGCAGGAATGCTATGTAAGTAATGTGAAATCAGAGTTTAGGTAGTCCGGGAGGAAAATTCTGTATTCAGAGATGAGCCACGCTGTGGAGAGATGTAAGAAGTGCAAATATTTCAAAGTGACTGTAGAGTATAAAACACACTGGTCGTCATGGTTTGCATTCTGTCAAAACCATGAAATACCTGCATGCTTTAAAAGCTGTTTCACTTCCCTTTGAAAAGAAGTTCCTATACTGCCTTGAGAATGTGTAATTAATGGGAGATTTCATCAACCTGAGTGAATTATGGATGTGATGACTAAAGATAAATCCAAAAAAAGATTGCAGTGTAAGCAAAGCCACCATGATTGCATAATATCTTCTATGGTATCATCATAGAATGGCCTGGGTTGAAAAGGACTATAAAGATCATCTAGTTTCAATCCCTCTGCTGTGGGCAGGGTTGCCAACCACTAGACCAGGCTGCCCAGAGGTATTCTAGCCCTGTGTGGTAGTTAGTAGTTCACTGCACTGGTTTGGAATGGTATGGCTTGTTTTGGTTTGGTTGAAGCAATCTGCCAGCTCAGTGTGCTCGTCTCACTGTTAGCTCCACTGCTGTTCCTGGTGCAGTCATGCAAAGGCAAACTGTCTGGTGGAAATGTCTTCTCATTCCTTTAACAGCCTGCTCTCACATGTGCCAAGGAGTCACCTATCTACGGTATAGGTATTTAGTCATTAAACTAATACCCTAAGGTATAACTTAATACCCCAAGGTATTAGGTGTGGAATTGAATTGTATGCGTGAAGATACAATGCCTGCGGTGTAGTTTGGATACTGAATTGCCTTGCAAAGCAAAGCCTGTGGTAGATGGAAGATCTATGGGTCTGCTTGAAGGTCTAGGCGCACATTGCATCTGGCAGAGCCCAGCCCTGTGGGGACCTCTGATCTTGGTACGAGGAGTTAATTTTTTTGAACTTGACAGTGAACAGTTCTTGAGGAGTTCATAAGTCACTGATCACATATGGAGCAGGAGGTGAGGCACCAGAATTTCTATTGCAAAGTCATTTTGTGTCTAGGTAGGAGGAAATGCACTTTTGTCTTAGCTTCCAAAATTACAAAGAGGAAGTAGTCACTGAGATGGCATAGTCCATATAGCATGATCCTGAACATAGCTCTGGTCTGGACTAGAGCCCACCATTCAGAAAAACATCTCTTCATGATTAAAACATTCTTGTGGTGGATTCACCACCAGCATTCTTGGTACATGGTTCCAATAATTAATTACCCTGACTGCAAAAAATGCCTGCTTTGTTTCTAGACTGGAGCTAGGGTGTGGACACAAGGTCTGTGTCTCTGAGAACTGAATCAGATAAGAAAGCTGTGTGGGCAATATTTGGTCTACTTCATCTCATATTCAGCCCCAGTTTATACATAAATCTTCTGCGGCAACTTCTGTTTTCAGGATTTTTTAACTGGCCTAAATGAACCTCATAGCAGCTCTGCACATGACTATCCCTGATACTGAAGATGAAGTGAGGTGCCACGTAAAATTAAGCGATTGTCCTGCTGAGAACATACCACATTTGAGATTACAGTCCACATCTCCTGTCCATCCTGGACAGTCATTCTTCTTATACATGATAACTCCGTAATACTTTTTATTGTCCTTAACATTTACCAACAGTGCAGTGTAGTAAGTGCCTGGGAGTTAGTGCCAGCAACTAGCCTGAATCACAGAAAAGACAGAGAGAAATGTAATTATCTTAACAATTTTTCTTTAGCATCTTCGTCAGTTTTGGAAAGTTTCTTGATATTGGAAAAAAATAGGAAAAAAAGAACAAGAAATCTCATTCAAAAATGGGCTGCTCCAGATGCTGGCATTAAGGATCAGAGGAAAACTTTGGGACATGTTGTGAGTGCCTTAGTCTCATTGATTTCAGTAGGTAAGACTGTCAAACAAGAAGACTTCTGCCATTGAAATCACTGGAAAAAGGATTTCACCCATATACTTAAATTCAACCACTTATTATT
Source organism: Pavo muticus (assembly GCA_016647715.1). Classification (NCBI taxonomy): domain Eukaryota; kingdom Metazoa; phylum Chordata; class Aves; order Galliformes; family Phasianidae; genus Pavo; species Pavo muticus. The sequence goes on along the minus strand of JACDJE010000019.1, from coordinate 2,621,484 downwards.
CTCAGAAGATAAATTTTAAAAAGAGCACAAAGCAAGGGGAGGTTATCCTCTGATGGTCTGATATAATATTTTTTACTTTTATATACCTTTTTTTTTCATTTTGTACTTTTAATTCACATGATGAAGTTTTCTGGCAGAAGTGGATGTCATGAGCAAGCTGAGTTCCTTGTTTTTTTCTTTTGCCTGTCACTGGCTGCATGTTCTCTATTGATGTCTTGTTCCTGGTACTTGACCATCTTGTCTGTGAAAGGAAGCACTCCAGCTGGCTTGCCTGATAAGAAGAAAGAAAAGTTTTCTTGGTTTAGTCACTCCACAGAAACCCATGGTAATGTTCCACTGCACTTTGTGTCCACGCTATGTATATTTGTATGTGTGTTTGTCTACATATCTCTATAATGACTGACACATAATGTATCTTTGTATATTTCTGCATGTGCGTGCCTTGCTTTTGCTATTGCTTGTGCAGTGTACTCTTCATGCACTCAAGATAATAAGCTGTTCTGCAAATCAATCTCTTGCTAATGTCTTCAAGATTGTTTCCCATTTGCAAATAAGCTCAAATATGTCTTGAAAGTGCTTTACCTCATCCTCAAAGATGACATACCAAATATCAATGTTTTGGTGTTTGTTTTTTCCTAATGGGTTTCGTCTGGACTGAAAATTTTAATTATGAATGTCTCTTTTTCTTACAGTTTATTTGACTCTTCTGTGCACATCAAAATATGAATCCAGTTGATTTCTTTATTCATCTTTCTGAACAGACAAGATTATTAAAACAACTAGTCTTTGTAAAGAAACAGGCACCCTTAGAGTACAGTATTTCATGGTTATGTCAAGAGTGCTAGAGAGACATGGTCTGTGCTCCTGAATAACACAGTACAAGAACTTATAGATTTCCAAAGACATATGTTGAGGCACTTGCATTATTGGGATGGCATGCAGGAAAGATTTTGAGGGGCATTTCTACCATAATGCTTTCAAAGCAAGAACCCACGGCCTCTTCGGAAGAACTTTCTGATTTCTTTCTGGCTTCTGAAAGGATGTCTGAGCCCATAGCTCGTTAAACATCTGCCCAACTGGAACGCAGAGCATATTTACTCTCTCTCTATTTTTTTATTTATTTTTTAATCAAGGACTCGCTATTAGATATTTTCTTATTAATGGGTAACCTATTTTGACAAGCTATTAGAAGCTCTCCCACAGCTAATAGTGTATACTGTAAAGACTCATCTGTGATATACATCCCATCTGAGAGACCTAGCTCTTCCATTATTCAGTTGGAAGTATCATTTGAAAAGATGTGGAAGGGGAAGAGTTGAATGCTATCCTTTCTTCCACCATAAGTTGAATGTTAGTATGTTGAAGGAGTTACAGTTCATATAGGAGCTGGGAGAAAATCGTGTAACGGAAACAGTGAATCTTTTTCATCTACAGAAGCAAATAAAATATTAAGGTTTCATAACGGATAGAAGATGTGACACCTTCTTGAATCCCAATGAAATAGGTTCACACCTAAGACTGCTTTCATTTGATGGTTATTCCATGACATTTCTGTAAAAGTGTAGGAGATTCTGTCCAGTCCTTATTTGATGAGTGTCAAAATAAAATCTCTGCCATAGTTCATATTCATTAGTTTCTTTGTTGGTAATATCTGAAAGGGTCTGAGAGTTTGAATTCCCCTCTTTATCCCTATAAGTTCAGGCTCTAAGTGTAAGGTTAAAACCTGTTAACAGTAGTATACAACAGATGGGCCATCAGTATTATTTATGTGGAACTTGCTATCAGGCCAGCTGAAACCTTTTATCTGATTACTTCTCAGTCTGGCACTTGTTATCTGCACTCCACTCCAGAAGAGACTGGGGAGGGTAGTAAAATGGTTTGGCTGATGCAGGTAAAGAGGCATCCTCTTAAGTTTTCATTGAATTAAGCAAATGCTTCTTTCTTGGTTTTGCCAGGTTCTCTAATTTTCAGTGATTCTCATTCATAACAGTTCCTAGGAACTGACTCAAAAAGAAAGCAAGCAGCTGACTCTTCCCCTTTCTTTAGCATTTGAGTAACCAATGTGTGTTCCAAAAGTTTACCTGCCCAGCCTTGTGTGTGCAGGGAGGCAGTAGATTTGCTCAGCTAAGTGCTTAATACTCGGGAGCTGCAGCTGAGGGTCTTTTCAATAAGACTGATGTGATTCATTAATAGATGTGTCAGGTTCTAATGGCCAACCCTCTTTTTTTCTTCCCTTTGACTCTTACAGTGAGCATGCCCACCAGTGAGACCGAGTCCGTGAACACAGACAACGTCCCTGGAACAGATATTGAAGGCGAAAACTGCGGTGCTAGGCTAGCGTGAGTACATATACACAGTTATATGTGTGCAGGTGCTGGCTTGAGCTTGGTGGTTTAAAGCCAAGGCGAATATTAGACTCGTTAAGGGGAAGGAAACCACACTATGGGTGAAAAGAGGGTGGAGAAGATCTGTTAATCCCAGTTCTTATTTTAGTTGCAATGTAAACCTCTGGGATTACACAGATGTAAATAAACCACAGAATTCCCACAATAAGCAGAGCTGGGTTTGCATAGTAGCTAAAAGAAGAGCTGATGGATAAGTGTTCTTATTTTAAAATTTGTCTTTAGTGATAGTTAATCAAATTCAGTATATGCAGACCAAACAGTGGAATTGACCAGACTATTTTAATTTCTCTAATGGTTCCTCTGCACTTTACAGTGCCTTGTAATAGAAGTACACACGATAGCTTCCATCCTGCAGCCTGAATTACACCCTTAAAGTGCTGAGCACATCATAGTGAAAAATAAATGCAGCTTGGGAGGGAGTAAAGCCTTTTCAAAATCACACTATTAGTAGTATTAGTAGCAAATAGACAGACTCGACAACATGTGAGATAGCGCTTATGGAAGACATACTTATACTGTAAGGTATGTTTTTTAACTTCACAGTGAGCATGAATAGACCAGAGGAGTCCTTTCTTCCCTTTTGCATGACTTAAACAAGAATGGACCTTGTGCTGCTGGGAAATACGTTAACCCTCTTTAATTTCCGTGAAAAATGGACTAAGCACAGTGCTGGAATATTTTGAGGCTCTGTCCTGTCCTTGGACGTACTTTGAGCCCTTCTTTTTGACCAACTGCTGATCATAAGTACATAAGAAAAATTCTATTGCATTAGGCCTGTGGTCCAGTGTTCAGACCCTGACAGCAACAGGAGGGGAAGCATGCAAGCCTGGTCTTTTCCTGCCTTTCATTCCACTTTTCTACTCCTGAATTCATGATTTTGTGTTAGAGATCTTAGAGGAGATGCTTCTCATTTTTGTCTTTAGTGGCCATTTATGGACCTGTCAGCCATGGATTTATCTGAAACTGCTAATGCTGCCTGTCCTCACAATCTCCTGTGGCAGCAAGTTTCAGCTGCTCGCTACCTGCTGTGTAGACAAGTAGTTTAGTGTATCTGTTTTAAGCTGATATACTACTACTTTCAGTCGATGCCCTTTCCTCCTTATACCGTGAGATTTGATGATCAACAGTTCTGCATTCAGCTAATCTATCACTTTCATGATTTCATAAACCTTGATTGTATCTCCTTCAAACACCCCTGGCCTTCTCCTCTACAAACTGAAGAGGAAGCGATCTTATCTGCATTACAAGATGTGATACTTGGAATATGTTATAAATTCAATCTGCTCTCCTGGAAGTGTCAGCCAGTGGCTTATGAACCCTAAAAGAAAGTATGATAGCATTCCTTCTCCTGCTTGCTGTTGTCTACCTGCTGAGTCTGGTTTAGATTATGAACTCTTTTCAGAAGGAACCAGTCAAGGTCTTTTCACAGCAGTAAGGCAGTTGTAGCTCTCCCTTTAGCACCTTGCTGAGCTGTCTGTGCTCTTGTCACATTATAGGAAGCAGCAGCTGGATATGTGACCACTTCTTCCAGCTGGATCCGATTTGGAGAACTATCTCCATTCTGCAATTATGGTTCCTAATACAGTGGGTCCCCTGGTGCTACACAGTGCCAACAACAATAGGAACTGTTAATATAAAGTTGCATATATTTTTAATATTACAGCTTGCATTCATTTAATGTCCTTAATCCCAAAGGATCCTAAAACACTTCATGAACTGTATGTGCAACGACTGTTTTCACAGTGTTAGAGTTTAGCTACCTTCAGGGTAAAATGTGACAGGTGTTTACAAACATAAGGGGAAAGGACACAAGTGTATAAGGAGGTGTATGAGGGATAACTTGTTTTGCGCTGAAACGGTATGGGGAATTTTGGCAAGGAGAACATAATTCTGTAAACTGGAATGTGGCCAGGAGAGCTGAAGTTTAACCCAATTCTGAACATAAACATGACTTAGAATGGAAAATGATCCAACATATCCACAGGAGAATGACAATCCTATGGTCTGGCACAGTGCTCACTATGCCCACAGTGTTAGGAGAAGGGATAGCTATGTCCAATGCATTTTAACAATACAAAGAAAGATGACAGGAAAATGGAAATTTGCTTCTTCTTCCCATGCTGTAAATTTTAAAATAGTGCCTAAGTGTCCCCAAAGCAGTACATATAAGATCGAGAGAGATAAATGGTTTCCTTGCCACATTCCACTTTGCTTGAAAATAGGTGGCATATAGTAGGGAAATTGAAATCTGTTATTGAGAAGGGGATTTTTTTTAACCCCCTACCCAAGGACATTCAAAATCCTCAAGGTCTCAGGGAGATTGCTTTTCATCTCCAAGAGATGAATGGGAGCCTTCGACCAGGAAAATGAATGACCGTATCTTTGTATTTTAAAGTCTGGACTGAAATACAAATTTGTCAATGCTTCCTGGTTTTGTAAACTTGTGGAGCTGCAAATTCCTCTCTTATGGGTAAATTTTGATTTGTCTTGAACTCTGATTCCAGCAGGAATATATAAAATGTAAGCAAGGATTTCAGAACTGATTTGATTAGTAGGTAACTTTGGTGGAACATGACTTAGAGCATCAGAATTTGGTCAGAGCTTCCAGTAATTAACTCAGTGCTGTTCAAAGATAGCAGTAGTTCTTTTGGGAAGTTGAGTTTTTCAAATGTGTTCTTCATATAGTACCAGTGAACTTTCGGTAAGCGTTAATGATTGTCATCATGACATCCTGACTTACTGTAGTTGAAGGTTAAGCCCAGACTTGAGCACTCATCTGCCCTCTGAAGTTTGTTTTTTTAGAATTGAAATGGCTAGAGAAGTTTTTTGTTCAGTAGTTGAGTTTCGTGCGTTGAGTTTTAGATGACTCTTCATTTTGACCAGCCTACTAAAATCACCCAATGGCCAGAAGTCCCCGTTGTCTTTCTACGAGCACGTTTTTTGCAGGGGTCAGAGACTGCACTGAGCAAGCTGCAGCTAGACATGACTGAAGTATCAGGGAGATTTCGAGGCAGAGGTAATATGTTTATTTATTTAGTGGCATCAAGCTGTTAGGGCATTTAATCACCTCAGCAACACCACTTCCATGGTTACAGACTAACCTTGCTGTCAGAATACCCGTGTGATAAAAAGAAAATGTACCTAGGAGACTGAAGGAAAAAGCGTTTTTATTAAAGATAACTCCGAATTACTGGCTGTTCTTTTTGTTCTTATAAAAAGCTGCAGAGCTTTGAAAGGCATCATCTGTGAATGACAGAAAGATCTGCTTGAGAAGCCAGGCTCAAGCATGCCTTTTGGAAAAGGAAATCTTCCCTGACAGCCTTTCTCAGCTCCACAGAGACATATGCTACGTGAGATCAGGAGACTACCTCTCAAACACACACTGTCTCCTACTGATTGTTTCAAAGGAGCTTTTCTTTCTATAGTATCCATACTATCAGCTGTGCCGTCTGGAGCAATGCCAGACTTTAAACCAGCAGGAGTTCAGGAAGAATCTAGTATCTAGTCTCTTTGCTTAGTGTGTAAATCCAGTTTCTTAAAACTAAAACAAACAAGCAAACACAAACTTTGTTCATATTCATCCTTAGCAATTCTGCTGCCATCAGGTGAGCTGTGGCAGAAAGTATTTTACTTCCTAAAATGGGTTCTACCTTTATCAGGTGTCCGAATTTAAAAAAAGTTTTGTGGAGTTCCATAGGGCACTGAAAAATGTCCCACACATTCCACAGTATATCATCTCTGTCGTGACATTGCCTTGTACTGCACTGACATCTGCCCTTTAGTAGAAACACAACGGCTTTTATCCTCAAGGTCAGTGTCTGGAAGTGGAATTTATCTTAATTCTGGCATGTCACAGCTTTAATAACCTGTTGCCTCCAGGTACAAAGAAATGTGTTTTCTCTACAAGTATCAGTGAGATAAACCCAGAACTAGGAGCAATGGGTTTCTGTTTACAGGACAGCCTTATACCCAATAGTGAGTAACTTCTCTGAGCCTCTATGGTTACTGCTCAGCAGGCCTCAAATTCCTGCTGACAGGCTGTTGCTCATAATCAACAATAATCTGTTCTGTGCAGGATGGCAGCATATATAATCTTCCAATACAACCAGAATGCTAATTTTCTAATACAACAATGCAGACCTGGAGTGCCACAATATAACTTGCTTTCATACATTTGTCCTAGCTAAAAAGAGACCTTTGTGGAAACTAAGTTCCATGGAGCCATGGTAGAAAACTGAAGCACTTGAGCTCAAAGGGGAAGAGAGCTTAAAATGATTTGCTTTCCCTGAAATAATAGGCCACTTGGCACTTTCACCTTGTCTGGGATTTCCATATATTTGGGAGACCGTTCAATTGCTTTTCCACCAAAGAGGGTTAAAACAGTAAAAGAAGATAGAACAAAATGAACAGCCTATACTGGCTTTTCAAAAAATAAAATTAAAATAATACAGACAACGGAAGCTTTCCTTGGCAGCCAAACCATTGGTGATTTTCCTTTGGTGCTTTTCTGTCTGTACAGTAGTTCCTTATGCAGCTCTTGTAATAATCAGCATAGTAGCCAGTGGTAAAGGAGAAAGAGTCATTTTGCTTTCAGGTTTGCTGCAGTTGCCTTTGGTTTTGACCTGATGAGAAGATAGATTCCTTTGAGGACCAAATTCTCAATCACATCAGGAGCAGTGGAAAGAAAAGTTTGCCAAAAGCTCTAAAACCTCTGCTGACTTCAGAAGGAAAACACATGGCAGCAACCCTTACATATCAGCATTCACTACTGCTCCCCAGTTTATTTATAAGCATGGCATTCTTGTTATTCACAGTCAGTTCTAGGTATGTGTCTCAGGACAGCAGCATGCCCTTGTGGAGGAAGCATTGTCTCCCTGATTCACATTTTGTTACAGGCCTTACCTGTGACTTGCCAAAGGGAGAGCAGGGTTATTCACTCACTTTCAAGTGCTGGCCTGTTTTCGCTGTTTCCCAGCTCAAGAAGGCCTAATAAATAACAAACCAGCTAAACTTTAAGATAGATGGATCCAGTTTTCTTGAGGATATTCTTTAGATTCTTATTGCTGCTAGCAAACAGCCACCTCTCTCTTAAATCCAGCATCACTCCTTTGGGTCAGCATGCACTTCAGTGCTTGATCTCAATTCACATCATAGTTCAAGTTCTCTGGGGCCAGTCTTCTGTTCTGTTTTGCTTGAAGCTTATGATAAACAGACATAAATGAGAAATGATCATTGTGTGTCACTGTAAAATACTGCAGTATTCACTGTATTGTAGAGAGGATAGCATGTGACAGGCTGGAGGTCCATTGCTTCAGGACAATTTACAGAGATGTAGCTGAGGGCAAAACTTATCCCTAAGACTTCATTTTACTGAGAGATTATTAGGAAATGAAAATGTTATGTCACTGTATACTCTTGTTCTAGGAATGTGTGGAAAAAGGACCCTTGGGTGGGCATCTATTCTTCAGGGATTCCAGCATCCCTACTAGAACAATGAAATGCCCTTCCATCAGCAGGAAGATAGAAAAGGAAAAATGCTTTCCAAGGTTTTGTTGTGCTGTGTTATCTCTCATAATATGGGATATCTCACTACGTCTGAATTATGCTCTTTGTCCCGAGCTTATGCTGGTAAAATTTTTACATTTCACTGTTTTCTCTGCATGTGGTAACTTTACCTTAATCAGGTAAGGTTTAGAAGAGTTTTAGAAAATTAAACATAGCTACTCAAATGATAGAGGTCTGATTTCTAAGTTTGCCTTTCTAATATGTAATCTGAGTTACAAGGATCCTATAACAAAACCACTCAGTAGTGATCTGAAATAATTGTCATATAGGCTCTAATATCATGATTTGAAAAAAACAAACAAACAAAAAAAAAACACCTATTTCTCAAGACATATCAGAGCTGCACCCACCTGAGGAAGATCTCTTTCTTTTGAAGACATAAAACATCCAGAGTATGAGGAGTACAAGAGATCTGTGTTTAAACCTATAGCAGATAATCTGGTTCACGCTGAACCCCTGGCAATGCCAGTTTAGAATGTCACAAAGAGGCCATCTGACGGCCTGAAAAATGCCATAAGTGCATTTTTGTGTACGATGGTAACCCTCATTCTGAAAGGCAAAGGCTCCTTGATCACAGGCATCACAGGCGTCATTTTAAAAAATATGTTTCAGATTAGGGCATAATATTTTCAAAAACAGTTATTCAGTTATTGCACAATTTGTGTTTCCAAAATTCAGTTTCGCTCTCAGCTTCTGCCTCTAAATATAAATCTCTTCCTCCTCCCTTGTCCTGTTCTATATATATATCACACCCACTTGTGATAAAGCCTTCTGCCATAGCAGTAAGGCAGTGGGGCGGGGGGAACAGCTAACCTGTCGGAGCACTGAATGCACTTGGCTGTTGCTCATAATGCTCCAAAGATGTAATTATCACATGCGTGATGAGTACTACACCTGGCACATCTCTTTTGCTTAAATAAATAAAAGATTCCTTAAATGCAGCAGAGCTCCCTTACTGGGAAGCCATCGTCAGAGAGGTCATCAGAGGACTTCATACTCCCTGTCCTTCACTTTCCACTGAGCGAGTACCCCATTATATCTTTCTTGCTCTCTTTCCACCCCACCTGAAGCTTTCTCCTATGAAAGTCTTCCCCTCTCCTTGTTCAGCGCTGAGCCTTGTCCCACATTGCCCTATTTTTATTCTTTTTCTTTCTCCTGCCCTTGTCTGATCCTTCCTATGCCTGTAAATCTGATCCATTACAGTAGGTAGGCCATTTTAAGCAAGACTTCTCAGTAAGATGTTGGGATAGCATTAACATTAAGGGTATGCTCTGTAGGTGCTTCACCAGCCATCCGTATTACAGTTCCATTGTCTCTTCAGCATAATTTAGCATTCTGTTCAGCCAGTGCATTATTTCTTCTTTATCAAAAGAATTCTTGCATGTGTCTGTAACCACGCTGCTGCCTAGTATGTGGCCTAGACAAGCTGCCTGTGACACAGCAAGAAAGATGTATTCAGTGCAAAAGCTTTTATTTTTATTTATTTTGACTTGGACCATCTGCCGGTGAAATGTTCCTATCACTAAAATCTCTTCCACATAAGGAAACTGACCCATCATTCTTTGTCAGTGACCAATGTCCTCAGTTTCAAGACTACTACAGGAGGGAGCATTGGATGGTTTAAGAATTGCTTTCCCCTATGTCTGCTAACACAGCTCCATTTTTAAGCCAGTGCAGGGAGACCTTTGCTGACTGTTGTCAACGATGAATCACTTTCCTATCATAGAGGGAACCTTAAGAAATGCTTCCATTCAGCAGGAATGTCTTATTCACAATCACTCTCCAGATCTTCATTTCTTTTGTTATTGGTAGTGGATTTTGAAGCTTCCTAAATCATCTCTGGCGAATGTCATTGCATCCACAAACCTTTGTTCTCTCTCTGCCTGTACCAGTGTGTGCATACCACAAGACAGCCTAAGAGTTTCTGGGACTTATAGGAGAAGTGGCAAGCAAGGCAAGACAGCGGCTATAGAACTAGGGTTTGTCTCTAGCTTTGCCTATGACTTCTTGTATAATGCTAATGATGTGACTGAAGAGAATGATCCTGAGTGCATGGAATTAGATATTTAAACATGTACCTACTGGGAGCATGGCTCAACTTTCAGGAGCGCTTAGTAGCCAGAATTTCATTGACAGTGACAGAATTTCTGATTGTTCAGCCCATTTAAATTCAGATTGCTTTACAAAGACAAATAAATATGAGTGTTATTATCTAAGCATGAAAACATTCACCATATAGTTTTTCCCTCAATTGCTAGGAGAGAAAGAAAACATTATTTTCCCCATGGTTTCATAATGTGCTTATATATCTTGAAGTGACAGGTGATATGTGAAAGGAACATGTCTGTGTGTATAAGTCACATATATTTTAATATATGTATATAAACAACTAGCGACTAAAAGAAAAAAAAGAGTCATTCTCAAAAAATAAACTTAGTAGGAGATTTATAGTAACCCTAGCTTTAGGCCATGCTTTTACCCAAGAGAAAGGCTATTTGCTGATCTTTGTAGGTGGTAAGCTCCCACCACAGCATGACTTCTGCTTCATAACTCCCACCAAAAAAAAAGGTTTGGATATTGGAGAATCCTTATCCCATCTTGAGCCTACATTGCCTTACAGGGGATTCCAAAGGAAAAGAGTATACACACAAAAAATTAATTGAGCTTGTTTCTTTCTGTTGCTATTCTCATAAAAGCCTAGGAGGTATGGGAAAGCTTCAGAGACTTTAATGGCAATTCTTATCTTTCAGGCATCGGATCTCCAAATCTAAATTTAGGTAAGTAAAACCTACTTTTGTTTTCTTCCTTTGCACTGATTTTGTTCCTTACCTTGTGAAATGGCTTATTCCTGCATCTGTGAGGTGCAGTCTTGATTCTAGGGCATGCTGCCACATTTGGTAGATTTTAGTCAATCGTCTACCAAATATCAATATACTTTTTCTAAATTTCATACTGAAATAAGGCACGGGGACAACTGAGAATATTTCACGCAAAAGTACATATCTGATTGCTACCTCCGCATCTTGAACCATAAAAAATAAAAGCAGAAGGAAAAAAAGTTCTACCACATAATTACATTACACCCATCAACATCAACACTGTCAGCTCGAGGTTCTGTTTCCTACACTGGGTTCCATTACTCTGCACTGCTTGACTGTAAATCTTTCAACCGGGAAAGCTTGAATATTCAGGTTATTTGTGAAGTGCTCCCTTTTACTGCGAGACGTGAAGCTTTTCTGGTGATACTTCCTTCTCTGTTGACTTAAAGCTCCTAACATTGTGCAGCAATCTGCAGGTGGTCATCTGTGGGTTTTCACTGGAAAAGCTGACAGAATCCATGTAACTTGATTGTTGACATCCCAGTCCTTTTCTGCCTCTTCTGTAGGAGTCCAGCAGCTTCCTTAACTCTGAATTCAAAGTCAATTTTATAAAAAAGTAAATTTGCTTTCACAGGAACTGAGACAAGGCTTAAAAAGTTACTTAAATAAGGGACAGTAATGTAAATTCAGGAATCTGCATGTGTACATATTGCCAATATGCATCTCTCTGCAGAGTGTTGCATACTTGATCACATTCATACAGTCCATGGATTTAATTATGCCAGGTGGAAGCACAAGAAAACATTTGCATCACCACATGGTGATGTTCCTTCTCCATTAGTGCAAAATACATGCAAAACTGTGTGAGATTGCTGATGGTTTAAGGACAATGTAAATACGTAAGTGTTGTGACCACTTTGAAAATTGAAAGATCATTTCCACAGTCCACTTGCTAAACACTCAGCCCTGATTAAATGCTTGAGCTACCTAGACTAGATGCAAAGCTAATTACAAAGCTAAAACAGCCTGGATTTTATTGCCTGTTAAAATGCTGTTGCGAAATTCTCAGCCGGTGTGCAGTGTGCACATTACCTGGCTTTATTTTATCTATATGCTGAGCCCTGACCTCAAGTATGGCCACAGCTTATCACTGGAAATTATATGTAAGAAAAGGCTAACCAAGAGATTTTCTCTCCTACTCTGTCCTGTAATGTTTATGTGTGCATCTATAGAGCACGCAAGCACACCTATGTATATAATGTATATAATATCTATATAAAACTATTAGTTTTATTATACAGTGGCAAGTGTTGCCTGGAAACTGGTTGCTATGCAAGTTAAATTCTGATGAGTAGGAGGTGTGTAATTAGCTTTAAATATCTTCTGTGGTTAGTAATTACCCTCAGAAATCAGTGACACAACAGAACGTCTTCTTGGAAGGCAAACTTTAAAAGATCTGTTGATTAACAAATGGTATCCTTAGTTCCAGGCAAAAAGGTGAGATGCTGAGGTCCCCTAAATCTTTCTGTTCTGAGTTAGCTCTGGGGTTACGCTAGTTTCTGATCATTGCCAAATGCTGGATAGCTTCCACAGGTATTTTATTTTATCTCGCCTCTCCAATTGTACACCTCCCATTGTACACAATGGGAATCTTTTCATTGACTGTCCCAAGGCTGGGCCAAGTTCCATTTCAGGCCACAGACCTTATAGAGAAAGAATAAGGATTTCTGTGGGAATTGGACGGAAACACATCTCAGGGTAGCTGTGATAGATGTCTTAATCAGATTAAGATATTGCTTGAAGAGTTTTATTCACCCTTAAATGTTGCAAATTGGTTTAGGACTAACTTTATTCCTAGAGCTAAAGAAAGGATGATCACAGCTGTCGACTCAGATGAGAGTAAGAGTATGTTTCTCAGGGTGAACTTTAAAGTTATTCCCTACCATTTTGGAACAATGAATCAAGACTAGAGTCTCTCTCACAGATACTTAGGCAGTAGCCTAAGGATCTCTATCTGAAAAGTACTTTTCCTTTTCTAATTTTTCAAGTCGCTATTGGCGCCGATGGAATCGATTCTGCAGGCGAAAGTGCCGTGCTGCTGTCAAGTCCAATGTTTTCTACTGGCTGGTGATCTTCCTTGTGTTTCTCAACACCCTTACCATTGCCTCTGAACACTACAACCAGCCAGACTGGCTCACTGAGGTTCAAGGTGAGGAGAGTGTGATGGTTCTGTTCGTTTTGGTTAGTGTTAAGAAAGAGGGCTGTGGGAGGAGCTGGTGTGTTAGGCTACACAGTGTAAAAGGAACATGCACAGCTGCAAATAGTCCCCTTCCTGAGGAGGATCTTAAACAACACAACAAAACATCAACCCACATTAGGAGAGGTTTAAGGGAAGATATGAATCCCTCATTTTTAGCCAAAGTGATGTTCCACTGGGTGTAGGTGAAATCAGGAGCTTATGCTGAATGCATATCTGCAGCCATTGGATTTCTAATTTATGGATGGCTTCTGGTATCTACAAGTTTTACAGGGTCTTCCCTGAAACTGCATTTATGAGAAATTCTAACTACCAGGAAAGTGGCAAAGGGTGATTTTTGAAATTCTCCATTCTGCAGAACAGTTGAATCCTCACTGGACGTGAGAGCAGCTGAAAGGCTTAATTAAGCAACAGCAGGTAGCACAGCAGCTCTTCTATTTCCACTCCCATCTGCAGACGACAAGTGTGATGGGAGATTGAGCACGGGAAGGCATATCCCTGCCGCGGAGGTTGTGCGGTTGTGTAATACATCACAGCTGTATCTGCAATACATAAGAATTGCTGTAAGCATCCTTGTAAAACATTTCTGTGGATGAGATGCCCACACCTTTTATGTCTACTCTTTGACCCAAGCTTGGATAAGGTTACTCTTTCAGACTGATCCCAAAAGGGGGTTCTTACAGGCAAGGGTCAATAATTAATATGTGATGATCTTTTGATTAAGTTTCCTTAATCTGTTTCTGTTTGTTTTTCATGAGACACTGCCAATAAGGTGCTGCTAGCTCTTTTCACGGCAGAGATGCTGCTGAAGATGTACAGCCTCGGTCTCCAGGCCTATTTTGTGTCCCTCTTCAACCGCTTTGACTGTTTCATTGTGTGTGGAGGAATCCTGGAAACAATTCTGGTTGAGACGAAGATCATGTCACCACTGGGCATTTCTGTGCTGAGATGCGTTCGGCTATTAAGAATATTTAAAATCACAAGGTACTTTTGTGATTCTTACAGAATGTATGGGGGCTACACAACGTGTGTAATTTCAAGTCACTCGCATGATGCTTTTTTCACTTTTTCTACCATTAATTGGGTAGTGGGAGTGCTAGGCGAATGGTCCTCATCTTCTCTTAACCAAGGCAGGATGGGGAGGGCTGAACAGATTGTATGTTCCTGATTTGAGTTGGATTTGTGAGAAGTCGGTTCCAGGGGACTGAAGACACTTGATACTATGCTGATTAACAAAATCTGGGAGGATAATGTGAGTTTGTGCTCTGAATTTCCATGCAAAAGACCAAGTGAAAACATAAGAGCAGATAGCCTTGTGATGTTTTCTGGTGTTTTATGGGTGACAGAGCCTGAAAGACTACTGTGAGCCAAAACGATATTTGAATGAGGATTCCCTGCCAGCTCCAGGAGACTCAACTGTGGCCTAAGTGTCAACACAAGCAGCTATAGGCAAAAGGTGTTGCCAGCCTTTTTCCTTCAGAGAAGTTTGGCATGAAGCAGCAGCTCTACAAAGAAGCCAGACTTTTCCAGAATCTAGTCTCTCCTATTTTTGCTTTTCTTTCTTTCTTCTCTCCACAGTGGTGCCTATTAAACAGTTACTTCTTCCTGCAGAAATGCACTTCCAAAACATCAGCTTGATTTGGAAGGAGTTTTTCAGCTTGAGGGTGGTTGTAGGAGATGTCATCTCCTTTCTTACCCATATTGGAGCTCTTGGAACAAATCTGCCTATGTGGTCACTCATAGTAGCACAGGGTCTGCCTTTTCCCATTTGAGTACTGGTCAGCATCTTATATAAAGCTTGACTGAGGTGATGAAAGAGTGAATTTTATGCAGGCTCAGCTACAAAAATGTCCCTAGAATTGCTGTAAATTCCCCCCAAAGGAAATTTCTGACAAATCTGAGATAAAAAACACAGGGCATGAGAAAAACACAACCAGAACTGGAAGGCAGTCAAGATGGCAGAGCTGTGAGGCAGAAAAAACATCGGACTTGGACTCTCATTTTGTACAAAATTTACCCTTAAAGCTTCTGAGCCTCAAGCCTCTGGCAGTGTTGATTGTTTTCAGAGTCAAATGGCAGAGACAGAAAATCAGTTTATAATCTTGAAGAGAGTGGCCAAATCAAGCTTGCACCTACTAAAACAGAAAAAGGGTAGTCTTATTTAGACATGATCACAGGAGAGAGAAAAATGTTCCAATTGACAAGAATTTCCAGCAAGAGAGATGTGTTTGCCCTTTCAGAAATAGTGAAGATCTCTGGTCCAGAGGCTGTTTTTCCTGGATCTTTGGGTCTGAAAGCTATCATCACTGAGTCCCAGGCCTGGTTTCTGAGGAAACCAGTAGCTGTTTCAGGCATTGGGTAATCAGATATACTCAGGGCAACATACCAACAGCTATAAAAGCGTAAGCTTCTACATAGCATGCTAGAGAGGTCATTGTTTTTTCTAGGCATTTCTCCACTCCTACACAAAATATATCTAGCTAGCAGAATTCTCTAGTAGAAAGGAAAATGTTGAGAGAATGTCATTAATATGTTAGGAGGCTTCATCTATTGGAATACTCAGATATTCCTAAAGATTCTGGCAGAGATGTAAAGTAGGAACCAGCCAGCAACAGGTCTGGTTATACTTACCTCCCTTCTGCAGCATATCTGAAATCCAGTTTCTCATAGAAAAAATTTTACCTGTAAAACGCCTTGTGATTTGTACACGTGTCTATGTGTAAAGCACAGTCAGAGCTGAGGAGTAACTCACAATGAATAATATACTAATTGGGTTTTCCCTTCTTTCCTTTTCCTAAAATATTGGCAAGTAGGTTGCACTAATTTCAGATTTGTACATTTTTTAATTATTTGTAATTTTCTCCATGGTTTTTCCCCTCTGTGGGTGAAGCTCACCCTCATGTGGAAGGCCTTAGCGCAAGTCTCCAAAGCTGCACTTCAGGCCCACTCATGTCAGACTGCAGGAGAGAATATTCTGGCATTAAAGCAAAACTTTTACTTCAGATGTTCTCCAGTAAAATATAATCTTTTCCATTATTCACTCTGCTCTACACACAGTGATAGTTTAGTGATATTTACATTATCAATACTGCTGGAAAACACCATCTGTGTGGAACGATAATATAGAAAGATACAATCTTTTAAAGGTAGGAAGAATAGTAATGATGATAGTGTAATGTTTTATGTCAAACGTGTATTCATGAGCAGTGACGTAGACATACAGTGGAGATGGAAATAGGGATAATCAGAATTAAAAAGGCACAAAGCAGGGAAAATTCTCCGGTGAGAGTATGTCAGTAGTTAGCCTAACCATTATATATTTGTGTGGATTTTCTGTGATAAACACCAAGCACAAACAAATTCTGGGTGCTTTAAGATAATACACTTCTAGGAAAAGCACAAATATAGCTCCCCATTATAAAAGAAACAAATAAAGACACTGGCAGATGAACAACGCATCATTTTAGAAATCGCATTTAGAATTTCCAGAGCAAACACTTCTTCCAAGACTATAAATGCTCTTCAGAATCATTTTGTCTTGTACATTAGTCTTAGTAATTTGGGACTCCATGCTGAGGGGCACCCCTTTGCTGCCCAGATAATCTATCTAGAGGTTTGCTGCTTGCCAGGGGCCTGCATCTGGGTATCAGGAAGAGACTACCAGGTATGATAAGCTGGAGGACTACTATTCACTCCTGCTCTTTAAAGCTGGGTCACAGGTGGCTTCAACTAGGAAATTACAAAATGTTAAAGATGACTTTATATCCCTTGGGAAGATGTTGAAGGGATCAGGAGCACAGGTAGTATTCTTCTCAGCCCTCCCAGTTGGAGTCTTGAGAACTGGGCAGAAGGAGTAGAAAAGACAAGTTGGTTGAATGCCTGTGTGGATAGTGTCGCACTAAGGGTTTCAAGTACTATGATCTTGTATACAACTTCAAGAGACCAGGCATGTGGACATCAGATAGGATGCAACTGACCACAGGGGGCAAGAATATACTGGGCAGCAAGCTGGCTTGAGTGATCACCAGGGCTTTAAACTAGATTTGATGGAAAAATATGATGTACTTCTTAGTGACAGAGAAGAGCCAGGGAACACTGTCACTTCAGGAAGCAGCAAGAGAAAAACTTAGATTTGTCCCAGAGGAATTAGGGAGGGCTCCTCCAAGAAGGTAATGAAGCCAATAGCCCAACAAAGAATTGACTGGATGGTCAGAGCCAGAAAGTTGCAGTCAATGGCTCTATGCCCAGGTGGAGGCTGGTCAGGAATGGTGTCCCCCAGGGGTCAGCCTTGGGACCCATGCTCTTCAACATCTTTGTCAGTGACCTAAACAATGTGATTGAGTGCACTCTCAGCAAGTTTGCTGATGACACCAAGATGAGTGGTGCAGTTGATACTGCAAAATGAAGGGATGCCATCAAAAGGGACCAGGACAGGCTTGAAAACTGGTCCTACAAGAACCTGATGAGATTCAGCAAGGCCAATTCCAAGTTGTTCCACTTGGGACAATCCCAGATATGTATACAAACTGGGAGAAGAACTCATTGAGATCAGCCCTGTGGAGAAGATCTTGGGGGCCCTGATGGACAAAAAGCTGGACACAAGCCAGCAGCATGTGCTTGCATCCTGGAAGGCCAGCTGTATCCTGGGCTGCATCAGAAGGGCGGCCAGCAGGGAGGTGATAGCCTCACTCTACTCTGCCCTTGTGAGGCCCCATCTGGAGTGTGGCTTCCAAGCACAGGAAAGATGCAGAACTGTTAAAGTGGATACAGGAAAGGACCACAGAGATGATCAGATAGCTGAAGCATCTCTCTTAGAAAAAAGACTGAGGGAGTTGGGCTTGTTTAGCTTACAGAACAGAAGGCTCCAGTGAAACCTCATTGTGGCCTTCCAGTACTTGAGAGGAGGTTATAAACACAAGGGAGACTGATGTTATATATGGTCTGATAGCAACAGGACAAGGGGGAATGGGTTTCAAATGAAAAGAGAGAAGATTCTGATTAGATATTAGGATAAAATGTTTTACTCCGAGGATGGTGAGGCCCTGGCACAGGCTGCCCAGAGAAGCTGTGGGTGCCCCATCCCTGGAGGCATTCAAGGCCAGGTTGGATGCGGCCCTGGGCAGCCTGAGATGCTGGGTGGTAGCCCTGCCCACAGCAATGGGGTTGGAACTGGGTTATCTTTAAGGTCCATTCCAAGCCAAGACATTCTGTGATTCTATGATTAGACAGGCAGCCAGTATAATCTGTTTTATTCTCCCTAATTTTTACAGCACTATACAGAATTTTTTTCTTTGCTGAGAGAACAAAAATGATTGTCTCTTAAGACATAGTACTTTACTGCTTTATAAATCCTTATATTTATTCCTATATGTTTTGAAGATAAATCAATTTGCTTGCAGCAGTTTACTGAAATTTGATATTTCAAACCTAAATCCTACCACTGTATATGTCACTGTTGACCGTAAGGAGGAGAGGCATGGCACCTTTTTTTGTATCTGCTTTCAAAATGGTTTTATATTGGATGAACAGTGTGGGAAGCTTTCCCACAAAGAGACTTCCAGCTGTCACTACTGTTTTAAGCTCTGCATTTATGATTGCAAGTATCATAAAGCCATAGTGAAAAGCAATGAAGAGGAGAGAGAAGAGAATAAAAGAAGACATTAAGCTTTAATCCAGTTCTGCATTTGATTTCTATGTGAGGTGTTGAACAAACCATTTAACGTCTCTGCATCTTATTTCTCCCTTTTGAAACAAGGATCATAATCATGTCCTTCTCACTGGAGTTTTGCAGAACCTCTTTCACTGGTGCTTTGGGAGATGTTAGGAAGCACATTCATTTCCGTATTGGACAGAGGAAGCAGCAGTGCTTTCTTTTTTACCTGCCATTATACGATGCCTGGTCCAAATTCTCTGATTTCTTCCAGCAGTGTCTTGACATTTGTTGTAACTGGTGTGTTTTTTTCTTTGTAGTACATTAACCGAAGAGGACAGAGTGGTCAGAGAGTCTTTGTTTGGGCTTCTTCTATCGCCAACATAAGGCTCTTTGTTTTAATGAGTAACCCGAGAGCTTTTGACAGAGTGTTTGAGTTAGCTCTACAGTTGCCTAATGTGGCAGGTGGTAACCTCAGTTCAGGCTTCCGGGAATCTGAGATAAGACCATTGTTACTTCCATATCGTAGCTGGGTCAGTCATTCCTTATCCTTTCCTTTTTCTCTTTTCTCTCCACTTCCTTGTTGGTTTGTTTACTTTTCTAATGGTGCTGTATTTCCAGCTAGCACTCAGAGCACAGAAAAAAACAGCACTAAGCTTATCATCAGGTCATCTCCTTTAATTGCTCTAAAGTTGATTAGTTACATAGGAAACTGAATCTCAGATGTGGAGCCATTTGTAAGAATTGCAGAGCTGATAAAAGTCTGTGCAGCAGTGCTGTAAGGTAGCAAGACACTTAAGCTTAAAGCAAGTCATTGAGACTGTTCAGATGGGTAACAGCTTTACTATATGTCTGTTAAGGGCATGTGTGTCCTGACTGACATTGGAAGTCTTGGTGATATTCTAGACCCCACCAGTTTCTGTTTTGAGCATGTTAAATTCAGTCCAGTTTCATCAGAAATTATTTTTCCCTTTTCCTGTGTCGCTTTC
Source organism: Pavo muticus (assembly GCA_016647715.1). NCBI lineage: Eukaryota > Metazoa > Chordata > Aves > Galliformes > Phasianidae > Pavo > Pavo muticus. The sequence continues at coordinate 2,601,799 of JACDJE010000019.1, read as the reverse complement.
TCTTCCTCCCACAGTGTGAATGTTTTGAACTGTAAGCATAAACACAAACATAGTGAGCTGCTACATAGCACATTCAGTCTAGACATTTGGTGGCACCGAGCCCACAACTTCCATGCCCTTACCTCTGCTCTGTAGTTTTACAATGCTCGTCTCTTTAATTGCAGTTAAATTTTTAAATGGCTCTGGTTTTCTCTGAAGTGCTGAAGCTGGGCTGGAGGGAAAACATCACAGTTCTCTTTGAAGCTCAGTACTTGGAGATGAACTAGTTGCTGAACTTCAGAGGACATGGCAGTCCCTCTGCAGGTCAGATTGCTAACCTTTGCGAAGTAACTGGTCCACCTGAATATTTGTCTGCCATGGGACATCAAAAGCCTTCTTTTTACCCTGGCATTTGAAAATATTCATTTTAGTAGGATTTTAAGAATCCTTGTCTCTGATGACCACGTTGCCTTCAGAAAAGACAAGTTTGCATGTAGAATTATCTGACCTCCTCCAAGAAGTGGAGTTCAGAGTCTTCTAAGGAGAGAAGGGTTCACTATTAAAAGCTTTGGGAGAAGGGAGTGGAGGATGTCAACCATGTTGTGATCTCACATCATGGTAGGAGGCCACAAAAGATGATGCTAGAAGGAAGACTTAGCAACTTAGAGATCACAAACATTGCTGGCTTGCTGGCCTGTGCAAGCCACCCAAGGTTGTACTCAAAATGAGGTGACTGGAAGATGTCAGCTAATCTTAAATCTAGTCTGAAATATCTGTCAAACTCAAAAGTACATACAGGAGAAGTGTTCATGACATACTAAGCAGTAGGATAAAAATGTTTGAGCAGATACTAGGCTGAAGTGGAAGTTGCTTCATTGGCAATGTGGTCAATTCTTCACAAAAAGGTAGCATTTTTCCAACACATGGCTACGCTGCTGGTTGCCAAAGGTAAGCAAGCAAACTGACACGTTAGAGTTGAGCATGCTACTTGCATCACTTTGAATCCTTAAATGGGACCAAAGGGGCTAGAAGATCCTGTCTCTGCGTCGTACATCAGTCAGATCTGGGCATAAACCTGAATACACTGAGAGAAGATCTTAGCCATCTTCCCTATCTAACGGTAGCTGCTCAAAAAGCAGGAGTCTCAATTGCCTGGTCATAGGTCATTTGTCCTTTTCTCAGTAGCTGATTAAGTGGACTTCACCACAATCATATCCAATACATTTCTGTCAGTCCCAGAGAACAAAAGAAAAGTCTGTTGATTTTGGTTATTGTGATCAGCTGGTGCTTTGTTGTCCTAGGGATCCTGGAAATGTCTTGGCCAGCTGTATTTGAACCCAGCTCTAAGCCCTTCCAATATGTTCTGCAGCCTACCTGAGCAAATATAAAGGGTTTAGCACCCCAAAAAAGCAGTGATAGTGAGCAAAGAAAACTAAGGCCATTAGGGGTGTCAATCTGGAGTCTCCCTTTAAGGGTCCATATAAAACAAGTGTTGCAGTATGTGAAGGACCTTGAGTATCTTCCTTGTTCTCAGTTCCAGAAGGCTTAGCAACCTCTGTCTGTGTGTGAGCCCAAGTGCACAATCACACCATATTTTGGACAAGTTTGTATTTGTATCCAAACTGTTTCCCCATCTGCTCCTGCTACTTATTGCAGGCCATTCTCTAGAGTGAGGTATTCTGGCGTGCCATAACAGCTGTGAGTGTTGTAATGAGGTTGGTTAGAATGTAACTCACTGAAGCGGCACGAACTAATCACCGTATATTGATAGAAGATTTTCAGAGACTTAGATGGAGAGTGCTGCAATAATCTTCTGGGTGTGCGCATCAAGTGGGAGTGGAGGGAATGTACACATGTGGTAGTAAAATTACTCATTAGCTGCAGTAGATCTCATTATCTTAGGGAAGTACATCAATGATTCACTGCTTAACAGGGTATTTGGAAATGCCTGCTTATGCACAGGAGGCAGCCAGAACCAATATCCTGTGCAGGCCAGTAGCACCTGTCTTGGAGTGAAGAAATTTTAACCACTTCTGTTTTCTCTCCCAGATATTGGAATTCCCTGAGTAACTTAGTGGCTTCACTCCTGAATTCAGTCCGTTCCATTGCCTCCCTCCTGCTGCTCCTCTTCCTCTTCATCATCATCTTCTCACTGCTGGGGATGCAGCTTTTTGGGGGCAAGTTTAACTTCGATGAAATGCAGACCAGGAGGAGTACATTTGACAACTTCCCCCAGTCCCTCCTCACTGTGTTTCAGGTAAGAGCATGAGAAGGTCCAGATGGGACCAAGATATTGTGCTTTAAATGGGGAGAGATAGACAATATGTCCTGCACCCTTCTTCTACAGCCTGGTAGTCTCTGAGGCTGTGCACCATTCTAATAGCTCCAGGAGCAAGGCACCATGCTGCCAGCACAGGGGTATTCCCTTCCAAAGCGTGGAAATATCATAAAGCCATCAGGGCTTATCAGAGTAGTACATGAGAATGGCCATTGCCATGTTCCAGGGCCTTGTCTGCAAGCCACGGCCCATCCCTGCGGCTGTCCTTTCCCCTTCCACAGTACTGGGGAACAAATATGTGCTCGCTGCTCCAGTGAAGAAATTATATAGCTTTCAAGCTGACTGCAGTTTTGAGAGTGATCAGCCAAGAGCATCGAGAACGTGATTTCACACACAGGGTGAAGGGATGTGTCTGGGAGGGCTGTGCAGAGTGCTGTCCTCAGTGCTTTAGTTGTGCAGCTTGTCTGAAACAACAGATGTGGAGGGAAGTGCCAAGGTGAGGTTGGGAGACTTAAACAAAGATGTCTTGGGGAGCCATTCGGGTTCAGCAATCAGTCTTCAAAGGGACATGTCCATTTTTTTAACAGTTCTAGTGCCCTTTTTGCATTCTCTCATTTTGCTTTTAATTTGCTAAATGGATACAGCCAGAGTTTCCAGCCATCCCGGGGGAGGGGGTGATCTCTAGGATAGTCAATATCTTTCTGTTAACGGGGTTTTCAAATTCTCTGTGTGGTCTAACACTGTATCCCTTATTGGTGGGAATGTGTCATTTAGATCCTGACTGGGGAGGACTGGAATTCGGTGATGTATGATGGGATCATGGCTTATGGCGGCCCCTCTTTTCCAGGAATGTTGGTCTGTATTTACTTCATCATCCTCTTCATCTGTGGGAACTGTATCCTTCGATGCTACTCTTTTCTCCAAATGGGGCTGAATTTAAAGTCACCCTTTATTACTTTTGCTGTGTCAGAAAGTAATTAATTTTATACCTTACATCTTCACCTTTTCCCTAGCTCAAGATTTTGGCTTTGCACTACCAAAAGTTAAACAAGTTTATTTAATCTTAGCTAGTGTTAAGCCTCCAGGCATATAAACATTTGTAAGAACCAGCTACACGCTGGTTCTGCATGCCAGCTTTTATTTAGTACCTTTACATGTTTAGTGTTTTTATTTTTTATTCCCCCTAATTCCCTCATAGGTCTTTCTTTCCTGCCTTCCTTATAAACGAATCTCTCTGTCTACCTGCTGTACTTACTGTGTATTTTTACTTTAACTGCCATTTCAATAACATGTTCCATTTGCTTTCATCCAAACCTTATGTGGAATAAAAATATGTGTAATATACAGTATGCTAGATGCAAACTCTGCAATAGGAATAACATATGTTTGACACAATTGATTTATGGGAGATAATATATTAACTCACATATAAATGAACAGGAACCCTGTTCCATTTCACTTACTGCGATGTGTTTGATCTTCAAACAGAAAATCACGTAGACTGCTATCAACCATCCTGAGACGGTATTAACTTGAGTTCTCTCAGGCTTCAATGTGAAGCGAGGGCACGGTACATAACCCAAAGGCACGAAGCACACTGCATGATTAGGCTGTGAGTGTCCTTTCATAGGAATTTGCATCAAACACAGAGCCATGGTTCAGTACCGTATCTCAGTGTGCTCCAAATTTGTTCATGTTTAGTTTCTGTTTCCCTAATAAATAGACCTCATGTGTCAGAGGTGACATTTCTTTTTATACTGATGCTTCTATAGAGCTGCCTTGTAGTTTCAGCCCAGCTCTTCCAACATTTCTTCATAATTCAGGTCCCTGAAACCCTGTTATGTGACATTTCGGTTGACCTGCATGCCCTCTCTTCAAAGTGAGATGGTGCAATTCCACTTATCTGAAGGTCAAGGGAGGCTGTCTGCCTGACAGCTTTAAAAAGCTACAATGTGGATCTCCTTGTGAACTGCAGAGGAAAATGTGAGCCAACTCCACATGCTGGCTGACTTTGTAGCCATTAGACCTTGGAGCTTTGAGAAGAGGAGTGGCTGTATTTCCAGACTGAGCCTTGAACTGGAGTTTACTGAGAACCGATGGCATAGTAAGATCTACTCTAAAGAAATCTCTGTAAGAATCTGGTGTTCAAATTTACAACACAAGATCTTAACACTGACTGGCAAGACAAGAAAGCAGTTGTCATTACTTACCCTTCAGCAACATGTGCATGACTAGTTTATATTGCAGCTTCCATGCGTGGGCTCTCTGCTAGGAGACGGAAGAGTTGCCAGCCCAATCCTTTAATTCTCAGACTAAAAGAATTTCTTTTGTTCCCCTCAGAAATGCTAATGACAGTGCTATCCTTACTGTCCTTAAAACCTACATATGTCTGTGGGAAAGGCTATAATGAGGTTGTCCAAGTCAAGCATGTAGGCCGAAATTGGAAAGCCCAGGTGCCTAATGGTATGAGGATCTTGAATATGAGAGTTCTTTAAGAAAAATGACCTGCACCTTCAAAGATGCAAGGTATCCAGGGCTCCCCTTATCCTTCAGTGGAATTTGTTGCATAAAGCAAGAATCTATGGAAACCAAAAACTGAAATCTAAGTGTTTAAGTCTGGACTTGTGTCTTTTTTATCAGTCATTCTGTTGTGAAATTTTGGAAACCCTACACAGTGTGTTAGACATTTAGTTGGAAGGTGTAGGTTTGTCGTGCTCAATATGTGCACCCTGAACATTTGTGTGAATTGGAAGTTTGGAAAATCCAAGAGATTTGATGACAGGTTGCTAAAACATTTCAATTAAGACACCTTCAGTATAATGTTGTTCTTCAGTTTTCAAAGCCCATTTTCTTTAAGTAGCACACAGACATCCTGCTGAATGTATTTTTGGCCATTGCTGTGGACAACCTTGCTGATGCGGAGAGTTTAACATCAGCACAGAAGGAAGAGGAAGAGGAAAAAGAAAGGAAAAAACTAGCTAGGTAAATCCATATGCATCCACCTCAAAAGCATGCACTTGTATATATATCCATATATAGAACCTAACACATTATGCTTATATATATGTGCAAGTATGTAATATGTTTAAATTTTCTGTGTGTATATAGATTACATAAATATGATTAATGTAATTGTATATACAATTATGTATATATATATTTTTAAGTGAAATAATTCAAGCTAAATGACAAGAAGGTGTTGGCAGTTGGCAATCTTACAATTGGAATGATGTGAGCAGAAGTAAGAAAGGCTGAATGACTAGTGAGATTTCAGGGCATCAGTAGTTAATGAGTATGAAATGGTGTTGGTGTAACAGTACCTTTTGAATATCCCTATTACTTCCTGATTGCTCTGTACAACAGAGCAAAGAAAAAATTTCAGATTCCATGACACAAGATTCCGTGACTTGCTTCTTTTTTTATGTCATACACTGGAGACAAATTCTGGCTAGTTCTATTAGTATTTCTGCAGACTCTCAGGAGACATGAGCTGGATGTAGACCTTCTCTGTCCCCTGTTGGCAGCCATGGGGAAGTCTTTCCTAACTAGTTACTTCAGTTTGCTTCTGGGCTACTTGGAGGGGATCCTTTGTGCAGATCTTTCTGCTGTGTCCTACACACCAGTCAGGAGAGTCTCTTTGGCTCTGGAAGTGCAGTGAGCGGCAAAACTTTGTAGGCAACGTAGTGGAAGTCCACAAGATGGGGTTTGAAAACATTTCATGCCATTTTTATTGGGTGAACAAAGAGAAGATATCTAGTCACTTATATAGAACATGTGTGCACACATAAACACAATCACCTACTTCTCCATGTGCACTCTCATACACATATATAAACACATGCCATTGAGAAAGCTATGAAGGTAAAGGATACTATACGGAATTAGAGCAGAAGAGGACGAGATGGAGCCACTGAAATATAAGCTGGACTCAGAATGGAGGTGCCAGTCAGCTGATCGTTCTCTTGGTGTGTGCTGTACTACATGAAACAGCTTTTCACCTTTGTAACTGTTTTCTTTTTATCTTGTCAAATTGTTAGGACTGCTAGTCCTGAAAAGAAACAGGAGATAGAGAAAACAGCTGTGGAGGAGGAGACGAAGGAGGAGAAAATTGAGCTGAAATCAATCACTGCTGATGGAGAATCTCCACCTGCTACAAAGGTCTGCTGCTAGCACCACAGTCTATGCAGAGATTATGTGGACAGCTTGAGTTTCTAGGGGAATGAAAACCCTCTGCTTTGTTTGAGTCTTTTTTTTTCCTTCTGTTTCTGTTAGATCAACATGGATGACTATCAGCCAAATGAAAATGAAGAAAAGAGCCCATATCCCACAACAGAAGCACCAGGTATCTCTCTGTTTTCTCTTATTCCTGATCTAAAAAAAAAAGTTCCAGTTGCTAGTGTACTTAGAGCCAAATTATGATAGCAAGCAAGCTGATCTTGCAATGTCTTCATGATGGTAGAAGGTGATGCAATTAGATTTGTAGAATTGCGGAATGGCTTGCGTTGAAAGGAACATTAAAGACCATCCAGTTCTAAACCCCCTGCCATGGGGCAGGACACATTCCACTAGATTATGTTTTCCATAGTCACATCCAACCTGGCCTTGAACACTTCCAGAGATCATACATCCACAACTTCTGTGGACAGCCTGTCCTAGTGCCTCACTATCTCCAGAGTGAAGAATTTATTTGTTTAATCTAATCTAATCCTACTCCCTTTTAGTTTAAAACCATTGCCTCTTGTCTTTCCCCTCACCCTCCTCATCCTTATGTTTAGGCCTCCTTTAAAAAATGGAAGGCTTTTACAAGGTCTCCACAGAACCTTCTCTTCTCCAGGCTGAACAAGCCCAGCTCCCTCAACCTTTCTTCGTTGGAGAGGTGTGCCAGTCCTCTGAGCATCCTGTTGTCTTCCTCTGTACCCTCATCAACACTTCTATGTCTTTCTTGTTCTGGCAACACAAGGCTTGGATTCAGTATGCCAGATGGGGCCTCAGAAGAGCAGAGCAGAGGGAATCCCCTTCCTCACCTTGCTAATGACACTTTACTTGCCCATGTTTCCTTTGCAGTTCCTGTAGTGGGTAGTGGTACTTGATATGATTCTCTGTAAAGCACACATAACATGATTAGATATACATTTTCAGTCCATTTTTTTAGTATTCTGTGTCAAGGAAGATCCACAGCAGATACTCATGAAGGTAAAAGTGCAGATACTCATGAAGGTATAAGTGCTGAATGCCTTTTAGAACATTTTTAATCAAAAAAGTCGGTGTAACTTTATTAATATGATTCTAAAGGCGTAAACTCAGCCTAGAATTGATCATTTGGACCTAATGAGCTTCATCCTCAAATACTTTATATAAAATTGGGTGAAGCAATCTCGGAACACAGAGCAGTTTTACTTTGAGAATTCCTGAAGGTCTTCAAAATGGTGGGTAGGGGTGGAGCAGAAGAATAAACTAGTTAGTTCAACTTCCATTCTTGGAAAAGTGTTGAAACAAATGACTAAACAAATACAACTCCTCAAGATAAGGAGAAGACTGGCAGGAACGTGGATTTGCTGAGAACAAATCACTTTAAGCCACTTTTATTTTCTCCTAAAAGGGGCTGACAAGACAGGGCAGAAGAAGTAGATATATGCTTTGACTTTGCTAAGGTTCTGAATGTCTCAAAACATTCTCACAAGCCAGCTAGAAAAAAAAATGGTCTAGATGATTGGGAGATAAATTGGTCAGACTCTACTTGGAAAGTAGCAATAACCCAAATGAGGTTCTACAACCCAAAGGCCTGTCCTGAGTTCAGTTCAGTTCAATGTTAATGACCTGAGTGATGGTAAAGGAAATATGCTTATTACATTTGCACATGACAAAAAGCTAGGAGGGACAGAAAGCATACTGAAGGGCAGCATTAGAATTCAAAGAGCTCTTGAGGAACTGGATAAATGGTCTAAATAAAATTGAAAGCGCCAGGCTCTACATAGGCAGGAATAAACAACTCACAAATAAGGGATCTTAGGTGACAGTAGTTAGGTAACAGTCCTTGAGAAAAGAATTTGAATCTTGTAATCACAAGCTCAGCAGAAGCCAATAACATATTGCCACCTTTCAAAAGGCAAACAAGTAGTTATAAACAGTGAAAACATGACCCTTTAGTCCATTTACGGGTTTCTTCTAACAGGCCAGTGAAGGCTAACCAGAGTAAAACAACTCTTTTCATCTTTTAGCAATTGAGAAGGTCTCTGTTGAGATACTATCTATCTCATTTTGGGTACACTACCTAAGAGAATGGAGCTGAATTGGAAAGAATCTAGAAGGGCATAGTGAAAGCAATGCAAGGAGAAACTGAACTAAGATTGAAAGAACAGTGGTTGTTTGAGCTAGGGAAGACAGGAGAAACAGTTTCAAATGCATAAAAGGGTGTTACAGGTAGGAAGGAAATAAATAATCTCAACCTCTGTTATGGTTAAGGGAACTAACAGGTTCACACCAGGGGAAGATTTTCTAGTAGTGAGGCTCTAAAAGATTATGAAGAAGGTTGTGGAAACCTAGCATCACCAAATGTGGCTAAGAACCGGTCAGAGAAATATCAGCCAGAAAAGACTTAGATATAATAATTAGTTGATCCTAGCTTGGCAGACATTTGGCCATGTGTGATCTCTTCTTGCTCTGCCCTTCTTCATTTCTATGATTATATAACAGACTGTAATAGGTAATAAATTACATTCTTTTCTATTCTATGATTCCTAAAAAATGTCTGTTAATAGGTTGATGTGATAGGGTAAAAAAAGACACAATAGTTCACTTTAAATAGATGAATGAGAGTTTCAGACAGGCAGAAAGGAAAACTGTTCATTGCATTTGATTTTCAGAACAAAAAAAATCTGTGAATTTGCTATACTCATATTCATCCATATTTGTAGCCTGTGAATCAGGAGCAGACTGTGGTTCCAACACCATAAAATACAGTTCACCTTTGATATTTTTTAAGGCAGATCACTCTAGATTTAACCTTCCAAGCACCTCTGTAGACACGGGGCATTCATTGCACACCCATCCCCAGTTACTGATGTGTTTTAAAGAATTTTTAGTCTCAAGAACAAATTAAAACATCCTGAAACATTTCTGTTTCTGTTTCTCAACTAGCCTGAATTTGTAGACCATTATATTTTTTAAAGTAAAGATATGCATACCTGTATAGCAAATTTAAGCCTACTGATAATAGAATTATATTTCAATTACCTTCTGTAGAAAATTTAGAAAAAGGCTAGCATGTGGAATGTTTGACAAGAATCAACTCTACAATTTGTGTTATAGATTTTCTATCTGTAGACATGTGTAGAATTAAAGGGCAGGAAATAAAGTAAAAACACTTTTAAACTCCTGCTTTGGGATGCCAATCCGTGGACTGGCATGCAGATGTGTGTTAGGTTGTCTTCTGTCTCCTGAAGTGGTATCAGTGCAAAGGGACAGCATTTCGGTTATTTACCATTGTATGATGTCATTTCTAAACACGCCTATATGTATGTTCGTGGAATTGTTTTTCTACTCATTGTGAACAGTTTTGGGTTGTTGTTTTTTTGTCTTTTTCAACCCTCTGAAAATCATAGCTTTTTGCTGAAAATGATCTCTAATGGCTCACGCAGTTAACCTGACCACTTCCTTCAGAGTTCATTGAAGTCACCATAAGGTTCAGATGGAGCAAAGTTTTGCAAATCTCTTGTTAGATACACAATTTACCATAGTCATCTACTCCATTCTGCAGTACAAAGCTTAGAAGCACCAGTGCCCTCTTGGAGCAGAAGTGGCATTTCACATCTGTCTCATGTAGGCAGGTCTGAGGAACGAAACTCCACGGACGTCACTGGCGTTAGCAAGCAAGAATTTCCCAGTCCCCAGGTGTACCACTGTCCCTTCATCAGCTCCCTTCTGACCATCAGATCAGCCCAAAATCCTTCTGGTGATTGCCGTGCTACAGAAGGTGCTGTGCAGCTAAATGCAGCCCACCTGGGAAAACATCCTTTACACCAACTCGGTGTTCAGAAATAACTGAAATGGTCACTTCATTTGTTTTCCCTTTATTCTTTGAATCTACCCCGCTCAATTTCCTGTTAGTTTCTGTTGCCTCACTGGAGTTTTCTCAGTAACCTCTTCTGAATGTTTTTGCTGCATGGTGTTGCTCTTAGTCCCCAGAATACACTGTGTACTTGCAGCTCGTCAGTTCACCTAGCCACTTAGTTGGAGGGAGAGACTATTCCTTCCAGAGATTTGTGTACACTAGAGGGATTATTATGATGACATGTTTATTATAGGAAGACAGGGAGCAAGTCCTGCGGTCTGGTACAGAAACAGACAAAGAATTCAGAACATCAGATGAGGGTCAGATGAAGGCTTGAGATGATTTATGGAAGCTTGAAGCAAAGCAGTGTCCTTACACGACAGCTCTGGTCTTTGTATAGATTAAAAAAAAAGTCCTCTCCATTGAATCTATCACTGATGCTGCACTGTAGCTTGTGTGTGTCCTTCACAACCAAAGGATGTAACTGTTCTCATGAAGTATAACTCAAGATGGCAGTCCCAGTTTTGAGTTTGCTTGAATTTCAGAAGAATTCCAAACTAGATCTCAACTTGGCAACTCTGAGTCTTGTTTCTTCATGACTTCATGGCAGGCTTGAATGGAAAAGTCACTTTTTAAGCATTGGTATACCTTAGGTATAGAAAATCGTTAAAGATCAAGTGTAGGATTACAGCTGATGTGCTTCCCAGCCAGCTTATGAATACCATGTTGACCTTTGCTTGTATGAATGCTGACACCTGTGCAATATATTGTTTTTTTATACTGGTAGATAGCTTACACAGTGACCTGAGCTGACGCTGTAATAATGTTATCCTTTTTGTATTTGACTCCCAGTTTTTCCTTTCTTATGTGCCCTAGACCCTACTTTAAATGAAAAACATTTAGAACATTATTCTTTCTCCATAACTGAGGAACTCAATGTGTTTTCCAGTCTGCAGCTATGTGGTTGCCAAAGTCATTAATATATTTCTTGCTTTATGGCAGACACAAGAGAAAGAGGAGAGAAACTGTCTTCCTTATAGTCTTCATGGGGCTGGTCCTTCTTCTAAAAGTCTATTTTCCAGAGGCATTCTCCTATATACCCATTTGAAAAAAAAAAAAAAAATTAAACACTTTAAGTAAAGCTTGCTTCAAGAAAAAAGAAAAAAAAAAAAAAAGATCTAATAGTGATGGTACAGAACTGGGGCTCAGAATAATAGTCTTTAAAGTGAGAGCTCTCAAACATCCTACATGATTATGGGCATTGGTATTCCAGACTGTTAAAGAAGAAAGAATTTGCTTACCCCACTCCTTGTCAATCCACTTTGACATCTGTAGATAAAAGGTGCAAGTGTAAAGTATTGTAATATTATATAAATATGAATATTAGCACAATTTTTTCAAGTACTATTCACAAAAGTACTTCAAAAGGAATAAAACCTGTAGAATGGTTATTATTAAGTGTGTTATAACAAAAAATTGAGCTGTTAAAAAATAGAGCAGATTTAAAAGTGCAGACTGTGTACCAGATCAAACATATCCAAAAATCTATCAAGCAAACTTGAGCCAAACTTGCTACTAGAAATGTAAAGAAAGAATCCTATTTGCATGCAATAAAGGCGTGTATTGAAAAGGCCACTTTTCTCCCATCTCTGACGTCTAGATTAGGATATGTACCGATTCATCTGTTCTTCTTGATATGTCCATTACCAGATTAAGTGCCATACCTGGCCCTGAAGGAATAGGCTTTTCCTAGAATTTATCTCACTTTATGGAGTTAGGATAAACCCTTTAACCTACAGTTTCCTCCTTTGCATTGACTGGAAGATGAATCAGTTGTCAGGTTCCCTTCTTGAAATATTTCTTCCTGTCTTGCTAATTAGGTGAGAGGATTGTGAACTTTAAAATAGCAAAATCCCGTTGTGTCATTTACAAAAAAGCTTCTGACTTCAGCAGGTAGAAGAAATCCTCAAGGGTGGAAGGCTCTCTTTCACATACCACTTAGTTACCATCTCTGCAATTTCTTCCTTGAGTGTTCTCACTGGTCTGTACAGGGCCTAGAGTTCTGCTCCATAGGCATTAGGTTCAAGAGGCTCAGATTTGTCACCTGCCCTTTTATTCTTCTCCCCACTGAATACCGAAAGAAGGTAGTTTTAAGGGTTTCTAATAGGTGTATGTTAAAGTACATGTGCTCCATGTTTGCTTTATGGCATACATGCATTCATCAGAACACAAGCCTGGGTGCAGCAATGGCTCCATGGAGAGACTGCAAAGAGGATTACAAAAAAAATGCTGATAAACTGGAGGAATAGTCTGAAGACAGTAAGGTGCAGTTCAATAAGGATGAGGTCAAAGTGCCACTCTTGGGAATCATCAGCAGCATAAATGCAAAGGGAGTGACAGGCTGAGCAACCATTGTACTGTAAAGAGTCCATGGTTCGTGCAAACCAAAAAGCGGTGGCAAATTAACACAAAACTGTGATGAAAATAAGTGCCCATGAAAAGCATTTAAACAGCAAAATGGCATTATAAGATATAAGAAATAATTAATTCTCCTTTTCACTAGTAGGACCTCAACCGCAGGTTAATTCTGCTGATAATCCAAAGGAAAGTAGTGAGAATGAACAGAGATCTAGAGAACACAGCATCTCAGGAAAGGCTGTTGTTTTTCTCTAAGAACAAGAAAGCCTGGCAGAAACAAGCATGTAAAAGCCTTCTGCAAGAGGAAGGGAATTTTCTCTTTTCTGTACCCATGGACAATAAGAAAACAGCAAGGAAGCCTAAAGATAGTCATTAGGGGAAGGTATTTTGCAGAAAGGACAATGAAGCATCTGAAGAGACTGTTGTGAGGATACCGTGGACTTACCAGCATTGATGGTTTTACAGACAGTCTTGATCAATATCTGCCAGGATAGACCCAGGGCAGTGGTTGGTGCCTCAGAAGAGGGAAATGGACAATAAACCTCAAGCTTCCATCATCCTATTTTCATGGTTCTAAGTTAGTAGCTCTTATTTCAATAGAAACAAATGTCCCAGCACACCATGAGGGGTTGTATTTTGCATAAAATAAAACATTTTGTGTGAAATAATAAAAATATTTATTACAGCAGAGGAAGATGAGGAAGAACCTGAGATGCCTGTTGGCCCTCGGCCTCGCCCGATGTCTGAGCTGCACCTCAAGGAAAAGGCTGTGCCCATGCCTGATGCCAGCGCTTTTTTCATCTTCAGTCCTAACAACAGGTATTTAAGATGCTGCTCAGCTGTAACAAGGAGATTTCTGGCATGAAATCTCCATGTAAGCACAAATGTAGAAAGCCCTCTGACAATATTCAGTGGGAGTATACAGAGCACCTGCAAGTCTAATTGAAGACACAAATGATAAAATCTTTGGAAATAAGGGATTCAGAGGGAAGCCAGTAATTGGAACTCCCCAACAAATTCAGGTCCAGATTGTAAGCAAGCCATCGTGCAATCAGTCAAGCTTGAGGTAGGAGCTTCTTGTCCTAATAGCTGCTCAAAATTCACTCCCAATAGGGAGTTTTTGCATTTCTGCATATTCCCACTCACCAAGATTAAGCATGTAAGGAAAGAAACAAAGAGGACAAGAATCCATAGCTCTGAGGGGAGCCTGAGGAGAATTATTCTTCACCCTCTTCCCCCAGTCTCCTCCAGGCAGCCTGGTTTCACATTACTCCAGTTCTCTTTCCAATGCCAGTGTGTGAGACCAGTACCATGAGTGGAGGGCTGAACTAGGGCATGAGAATATATCTTTTGAAGGGTGCAGGAAATTGCTCACTGATCAAGTGGTCTGTGCAGTGCCATGTATCCCAACATCTCTCTTGGAGACTTTGCCACCAAACACAGCCTCAGAGCAAGGCAGGAGTGTAAAGACCCAAAAGAATTCAGAGCTTGTCTTCCCACAGCAGGGCTTGTGGCACTTCTCCTTGGTATGTGCAACAGAGAGAGACTGATGATGATTGGGACTCATGGACTCTAACGTCGACTTTGCCACCCACCCACTGTTGCTTGTTGAAAAAGTAAATTAACCTCTGCAATCATCTGTAAAATTGCTATAACAGGGGCTTGGCAGCTCAACAGCCAAAAGTAGAGCTAAATAGATTAATGAAGTGCCTCTAGAATTATGCATAGGACTGTTATGAGGTTTAACTCCTCATATCCTGATATCATTGTGTGGAAGGTGCTCTAATAGCATCAAGTAAGTCTTCTACTCTTTGATGGGAGACTGCTACTGCTTACAGGCCATTTTCTCACTAAGAACACCAGCACTTCATATTAGGCTGAGCTTGAGTAGGTGCCCTGTATGGCATGATAACCTCCCAGAAGCCCTTTGCAAATGGCTGCCTGGGCTATAGACATTTTGCCAGATTTGTGCCCTGCTAACAGGTAGATCCCTCATGCTTCCTACCCGGTGACCATCTAGCCCCTCTCTGACCATCTCAGAATGATATTGTTCATCCCCAAACCCATTTCTCCTGCTTCCCCCCTATATAAATGGGAATGAAAAGGATGTAATTTTGGGTTGGCAGGCTGTAGACCATATTTAAATGGAGCACCAAGCCTGAGTCTTGTAGTCACTGCATGACATGGGGAGCTGAGGCTGCTGAGCACCCAGCAGAGCAAAGCACAACTGCCTGTTCTCTGCCAGGGTAGAGTGAAGCTGCTCTGCAGAGCAATCCCCCAGGGCCAGTCTTGACAGCTAAAGAGGAGAGGGGAATGTTTCCCAGGTCTTGCTGTTCTTTGAGAGATAAAGTTGTGCCTCTCCTCTCTCTTTCAGGTTTCGTGTCCACTGCCATCGAATCGTTAACGATAACATTTTCACCAACCTGATCCTATTTTTCATCTTGCTCAGCAGCATCTCCTTGGCAGCTGAGGACCCCGTCCGACACCTCTCCTTTAGGAACCAAGTATGCTTATCACACTCCTTCCCTTGCTGTGTATTAAAAGTGTAGCACAAGCAGATCATGTGGTGAAGTCAAGAAATACAGAAAAGACTGCATCAGAGGCATTGGTAGTGGCTCTCTTCCCTGGTTTGTGCCTTTTGTACACTGTGTGTGAACATACAGGGAAAATGAATTAGCGCAGAATTTGGCCTCGAGTTAATTTTGGAAGTGTCTGTAGGAAAAGAAATGATGGATGGCTAAAGCAAAATTATTGCTCACTGGAATTAAAGGCTTTAAAAATCGTCTGGAGAAAACTGAGGTCCAGAGAATTCTGCGTTGGGAGATGTGCAAGTTCCCTTTGAAATATTTGTTCTCCCAACACGTTATTTTTTTGAACTAAAAAGCTCAGGGCCTGATTTAGTCTTTGTTCACACTGGTGTAAATCAGAAGTACAATTCTTGAGTTTGACACGGTCACTCTGGGGGAAATTGGTGTCATTCAGGTTAGAATCAGGCTGCTTCAGCGCAAGCTGCAAAGCCATCACTAAATTTGAGATAATCCTCAGAAAATATGCCATGCTACTCTCCTGGCCAAGCTAGGGGAAGAAGAGGAAGGCATTCAGCACAGAGATATATTCTCACTTTCCTTCTTGGCCATTCTTATTAGCCTTTTGAAATGCCCAGTTCTTAGCTTTGCCAGTGGTAGTTAACATTAATCTGGGATCATTGCAGAAATGAGAAGTGTCAGCAGCCATATGTGAGACTTCTGATCTCTGCTGTCTGCAGTGGCATTTTGGTGCCTTTATACTGGAAGAGCTTGCTAGACAAAAACGATTTTTTTTTCTTTTTTTAATAATAAGACCTTAATTTAATGCTCGGTGTTCTACTTCCCAGAACTATCCTGGCCTGAGCACACATTTAAATGCATAGATGCGTGCTGAGAAGGTGTTAATGGAAGTTTATTCCTGAATTTATCTCAGAGTTGCTTTGCATTTCCTCCTGAAGGAAAAATAACAGCCCAACATGTGACAGTAACAATCTGCTTGTACATGGCTGAGTGTGCCCACCATGTAGGACTAAAAGTACATCAGTACGTATCAGCACTGCAGAATGGTATCAGCTGGCATATTGGATTCTGACAGAAGCAGCTGCAGAATCTATAGCAGAGATTTAAATAAGAAAAAAGTAGTAAATAAAAGAGCTGAAGTTTTAGTGCAAAGTGTTATCTTTGAACCCATCGATGTTGCATGAAATTCTGTGTTTAATTTTTGCAGGTACGGGTGTTTAAAATTTGTCATGCCAGGGGACACTGACAAGATGTTTGGGTTGCAAAAGTGGTCTGCCTTTACATTTTGGCAGTAGGACAGTAATACTGTGTCTGCTCTGTGCCTGTGAGGGAAAGAAAGCAAGCTGAAAGCAAACAACCTGCCCGGCCCTCACTGTGGAACAACATAAGCACTGTGCACGAGGACTCTTGCAGAGCAGTGCTCTTGTTGACACAAACTGTCCCAGAACTGGAAAGAATAGAGAGAACCTCACCCAGCAAGGGCTAACAAAGGGGCCTGGGTACTGCATCTCCCCTGGGGTGAGCTAGTGGCTGCATCTCTCCTGTGTCATGCAGGGCTCAGGCAGCAAGTCTGTGCAAGTGTCTCTCCAGCCTGGTCAAACACCCTTCAAATCCCAAGCAAGACCTAAAACATTAAGTTACAATAGTCTCTCTTTTTTTGTGTTTTTTTTTTTAATATATTCTGGATTAAATATATATTTAGGTAAGAATAGGTGTGCCTCCTGGCAAATAGTACCAGTTACACAGGTGAGACTTTTCCTCAGTATGGAATGTCTTCACAAGCTGCAGCTCTGAGTGCAGGTTCACCAACATGTCCTAGATGCTTTGCAGTGTTCTGGTGATGTAAAGCAGCTGCAGGCCCAGCGTAATCATCCACTTTAATCAAGTTTATGGCTGCTTTATGTCGGTGGAGTCATGCAAAGTAGCCTTAGAGTACCCATGAATCCGGCACGTTGATTATAAAATTATTCCTTTGATATAATAACCAAATGTCAGGACCCATAAGGCAGCAACACAAGGGGACATTTCCAGCTATAATGTGTGGAGATTAATATAGAATGCAACTGATGTCCATCCATCCTTGAAATGGCCCTTTTTTAATTCTCTAAATTGCAAAAAATTATGGAGCCTAAGCCAGAAATGAAGAGGTCAGAACAACTTCTGCATTAGTCTTGGGGTCAAAAATCCTGTAGAGACCTGAGGGTTTTTAGGTTACATACCAACAGTAGGTTATACATGTCCCTGTTTGACCTTCATTGTCTGCAAATTAGTCTGGATTAGGATCATGCTTTAACAGTATGATCTAAAATAACCCTCTAGTTTGCAGTAGCTGCTTCATTGCTCAGGAGGTTCCAAGCTGAAAGAGTTTATCCACCTGGGTCAGAGCAAAATCACCTAGATAGAATTAAGACCTGTGAGAAGGGAGAAGATAGTTTACTTCAGTATGTTTGCTAGTATTTTAGCAGTAGAGGCTTCAGTTTGAAAAATAATCAGGTTTCTACTGCTTCCATATATTGGCCTTTATGTTTAGAACTTGATTAAGCTAAAACAACAGTTACCCACGGGCACAAAACTTGTAATTTTTACCTTTTCCAGCGTATATAACACCAAAATGGTTTGGGATACTGGGATTCATTGAAAGCTAAGAGAGTTCAGTTCTGGTCCCACTAGTCAGTAAAGGAGTTCCCATTTACCTCTGTGAGATGTAGATCAATGGGCAGTGAAAGACTTGATGCTGTTACTCTGCAAATCATTCCAGACTTGCTGCTGCCTTCTGTGACACTCGAGGGCCCCTTCTTGTGGTTTGCTATGTATGCCACTGCTATGCCCACTACTGGATCTAAATTGATGGGAATTATGGGTTTACAGAACATCAATGGAAAGATGGAAGATATAAGTTGAGCACATTTGTTGCATGGCTAAATTATTGTCACAGTGATTCTGTTCAATTGGCAAAGCATTTCTAATTCACCCTAACCCAGGGTAGATGAAAAAGAAAAAAGAGAGCTTGTGCATCAATTTGCAATCTGGTTTTTTTTTTTCCACCTTTTTGAGAGACACAGAACAAGCCTGAATCCAAGTTAGGAATCTCAAGTTTTCCAATGAGAGACCAGAAATGCTCATATTCTCAGCTTGGAAATCTATTTAATAAAAACCCTTACATTGTCTGCTCTTTATCACAATCAATAAATAAATAACTAAATAGCCAATAAAGAAAGAAAATCCTGCAACAATAACAACGAAAAGCTTGTTTTCCCTCCAGAGCCCTCCTGGGATTGTAACTTAGAAAATATTTCATGTCACGTGCTGCTTTTCCTATGTGTCAGGACCTTCACTGCACTCTACAGGACGTCGTTACAAAACCATTTCCCATTTAGTCCTCCTTTTTCCCTTGTTAAGAGACTTGTGTATTTGCTTTTGAACTGTGATTTCCCATTCCAGTGGCCAGTCACTGATCTACCCTCCCCACTCCTATTCCCTTTTGTTTTTTCAGGTTCTCTTTTATTTTGATATAGTTTTTACTGTCATTTTCACCATTGAAATTGCTCTGAAGGTAAAGTGCCCATCTTCTCTACCATTACCTGTTCACAAGCTTACTAGTATTCTGCCACTATCTGTTGCTAACACACACGCCTGTTTGTTCCTGGGTCACGCTCAGTACAACTAACCCAATTGTGCTTATTTTTCAGATCCTAGGCAATGCAGACTATGTCTTCACTAGTATCTTTACATTAGAAATTATTCTTAAGGTAACCAATCTGAGCAATAAAATCATTTTCTACTTCTTTCTCCTTCCTTTCTTTCTTGATTTTTTTCTTTCTTGACTTCTCTCTTTCTTTCTCTTTTGCCTTCTCTTGCTCTCTGTTGCTCTCCTTTTTTTTTCTTTAACTCCTTTAACTCTCTGCGCAAAAGATTGCTTATCTTTTGGTTTTATGCTTTTGCTAGTTGCTTAAAATTCTGATGTGAACTTGTAAAATAAAGGCCTATATCAACACGATGCTTTTTAGGGGAAATGCAATGACAAGATGACAAGTAGAAGAGGACCAAGATAAAGGCCATCACCCCAGATATTGCTCTCAATGCCCTGGCCAGTTTTTCCAAAACAGAATTTATTTGCTGTACAAAGAACCCTGAGCTCATACTCCTCTTTGTCATCCTACAACTCAAAGAGAAAGTCTCAGTTCTGCACAAGTCATGAGGTTGGGCCAGAGAGCAGCCAATGACTTGTGTAAGGTTACAGAGTGCAAATACAGGATCCAGGCAGTGATTCTACCAGTGAGCACAGTGCATAAGCTTATTTTTTCAGGTGTGGAGAGATAACCAAGAGCACAAATCACTGAAACACAAAGGACTGTGGCTGCAAATGAAAACTGCTGCAGTGCCTCTTAAAACTGGCTTTGTATTTCCCAGGAAACATGCCCTCTACCAACGGAAATGTGCAGCAGAATGTTTTAGCTCAGAAGAAAATAAAATTGGCTGCCTTGTTCTTAACTCTAGTTGTCCCATATTTGTAGGCTAATAATTTAAATAACAGTAATTGAGCAAAATTCTGGCTTTCTAAATGCCAGGTTCGCTTGGAAGCTTGTTTTTTTTTCTCAGCAGGCTCGTGCTAAGTGCTGGCAGGCAGCACCCTCGAGTTGCTCAGATCTTGCAGCTCAGGACCCTAGTAACAGCATCCATAGCGGAGGCTGGCAAGTAGGGTGGCCCGTGCATATTTTGGTAGAGAGCCATACTTTTGATGCGACTTTAAATCACTAAAACCATAATATTCTCCAAAGAGGTATGCATATTATGCTGTTGTGGCATGTGTATCTGTGTTTACAATAAATGTGAACGTGCACACACCAAAAGGCCTATGAAATAGGCTTGTCAAAAAAGCAAAACATCTCAACAGCAACATTAAATCATAAATTATGGTTCAATGCTTGGCTTTCTATACCAGGGCACCATCCCACCTGTTTGAAATTACAGCAGCAATTCTGCGACCACTGAAGCAAATGGTAATGCTCCTAATGACTTCAGAGAAAGCATAACATATCTTAATTCATTGGCATATTGCTCTGTTTTCATCAGGGAAGTGTACTGCATAGTACCTATTTCTGAGCCTCCTCAATGTCCTCCTGTTAACTTTAGAAGATTTAGCTCAGTATCCCTGGATTTTCTCCAGGTCTAAGTGGGAGAGAGGTGCAACTACTACCAACATTTAAGAAATTCTTCTGTTCTTATCCTGTAGTTTCTGCCTCACTATTTCCTTGGTTTCTCAGGGCCTGTTTCTCTGCTGCTTGTATTAAGCAAAATCTTTTGCACAACAGAAAAGCTGGAGTAAATAATAAGAAGCAAAAGAGTAAGTGACTATGTAATTATCAAGGCCATGAAGAAACAAGCTTTATCTGACTACCATACTGATGGCAGTATCCGCAAGACTCACACTGCCATGGTGGAGTCTGATGAATGTTAGCAAGGTGAACAACTTTGCAGTGTTTTGAAGTTAGTTATTGTTTGGCTTTACATGCATTATGAGATCTGTTCAGTGCCCCAGGTAGGAGGCAGACATAGTTTATGCACTCTTTGAGTGTCTCTTCAGTAAAAAAAAAATCTCTCCACAGATTTGAGAGTACCACAGTTTGTATACAACATAAATTCAGCAGAGCTTCCCCTCCTGATTTCAATGGTGTCTCCTTTCTTTCAAGATTGCCATACAAAATCTAACCAGTAAAGGGCATCTTTACCGCCTTTGTTATGGCAAGAACCCCCCCACCCCTTTCCCAATCAAATATGTCTTTATAAGTATAAATTCTAAGCCAAGCTGAGAGTTTATACTTCCTCCCCTCTCAGTTCTGTCTGATTAACTGATAGCTGGTTCCCTGATGTCATGAATGTTTGGTGAAAAAAATAATCTGATATACCATGTGCCCTTCCAGTCTTCTCTGACTGCAGCTGTCACAGGTAGGCATGTCTGGAAACCAATAGAGGCTGTGCCATCCTGAGCTATCAACAGGAGCCAGAAAAACCCAGGTTGAATTTCTAGTTCATACTTCTAGGTTAGAACAGTCCAATCTTCGGGGAACAGTCTCATGGTGTCTGCTTCAGGTTACTATAGACACCTAACTTAGATGAGAATCAGAGGACTACATTTAGAAGCCCATGTTCCTAGCCCAGGTAATGAGATTAGCAGTTGTGGGAATGAGGTATCTTCAAAGCAATTATTTTACGTCACTCACCAAAGCTAAGGTAGGTGGTAAAATAAACCCTCACCCTCTTTCACTATGTCAGACCCATCTAGTCACATTCTAAAACTGAGATCATTCTAAAATTTAAAGTCAAAGCCTTTACTTTTGTGAGCTCAGGAGTGTTTAGATCTGACACCGTGACTGAGACCCATTTCTATTTATAACATTAACATTTTTGTCACTTAATCCCGTTCTGGAGCTGAGACATCCTCCTTGGCACCAGCAAGTGTTCAATACTCCTTTGTACCCAGAAAGGGCAGAGAGCCCAGGTAAAACAATTAAAATCTTTCCTTTCTTCAACTGGATGATGTTCGTAATGACTTCCTCCATGAACAAACCTCTCTATGTCAAGGAACATTACCTTGGGTTTTGTTAGGAAAACCAAGGAGAAAATGCAACTTCTTGTAAAATAAAAAACGAAAGAAACTAGGTAGTGGTAGGAAAAAGGATGTAGGATTGAACTGAACAGAAGGAGCAAACTGAAGAGAACAGAAATTCCACCTAATGCTTTGCTCTAAAGCATTAAATCCCTTAGGAATTCTATTTTTTTTTTCCACAGAAGGAAGAGAGCTCAACTGTCCACTGCAGCTGTGCATTAAAAAGCATCACAAAAGAGCCCTTTCTATTTCATGCTTTTTATTCAGTTCAGCTAAAGATGCCTTTAGATAATACTTAGCATAATACTCACAAGTGTCCTCTGCCACTGAAGAAAAAGAGAAACTCATATAAATGCAAGCAGTAGTTTTTGCAAACAATTATTTTACTGCTTTACTGATTCTAAATTTTATGTACTCTATACACTCAAAGTGCGTATTTTCCTCACTAAACCTAGTATTGTCTTTCCCTAGTTAGGTCTTTCATAGTTATCTTACTGTCATCTTCATTCTCTCTTCTTTCCATGGGGACTCAAATTCTCCTCTGGGGCCTGTGGGTAGATAGTATGCTATGTTAGAAATGCCACTCCTACCCAGATATATACTCTGAGCTCAACCAGATGGGTTTGGTTTCTGAACAGATGCTAATGGCAAAGTGTGTTTGTGTCTTCGTGTGCCTTCCTGCAGATGACCGCATACGGGGCTTTCCTCCATAAGGGCTCCTTCTGCAGAAACTATTTTAACATCTTAGACCTGCTGGTGGTCAGCGTTTCTCTCATCTCTTTTGGAATCCAGTGAGTGACCTATTTTCAACTGGTTGTTTTTTGGGGACAGTAGGGAGGGGTTGGGAGACGGTACCTCAATCTCATCATTTCATCTGGGTAAGATTGTTCTCATGAGCTTCAAGACACTTTTCTCAGATGATTCAAGAGGCATTAAAATTCATTCTCAGGAGGGGATCTAATAGCGGAGAAATGCTATACCAATGATCTGGATAGAGGATCTTCCTGGAAGATCAAATGAGAACAAGAAATTTGATCCATTGGGAATTATAACACTCAGCTTTGTTCCAAGATGTATGAGTCACTTTGTCAGGGCAGTTAAGTGACTTACCGTTCCATCCCAGAGCTCTCATTATTATTTCTTTACAGAATAGGGTGATAGTGTTTTGCTACTTCCTAGTATGCTGTGAGTCTTGGTCAACGGAAGACCATCAAGTGCTTTAAGAGCTGTGCAAGAATGTGTGGAGTACTGGTAGCACTGTCAGTTGAGTCCACTTCTGTGAATACACTTTTTATTGTGATCTGCTAATTTACTAAATAATTTACAGATTCACTTGAATATGTGGAACAGTTTGTGTTGGATTGGACGTTTCCTAAGTAACAGCACGCTTGATAAAAAATCAGGTCCCTGTTGCTCTCATCACAGGTTAGCAGCTCATGTATGATATGTTTAAAAGCTCAATAAGTCAAGCAGAAAGATTTTTCAGGTTCATTGGGCTTTCAGTAGAAGTCTTAATAATAGCTCAGAGGACATTTTGACATCCTGTTTCGTTCCTACAGCTCTAACTAGGCTATTCATGTGTTTGCAAAAAAAAAAACTTTTCTCAAAATCAGTAGACGGGCCTGACATCCTCCAGCATGGAGAAGATTTTCAGTCAGGGTTTTAGTCTGGGAAGATAAAGAGCTCTGTAGTTGTAGTAGGTAGTTGTTTTCAGCAGTTAAAATTAAGCATATAGGTCATCCTGTTCAGTGAGAGTTTCCACATCCATAAAGTTACATACACATTTAATTGCTTTGCAGAATCAGAGGCCAAACATGCTGCAGGATCATACCTTACCTGGGCAGCTTACTTTAATGCCCAAGTCGTCTGGACTATCCGTTCTTCTATGAATATTTCAGCAGAATGCCTCTTTAAGTGTTACCTGAAAACGTCTTGTGGTGCCTACATCTTGGCACAGTTTCCATTAGATAGTTACAAAGTATTTTGCAATTTGCTCTGCTTATTAAAAAATCCCTGTCCATACTCCATTCCTTTCATTAACGCAGCATAGTTGATGAAAGCCAGGAGAATGTATACTGAGGCTGCCCAGATCAGGAAGCAAGACCTATGAAGGTGACACGAGAATGATTTTCTTACCCCTGAGGTGCCACAGCAAGTAGCAAATAATTGACTCTAGCTGTCCTAATCTGTCTAAGGCTATGTAGGATTTCAGACAAGAAAGAGTTGGTGAGATCTATCTGTCCTTGCAGCACATCCACTATATTTTTGTCTCTCTCAAACTTCCCAATACTTTCTTCCAGATCCAGTGCCATCAATGTGGTGAAGATTTTGCGTGTTCTGCGAGTGCTTAGACCACTGAGGGCCATCAACAGAGCCAAAGGACTAAAGGTTAGAAGAATCCCAATGCCATTTGCTAATTATCAATTCAAGTTATTTCAAGCTACAAAGACTTTTGTGACATTTCAAATAGTGTTTAAGCATGTTAAGTTATGTCATTTTCTATAGGGTTGCAGATGGTCTCACAAGCCTTGCTCTATTAGTTAAATTTCTTCATGTGGGCTGGTGAGTACCCAACTATGTGAGGCTGTGCTACCGGACATTTCAGAGAGCTGAGCTCTGGTATTTTCCTGACTCTTTCTGCCTGCTTCGAAGAGTACGGTGATAAAAGTTACACACTGGTTTTCTCTCCCTTTTCCTGAGACATTACTTAGTGGCAATAGCTAAATGAAATCCTTGTATTTGTTGTTATAGCCTTGGGCTTCATTTCTAACCACAGCAATGCAGAACAGTCCTGCAAGTTACTTTTGTTCCTATCTTCCATTTGCAGCATGTGGTCCAATGTGTGTTTGTTGCCATCCGAACCATCGGAAACATTGTGATTGTCACCACTTTGCTGCAGTTCATGTTTGCCTGCATTGGAGTTCAGTTGTTTAAGGTAAAACCATTGGACCCATTCATTCATCCATTACACTGAGCTGTTTTCTGGGGTGGGAAGAAAAATATCATGAAAAACCCTAAGGAAGGGGAGATGGAATCTTCCCATGTGAAAGATAGAATGTGGGGCACTGTCAGTATTACTTGGTCTCCTGTTACCAGGAGTTACCAAAACTGGGTTGATCATATTCAGAACTGTTGCAACTCATCTGTAATTGTAAGAAATCATCAGTAACCCTATTCTCCAAATTGCTTGTGGCATGACTTAGTGACAGAGAGGTGGAAGGGGCTTTTCTAAAGGACTAGTAATTGCAGACTGTCTACATTACATTTTGCAGAAGAGGGGGCATGCATCCAGTGGTAATCACTGGATATTATTCATTCTGTTCTTTAGGTCTACTTTTATTTCTTTGCCCTTCACCACCCTCTGACAATCAGTGTTCAGCAGCACTTAGTGCACAGGTACCTCAGGATATACACAGAACACCGTGTAAGCTGATGAAAGTCTGTGCTCTGAGGTACCAAGAACAGGAAACTCTTGGTCCAGTTCATTCATATCTGCCTGCAAAAGAGCATGTAAACATACCCCATAGCAGTTAAGCGAGTAGTAAATGCAGCCTCCCTGGTACATGATCAGCCCTAACCCTTCCAACTGTCAGGAAAGGAAGCTTCATTCCTCTTTCTTCTTCTTCAAGGGCAAACTCTACAGCTGCACTGATAGCTCCAAGCAGACTGAAGCAGAATGCAGGTGAGTCTGACCTTTCTCACTTAGCCCCTTTCACTGGCCACCTGCTCTCAAGGCCAGGTACCAGAAGTGCAGTTCTGCCATGTTCTCTCTCTCCTTTCTACCCACAGAGGGTACTATATCACATACAAGGATGGTGAGGTCAGTCAGCCGATGATCCAGCCCCGGAGCTGGGAGAACAGCAAGTTTGACTTCGACAATGTCTTGACTGCCATGATGGCCCTCTTCACTGTCTCAACCTTTGAGGGCTGGCCAGAGTGAGTGCTTCTTGGGCCAATGCTTCACTACTAATGTCCTCATTCATTTCAGAAGAGAAAATTCAAATGTAGAGAACTGTCTTTCCCATTCTAAGTATTTAAAAATTTTAGAGCATTAAATCTAGCAATAGTAGCAGCAGTCATTGTAGTATTATGAGCTTTGTAAATCCCTCAGGACCTGCATGAATTGCAGTTCTTGTGCTTGTAAACAGCCTCCAGCGCTGCAGCAATAGTAGCAATAATTGTTACAAATACCGTGTATATAAAGGGATAAAAATGCCTGTCAGACACTTATCAATATTGGTAAGTGTTAAACATTTCCTATGGAGCCAGTGGGCCATTATGAAATTCACCAGTGCTAAATGTGCAGTACAGGTAGACACAAGATAACCCACCAGGCTGTCCTGTCTGTGTCACAGGGACCAAGGATACCCTCGGCTCCACTCAGTCAGACTGACATAGGTGTGCTAGGGTATCCTGGGTTTGTCCCTGAACTATGTCACCAGGTGATGCCAACAGGATCATTAACAAATGTTAAAGTGCTGAGATCCTCTTTTCTCACAAAACTCAGTTCCAAACAACACAGACTCTTCTGTTAACTGAAGGGCATGCTTCTTGTTGTTGTTGTTGAAGTTTTTATTGTTCAACTACAAATACACTTCACCCTTGACCCTGACCAGGTTCAAATATATTAAGTTAAAAAAAGTGTCCTCTCTTTTGCAAGAGTTTATACTCAAATCAGTGCAAGTCAGTGCATCTATGAATGAAGTAATTTTGATACAAGTAGAAGAAAAGCACACAGATAACATCACCTATAAGGCCTGATGACAGCTGCAGATTTTCTCTGCATTGGGCTCCTGTTTGCTTCCAGGTTGCTGTATAGGTCCATTGATTCCCACATGGAGGATGTGGGACCCATCTATAATCACAGGGTTGAGATCTCCATCTTCTTTATTATCTACATCATCATCATTGCTTTCTTCATGATGAACATCTTCGTTGGTTTCGTCATCGTCACATTTCAGGAACAAGGAGAACAAGAATACAAGAACTGTGAGCTGGACAAGAACCAGGTAATTCATGACCACTTACTGCCTCTAAAGATAGAAATGCATTGGCAATAAGAATCTAAGAGAGAAATATATACAGAGAGTAACATGTGAAACTGCCAACTAGATGAACTGTTAAGCTGGCTTCACTGCCATCTTTTAGGAATCAGGTAAAAAAAATCTTTCTGCAAGATTTGCACGAATGAAAATATTTACTTTAAAATGTGTACTGTACCATTTGGTTCAGTGAGATTAGATGAGCATTCTCTGGCCAAAGTAAATACATATGGAGGTCTAGAACAGGTAGAACATACACATTCACTTTATGACCTAAAAGAAATTCTTCTTCTAAGCAGTCATTTAAGAAAATAGATTGAAGCACGTTGTGCTTTTATAATATCTGGAAGTAGCTAATCAAGCTTGTATTCTGTTTTTGATTTTTAAACATACCATACCTCTTTCACAGCGCCAGTGCGTAGAGTATGCCCTGAAGGCCCGGCCCCTGCGGAGATACATCCCAAAAAACCAGTACCAGTACAAAGTTTGGTATGTGGTCAACTCCACCTATTTTGAATACCTGATGTTCGTTTTGATCCTGCTGAACACCATCTGTCTGGCCATGCAAGTAAGTAAGCAAGTAGAAAACCTCACAGGTGATGAATTGTTAGACTTTGCTGGGGAAAATTTAGAAATTACAGAGATGGAGACTTACTTTTGCTTTCACATCATGAGTTGAGGGAGAGTGGGAGAGGAACATGATAAAAGGAATTGTACAGTGCAAGTGATTTCTCAGTTCTGACTTGTACTCTATGAAGTGCAAGAATAAACCTTGAACTGTCACTCACCTGAGATCTGAATTTTCAGTTTTGGCCTTCTCTATGTTAAAAAGTAGGGAGCAAATAGGTTGGTAAACAAAGCAATCAAGGCTCTATATGTCAGAATTTTTTTGATGTTTAGAGCTCAGTGCTGGTAATTATAAGGTTGAGTCTGTACATGTAAGGTTCACGGGGAAGGCTAACAAAGCTAATATCCCAGTGGGAGTCTATTATAGACCACCCAATCAGGATGAAGCATTCGACAAGGAACTGACAGAAGTCATGCAAACAGTAGCCCTTGTACTCATGGGGGACTTCAACTTATCAGACATTTGCTGGAAATACAATACAGCAGAGAAGAAACCGTCTACGAGGTTCCTGGTGTGTGTGATAACTTCCTGATGCAGCTGGTAAGAGAGCCTACCAGGGAAGGCATCTCTCTAGACCTGCTGTTTACAGAGAAGGATTGATATATGTAGTTGTCAGAAGCTATTTTGTGTATAGTAACCACAAAGTGATGGAGTTCTCTGTTCTTGGTTAAGTCAGGAGGGGGGTCAGCAAAACTGCTGCCTTGGACTTCTGGAGGGAAGACTTTGAGCTGTTCAGGACATTGGTTGGGAGAGTCCCTTGTGTGACAGTCCTGAAGGGCAAAGGGCTCCAGGAAGGACACATTTCTTCTCAGAAAGAGTGGGGAAGCATTGTAACAGGCTGCCCAGGGAGGGTAGTGGACTCACCGTCCCTGAAGGTGTTCAACCGTGTGGATATGGCACTGAGGGAAGTGGTCAGTGGGCATGGTGGGGATGGGTTGATGGTTGCAATAGATGATCTTGGTGGTCTTTTCCAACCTTAATGATTCTATGATTCTGTGAAAGTGGGAATAGAGCATAGGAGATCCCTGGTATCTACTTTGTTCTGTGTTAAGAATCATAGAAATTTGTCTAGAAAGAACCCCAAGAGGCTGTATTTTCTTCTCCATCACAGCAAATTGGGATCAATTCTATCTCAAACATTTCTTGATAGATGATTGCTAACTCGCTTCACTAGTGGTGCTACTGATTGCCTTACTAGCCATTACACTGAGCATACATTTTCCTTAATGCATGAAGGTTTTCAAAAACTAATGTTAATCATCATCATAGAATCATAGAATCATGAAATGGCCTGGGTTGAAAAGGACCAGAATGATCATCTAGTTTCAACCCCCCTGCCACAGGCAGGGTCGCCAACCACTAGACCAGGCTGCCCATCCTCCAAAGAGACATCCAAAGCTAGATCTCCAAGAATAGCAAATAAAAGTAATAGTTTAATATGTGTAGGTGTAAGAGCAAGGAAGAGGAAGAAGACATAACTTTCACTAAGAGGTCAGTTAACAAAAAAATTCCATGTTCATCTCAGTCAGAGAACGAGCCTTAAGAGACACAATCTGTTCTGTACGTTTCCTGAAGTCTGCCCTTTTCTGGCTCATTCCTTCAACTCTTTGCTTAAGATCTCCCTTGCCTCCCTTTTCATTTTGAGTTGGTCTCACTCTGCTTTCATCTGTAGGATCTACTGCCTTGCTATGTCATGAAGCAACAGAGGACTATTATGTTAGTTCTCAAGTTCTGGAGCATGCTCAGCTGCTGTGACATTGATGCACACAAAGGGCAGATGGAGCTAGAAGCTGTGAGATGTTTGTGAGGCCACAGGCAGGACAGCATCTCTGGGGATTCTAGGAAGCCTATACCCATCCTGAAGAAAGCATAGTTTTTCAAAAGCCTATGGCCAGATTTGGTCAAACTTCGTAAGGAACAGCTGACACAAAAGCCACATTCCAATAAAATTCCAAGTTTTTAAGTCCTGAAGATACTAGAATCTCACAGGGGAAATGTCACAATAAATTTTGAAAATGCCTCAACAATGTACTTCTTCCCTGGCCTGTCCTTCATCATGAATTGTTTTAAACTGAAGCTCCTTTCAAATAAAGTCACCTTGAGCTGATGCAGAATATGAAAATTCAGCCCAGGTAGTTAAAATTATCAAAATTAAACAACAGCAGAGTCTTAAAACATGCACTGAAAGACAACCTTTGAGCAAGGCAATCAGTCCCAAGTGTAAAGATTTGGAAATAGGAATATGAAAAGTGAGGTGGCAAAATTTGCAGAAGACAGTATATGAATTAATCAATAGATGACAGAGAGTAACTTCATAAGATCTTAATAAAGTTAAGTGAATGGGCAGCATGATTGCAAATTTAATTCAAAATTGATAAATGCAAGATAATGTATTTTGGAAAGATATGATTTGAACTGCTCATATACTTTGTAGAGTCCTGAACTCAGTGCAATTACTTGGGGGATGGCTTGGTATCATTATGAACAGAGCAGTGAAACTCCCATTCACAATGCAACAGCAATCAAACAAAAAAAGTGATCCAAGTCTTAGAGAAAGGTGAGATAAACACAACTGAAAACTGCCTTGTACCATTTTGCAGATTTATAATGAGCCCTCAATTGGAATGATGTGTGACATTTTTAAAAAGAGATTCAGAGTCAGATGGCAAAAATGGCTAGAGGTATGGAAGGTATGGAAGGGAGGCCATCCAGAGGGACCTGGACAGTCTGGAGAAGTGGGCCCATGAAAACCTAATGAGGTTCAATAAGGCCATGTGCAAGGTGCTGCACTTGGGTCAGGGCAATCCCAGGTATTTATACAAACTGAGGGAAGATCTCCTTGAGAGCAGCCCTGCGGAGGCTCTCGGGGGTCCTGGTAGATGAGAAGCTGGACATGAGCCAGCAGTGCACGCTTGCAGCCCAGAAGACCAACTGTGCTCTGAGCTGCATTAAAAAAGGTGTGGCCAGCAGGGAGAGAGAGGTGATTGTCCCCCTCTACTCAGCTCTTGTGAGGCCCCATTTGGAGTACTGTGTCCAGGCCTGGGGCCCCCAGTACAGGAAAGACGTGGAGCTCTTGGAGCGGATCCAGAGGAGGGCCACAAAGATGATCAGAGGGCTGGAGCACCTCTCCTATGAGGAAAGGTTGTGGGAACTGGGATTGTTCAGCTTGGAGAAGAGAAGGCTCTGGGGAGACCTCATTGTGGCCTTCCGGTACTTGAAGGGAGCATATAAACAGGAAGGGGAACGGCTGTTTACGAGGGTGGATAGAGATAGGACAAGAGGGAATGGTTTTAAACTGAGACAGGAGAGATTTAGGTTAGATATTAGGAGGAAGTTTTTCACACAGAGGGTGGTGACACACTGGAACAGGTTGCCCAAGGAGGCTGTGGATGCTCTATCCCTGGAGGCATTCAAGGCAAGGCTCTGGGCAGCCTGGTCTAGTGGTTGGCGACCCTGCACATAGCAGGGGGGTTGAAACTAGATGATCTTTGAGGTCCTTTTCAACCCAGGCATTCTATGATTCTATGAAATGCTTATTTTGAAGGGAGATGGGATTTATAACTTTTTTTTAAATGGAGCATACTGGGGTTTCCTTTCGAGAACTCTGATGTGGAGGGAGATTAGCAGTAGCCATGCATGTACATGACTAGCTGGTATGTCTATTCCTCACTGCTGCCGGGATGATGTTTTTCAGCACTACGGTCAGAGCTGCATGTTCAAGGAAGCCATGAACATCCTCAACATGCTCTTCACTGGCCTCTTCACTGTCGAGATGGTCCTGAAGTTAATTGCCTTCAAACCCAAGGTAGGTGCTATAGGTGTAGAGTTTCCTGGCCTCTGTGTGTGTGTGCATGTGTGCGGGGCAGCTGTGAGGAGAAGGAGGAGGTGAAACTCTCTGTTCTATTACCCCACCAAGAACTGAGCAGTACAGTTGCTCTCTGGACTGGAGTCTCACATGTATTTAATAACTTTTTCACTGGAGAGTAGACATGCCAAATATTAAAAAAAAATAATAATAAAATAAGGAAAAACAACAACTTCTGCTAATAGAGAAGATTCCTAGTTCTGTTTTCATTATGGTATAGTGGTGATACTATGTTAAGGCTATAATATATTCCATGCTGAATGTCATACTGATGCTTGCTGTGACTTTGCTAAAATGGAATAGAAATAGCATCCCATGATTAGTCTCCTGGCCCAAGTAAAGTTAATCAAGTATGACTCATTTTGAGTTATGAAGCTTGAAAAAAAATGTTTCTTCTGGGAAGACTGTGGTTCAGCGCTAGTTCGGCTTAATTTAGTTTGGAATTTAAGACTTTATTGATAATATGCAGTACCTCAGCAGGTGCTATCTGAAGGTGTTGTCCCTCCATTGGGCCATGACATTCTGCTAGTGGAGCTGTATCATGGAGTAAGATACAAACTCTTCCAACTAAGTTGTTACAGCTGCTGCGGGACAAGGACAAAGTTTCTGACCTCACATATGTAGATCGCTCTGAAAGTAATGACTCCTATTTATTTTCATGGAAACTATAACAGATACAAAGAGGATAATAATGCTAGTTGATAGAGAAAATTCTCAGCTACAAAAGACTGTTTTGCAAAAAAAGTCACCATTATTAGCCATGCATTTTCACCAGAAAAGGACAAGAGCCTGAGTGCCACACTCATAAAAATCTGCACCAGTAGAGATGATCTGACACTGCTGCCACTGCTGAAATGCACCAACCACAACCTCACTGTGCCAACAACTGTTTGGTCTCCATAAACATTCAGCAAGCATTGATGAATGTCAATGGGTGCGTTTTTTTTTTCTGGGCAAAGGCATTTAATTACACAGCTTTTCTTCAAACACGCTTCCATATCAGACACCATTTTGTCAGACTGCCCCTCAGCTACCATTTGTCACACAGCAACAAAATGTAATGGAATATTGGTGAGAAGGTCTGACCTCTACTGCCATACCACCAACACCCACCTCTGAAGTCATGGGCCAACATAATAAAATAGGAGGCATTCCTTTCAGAGCAACCTTCGTAATTTAAAATTAGTTGAGTCTTTTTTTAGGGTTTAAATTCAGTGGCATGTCATAAGGAGAGGAATGAAGATTCCTAAACACAGACAGGCAACTCATGCCTTTTTTCATATTTTCAACAATACGTTAGTACATGGAATTGCATCTTGAAAAATGCCTTAATACACTGGGGTTGGCAAATGCTGTCTGAAGCATCAGTTATGACTAAGGTGTCCATCATGTTAAACACGTAGGGGGTCATTGAAGTTATGCCCTTCTCCCAGGTCTTACTTAACATCTTCTTCATTCTCAGCTCAGAAACATTGCTCTCCCATTCTACTGAATTCAGTCCAACTTTCTCTTGTTATTTCTGTGTTGACATTAAATCCACCTGGCCTCTCTCCTTCTTCCAGGAATGCTTCTTCTAGGAATTTTTTTAGAAGAGTCACAATGTTTGTTTGTTTGTTTCCTGAACCCAATATCATTCTCCTTTCTTAGATGTACTTCTCTTGAAGGTTAGGATCATCTCATGCTGTTCTGATGAAGGACTGATACTTTGTGAGATCTCAAACACTATGTTGGGAAATTTAGAAGTATCATCATCTGTATCAGAAGGGATTTCAATTCTCAGGAGGGATCTACCTTTCATTTTTGAGATTTTGCCAGCAAATCTTTTGGCACTTTGTAAAATTCTTATCTGCATGTAATATATCCAGAAGTGTATCTCACAGACTTTGTAATGCTCTTTTGATTTCATGGTTCTACATTATGGGAGATTCTTAACTTTGAGAAAGCTGAGGTTCTCTGGCAGAATTTGTTTTGAGCATTTAGGGAAGAAGTCCAGACAGTTCAACTCTTGAGCTCTGTATGTATGCAGGAAAGGTTTTATCTGACATGGTTGCCCCTAGCAGTAAGGAGCTGGATTTGTTGATGTTGCAAGTCCTTTCTACTTCCTGTGTCTTACTTTCCTGTGTTGAATCTCCTTTTCAAGTTTTGCTGCACAACTAAGAATAAAGCAAACTCAGCTGAGGGCAAACCTGTCCTCCAGACAGAAGAACACTGTAACAGATTCCCAAAGAGATTGTGGAATCTCCATCGTTTGAAATTTTAAGATTAAGTTAAATGAACCTTTTCTTAGAAGCAGTTTAGGAATGTACAATCTACCATGGGACAAGGGAATAGACTAGTTTCACAGGATTTCTCTTATCCCAGTTTTCCATGATTCTGTAATTTCCAATCTAAATTCCCAGCTACTACAGTATAGTAGAAGTGAGAATATAAAAGAAGGCTTTCTTGTGACCAAAATAGTAGAATATTAATAAAGACTTCATGACTAAGCATCAGGCACCAAGCTCAGACTGGGCCCTGCCCATCCTGAAAGAACAGCCATAGAAAGTAATAAATCTGTTTAAAATCCCAGTTTGGACTGTATGCCAAAAGTAGTTCAAATCTATCTAATTAAACTGTCTTAAACTGATAGTCTAATTAAACACTTTCAGGAAAATAAACAATATTATTAAAAATGGGACCACAGAACTTACAGGGAATAAGAACAGGAATCAACTCATAAAAACAACTAGTACAGCAAAATGACTCGCCTCTACCATTGTACTCTCACCAGATTATGTTGAGCTCAGTGACTCAAATTTGGAAATATCAAAATGCTCTGTGTAACTTGTCAATATAAAGATTTAACCTTCATTCTCTGCTCCATGTTGACTGAACCTGCACCTCAAAGAAGGAAACCACCTCTCCTAGAAGACCATTTGGACCGATGTGGACCAACACTGGGTAGCATAGTCTGTTCATCTTTAGGCTGCACATTTGGAACTGAACTTGAACTTGCCAAGAATATATTCTCACGTGGGAGTCTTTCAGTGTGGAGCCTCTGCTTGGCCCAATCTTGTATTCTCCTTTAATGAAAGATATAAAAGCAACCAACCTACATTTGCAGGTGGAGGTTATTCCCAGGAACAGCAGCTGAAAAAGTCCAAAAGGATTTCACTGCGTCACCTGGGTGAACAGCACAGCCACCATCTCTTACTCCATCTAGTTTTCCAGACAAAGAAATGAGATGCAAAGTGATATTAGTGTTTCTCATATAGGAAACAGCAATTTCAGAATGCAGAAATGCAGAATTGGATGCCATTTCCAGAGAAATTAAACACAAGTCAACCTTTGTTTAAGATGCTTTGTCTCATTCTGATTTTGTTCTCCAACATCATTCTTTTCTATCTGATGTGTTCTCTAAAATAGAGGAGCTGAAAGCTTGTCGTCAGTAAGATTGACAGCAAGAAAGCAAGAAACTTAGGTAGCTGAAGGTGTTGTGTCCTCACCTTAGTGGCAATCTCCAGGAGAAAGTGGCAGACCAGAACTGAGCACACAACTGAGGGTAGTGAAATTCACTATTTCACTCTAGTTTCTCCAATTTTGCAGTGCTTAATCCAGCAGCAGATGCTGCAACTAATCTTCAACTACAGCAAGCAGTGCAATAGCTGATTTGTAACTTTGAAGCAGCTTCCACAGAGCTCTCACCTTGGAATGAATGGTCTGCGGCAGCAATACAGCATCACAGCTTTCTCCATCTGTGCAAACAAGAACAAGCTGCAATTTATTTGTAGCTCATTTGGAGAGAATTGTTAATGGAACTGGGAGAGGTCTCTGGGATGCTCAGAGCTGCTACCACCCAGCTCCTTATACAGGTCACCATAGGGACATGGCCATGCAGAGCAGCTTTGGAGGGAAGGCTGAAGTTCCTAATATGCAGAATTCCTGCTGCAGGCAGTGATGTGGCACAGTATTATTTGAAGTAAAGATTTTTGCCACTCTAATGCTACCTATCTATTACCAGTGTAATAATGGAAGAGTTGGCAGTCTCTGACTGAACAAATCTTTTTTACCATATCCAGTTTTTAATTCTTCACTCTTATTCTGTGAGGAGATTTGTCCTGCTTATTTTCACTCTTGGTAATAAAGGTGAAAAAATGCAAATGCACACTGAGTAGGATCACAGATCTGCCTGACTGCAAAGAATCAATGGGGATAATCCATCCCTGCAACTAGTCCTTGTGTTAGAGCAGAGATTTACCCTAATTAGACATACTGTTACTTTTGAGATTGGTTGCTCTGGTCAGCAAGCTCCCTGGTATGACTCTTTTTTGCTGGCCATCTCAAGGGATCAGTGTTTTGGTCATAGTCTCTGGAGAGGCTGTAGAGAAGAGGACTGCGTTAGCTGTAGAAACTATCTGTGGGTACAGGTAGTGCCTCCTGGGCAGGGACAAGACCTCTGAGAGCCCATGTGTTTCTGTATGGTGCATTGTCTGGAGGAGAGGATCCATTCTCTCAGAGTTGGTTTTTTTTTTCCTGCAGGATAAATATAAGCACTGTATAAGACAGCTCATCTGTGCTTGATGCAGTCTTGGCAGGAGGGTATGCTAACAGTGAACAAGAAAGATTTGGGATGATTAGGACTGCTGATAATGAAAACATCCACTACATGCCCTGCATCTCCTTACAGAACATTAATGCTGCTCTGAAGCAAAATTCCCAAATGGACCTGCATGTTTGTCTTGGCTGAAGCTCATAAACTGCTTCAAGACTAGCTGCGTCAAAGAGATAGACAGTCTAGAAGTAGTGCTGTTGAGCCATTGCCTCTGCTGCTTTGTTTTTCTAATTTTATAAATTCTCCAGACCATCTGTTGAGTTGTTTTCCAGTTCCTGCACAGAAAAAGCTGCTGCTACGTCGTGCATTTTCCAGAGAAAACTATTGAAGGGAATGAGAGGAGTCGTGCTCTCTTGCGTGCCCACAATTACCACTGTCCTCACATCATAGAGAAGTCCCCACAAGGAGCAGTCCATGAAGACCAACTACTCTGCAAAACCTGCCTAGAGTTTATCCTTCAAACAGTCAGAAAATGACTTAAAATTCATAATCATATCAATCTGCACCATCTGCCAACATAAGAGCTAATGTGGGGATGGATTCTCCTCCAGGATTTTCAGATCTTTCCAGCCCCCCTGGAATGAGTTCTTTTACTGATGAACAACATCTAATATTCATTTCAGGAAACGTTTTATGTGTCCTCTGATTAGCTAGATCAGGACTTGTACTCGGGGAATTGTGAATTTTTCTACCACTGTCTCTGCCATCTCAAAGTATGGCAGATATGTCGGTAGAACTACTCCCGTGCATAAAGTAAAGCACGTGATCATATATTTTGTCAAATCCAGGTCTGTGTGTGTGGAAAGGGAATGTTGGGGATTTCATCCAAGGAATTATGACTATCAGAGAGACTACAGATCACAAGCCTATTCCCTTTGCCAGACACTGACAGCACCTTTCTCCCCCGGGTGTTTATGGATGTTGCTTGTAGAGCAGCCTGTCATGATGCCATCTGCCTCAGAGAGTTGGTTCAGTCCTTCATTTATCACTGCTACTTTGCTCTGATTTCTTGCCATTCTTTAATGTCATTTTCATGTAGCAGTGTTCAGGCTTCTGTGCACTGTTTCAAACAAGTTCCACAGTACCAGGCACATAATCCCATATGATCCCAGGAAGGGCTATGACTCTCTGGGTAGTGGATGTCACCAGTATCACCCATAGTTATTTCTTGGGCTGCATTTACTGATGGACCTACCTCTCCTTAGTGTTTCTTTCTCCCCTGATGTATTTACCCTCTTTATTCCTCTTTAAGCACTATCACTCAGCATTTATCCTGCATTTGATGCAGTGATATCTCTTCTCAAACCTGCAAAATGACTCATCTGGTTTTGTTCCCTTTTTACCTACTCCATTTCTGGTACATTTATGCCTATAAACAGATCTCTGGGCAGTCTCTCCTGAGGTCATACTGACTGCTTCATACTACTTGCATTCTTCTTTCTCATCATGATAATAATCGGTCATTTCTTAGTCAGGAAAGAGGTTTCAGCATTTTCACAAACAACTGAAATTTATATCCAATATGTTGCCTGTACAACTGAGACAAGATCAGTTAATTTTGGAAACCTAGTGCTTTTTGTAGTCCTTCATTCTAGTACCTTCAGAAATACCTCTATAGCTTAGAATGCTACCCTGGCATCATTCATCACGGTATTTTATTTCTCCAGCTTATACAGAGAAGACAAAGATGTTCTGCATCGATACAAAAAAATCAGGAAACCTGGTTACAATAGAGTGGTCTTTTGCCCACAGCTGAAAACACTGCAGGTCCATCCAACAGACAGAGGAATCATATTTGGTTAAAAATGTCATGGCCTAGGATGAATGATAATGGTATAAATTTGTAGCGTAGGTTGCGTAAATGTGTAGGTAGAATAAAGAAGCTCTGATTTCTCTCAGGTTGTCCACAGCCTCAGAGTCAGTGCCCTGCAGAGTTCATGGTGCAGTCAGCTGCCTCCTTCTCAAGGGGCTACACAATCAAAAGACTCTTTGTAGATTTTCTCTGCTGCCTTTGGCAGCTTCTTAACCTAAATAATTGGTTTCTAATAGTTTCATCTCCTCAGCTGCAGTGCCATCCTTTCTATTTTGGGTGGGGGCAGCATCTAGACATGGAGTGTTTGCTGACTGATGCATCTACCAGGTGCAATAGGAAGGGCGATCTCCAACCACCACTCCGCATTTGGTGGGAACAAGTGTATTAAAAGGCAAAAGATGTTTCAGGATCTGTGGCTGGGAAAAATATATTCTTGGTTCAACAGAAAGAGTGATCTCTGTTTGATGATTACGCTGGGTAAGAAGTAGCATGGAGAGAACTAGAAATAGTCAAGTAAGAGTATGTGAATTGAAGGATGTGAGAGAACAATATAAATAGGGAGAATTATGTCTGGGAGGAAAACCAGAGGGAAACCAAACCTTGATGTGAGGAAAAGCTGTACATAGATTATGGAGAGTGGGAAAGGACAGAATATTCCTTAAGGAGGAAAGAAAAACACAAACCCAAGATCCAGAGAGAGGAAAGTATTAAATGATTGGACAAAAAGGATGGAAGGAAAAGAACAGGGCTGAAAGGAAAAATGGGCATAAGAAGAAGTTTCTAAAAAATGAAGAAGGGAATTAAAATCCATGGCTTTTAAGCTAATGAACATCTTTTAGTGCTTCAACATTTTATTGAAGTTCCCTGGCAGACATCCCAGGCCTCCATGTTCAAACACATCAGTATCTCAGCCACAAGAGCCTTCCTGTGCACTGTTTTATCAAAACAGCTTGCAGTAAAAATTGGGTGCTATGCATTCCCCCACTTCTCTGGAATAATCTCAGCTCTGTTGCAGAAAGTTAACATCAGCACGTTTCCCTATAAATGCTTTCCTTTATCACCTCATCTCCTATCTGGGTGAAGACTGAAGATACCGAGTATTCCACTGCATCTTTTGTATCGCCAGTAGCCTAGCTGAAATTGCTGTCAGCTGCTTCAACAAGCCCTGCGGCCATATGACTAGAAGCCCCTCGCATTTCTGAAGTGCGTGGCCAGACACTGCACTGAATGTATGCGTTCAGTCTGAGGCTCTCATGAAACTGCTGATTCAGGCCCAAGGGTTTTGGAAATACACTAGAAAAGGGAAAAATCTCAATCCCCCATTACTCCTCTGCTTTCTCTTCACTCTGATTACTTGTCTGTCAGGATTTCCATGCATTTTGCATAGCATATGTGTCACGTGAAGCTGTCTCGCTCCAATTTATAGGAGGGAGATGAGGTTCTTTTAATGTATGTATACCCGACGTGAGATTAAGAAACAACGGTTCAAATGTTGGTCCAACCAGTTTATTTCAAATCTTAGTCAGGGAGATGGGGAAGGGGAAGGCGGACACTATTACGAATTAGGGTGATGGGGAAGGGAAGGCGGGCGATAGGAAAGATAGGAAATAGAAGCAAGGAGTCTTTATAGGAAGCAAGAGGGAGATAGTCACCACCAAGGGTCCAGCGAGGTTTGTAGTTCAGTCTTCAGTAGAGGTGGGTCATCGGGCCTTGTTCCATTGACGATGAAGGTGACCATGGTGATGACAGCAATGATTGCGAATGGTGACTACGGTGACAGCTGTGAACACCGAACACCACACCACAATGATGATTTCCAATGGCAGTATTTATAAGTCCAAAGTGGTTGAGTCAGCTCTTTTTGGAGTGACAGTTTCTGGCTTTTGGATCTCAGCAGGAACTCCTTTGTTCCATCTTCCAGGCCTTGCCAGCAGATAAGAGGGAGTATGGAGGCGCCATCTTGTATCTTGTCTTCACAGGATACAATGGTATCACCCCACGGTCTCCCATAGCAGACAGGAGTTATCTGGTCACAGGACAGATCTTCCACCAGTAAACAGTCCCGTAAACAGTCCAGTAAACAGTCCTGAGCACTCCCTTCCGAAGGCAAACAGCTTCAAAGAAATGCTTTCAAATGTAAAATTGTCCAGATAGTGATGTCGATTGCCATACAGCAACACCCACCTCTCATCTCCTAGAGTCTTATCGCAAGGAATACCTCAGGAAGCAAACTTTGAGCCAGAAACAACAAAGAAGGATTCATACAGAATCCTTTCATGTCTGCAGCTCTGGGAGGAAGATAATCTTTTCTAAGTCCTTTCTGCAAAACCAAATACTGAAAGTACTCTATGTTGAAACAGCATGTTTAGATGATGACTTTGATGTAAAGTCAAGAAATATTTGCAATATTTTATAATATAAAATATAATATAAAATATAATATAATAATAAATAATTAAAATATAATAAAATAAAATAGAATAATTTTAGACTAGGTATTAGGAAGAAATTCTTTACTGTGAGGGTAGTGAGACACTGGCACAGGCTGCCCAGTGAGGCTGTAGATGCCCCCTCCCTGGAAGCATTCAAGGCCATGCTGGATGGGGCTTTGAGCAACCTGGTCTAGAGGGAGGTGTCCCCGACTATAGCAGGGGGTTGGAATTAGATGATTTTAAAGGTCCCTTCCAACCCAAACCATTCTATGATTCCATGATTCTATAATTATTGCATACCTAGAAGGTAAGGTCATCCCTACCTTATATTCATATAGTGGGTGAGAACTGAGGGTCATCAGGTAGACCTGCTTCTCAATTCTGCTTGCTTGAATTGAGAGAATTTCCATCTGTCCATTTGTCCAAGAGAAAGAAGGGAAAAGAGAGGCTATGAAAGTAAGTAACCAAGTCTTTTGCAGCAGTCTGTGCCACTCTCACATCAGGTTGGCTTTCAGACTTAGCTGCAGAATTTGGAAAGGCATCCCACTAGTCCAGGGCCAAAACATGGCTGTAGTTATTCCAGGTCTTAGAGTGAAGATATTCAGGAGTCTGCTGCAGATGTATGACATAGAAGTGACATTAAAAAGAAAGAGGAACTGCATCCTGGTGTTTTACTGTGCTGACCTAGTAAGCTGAACAATATACCTGATGTAGCTGAAGAGCTTTAAAAAGCAAATCCTCTGGTTTAGTACAGAAAACAAAGAACTGTAGGAGAACACTTGAGGTTTAGGTCATTTTAGTCACAGTTTC
Organism: Pavo muticus; assembly: GCA_016647715.1. Taxonomy (NCBI): domain Eukaryota; kingdom Metazoa; phylum Chordata; class Aves; order Galliformes; family Phasianidae; genus Pavo; species Pavo muticus. Next base: position 2,560,740 of record JACDJE010000019.1, on the reverse strand, counting down.
CACAAGTGTCAGCAAGAAAAAAACTACCTTCTCCATCATGTGAAAGTACAGCAAATCCTCTTTGATACTTCTTGATTTCACTGAGTTCCTCACCGGTTCCTGAGTTTGTGTGAGAGGAAGTCTGGCGATTCCCAGCACTTCAAAGTAAAGGAAAGTAGTGCCAGAATAAGGTCTTCCTATTGTGAATGTGCTTATGGTTGCCCAGAGAGGTTGTGGATGCCTCATCCCTGGAGGCATTCAGGGTCAGGCTGGATGTGGCTCTGGGCAGCCTGGTCTAGTGGTTGGCGACCCTGCACATAGCAGAGGGGTTGAAACTAGATGATCTTTGAGGTCCTTTTCAATCCAGGCCATCCTATAATTCTGTGATTCTATGATTCTATGGCATAGGCGTGACTCCACCTGAACAAGTCATACAGTGTGAAAGCATTTGGTAGGTGAACGTAACAGAAGGAACCACGCTGATGGTGAGAAGTGGAAGGCTGCAGTAAAGCCTAGATCATACCTCTTGTTCAGGTCTTTCTGAACAAGAAAGCATGGATCAGAAAGCATCAAAGTCTTCCTTCTGAACACTGTTTGACATCCTGCATGAAGTATAGCGGTCTCTTTCCAATTTCTTCCTGGAAAATCTATGTCATACAAGGGCACTAGCAGTATCGATCTCAGCTGGCTTCTTTGTTGCTGTCCCCAAAAAGGCCAAGAATGAAATATGTGAATAGAACAAACTTTATGGAAAAACCTGGTACTTTCGTGTCACGGTAGAAGCAATCGGTGAGGGATAAAAATGCAATTTGATCTGTGCTTCCCACATTACATTCACTGTTTAACTGCAGGATGTTCTTCTTCTTGAAGGAAGAAGCCACCAGTTCCTTGCACACAAATAGCTCCTCTAAATATTGCTGCATAGAATGCATGAAATTTCTAACACAGATCAGCCAAAGTGACGTGAATCCTGCAGCCTTCTGAAGGATCAATGGAGAATTCAGAAAAAAAACTGTCAAAGAAACTGCATAAGATGTTCAATGAGAGAGGACCATTTCCTTCACAGCAAACCTACCCAGAGAATTTGCCTATTACCGCAACATTGTGACAGATTTATTTTCAGTCTGGCACTTGAGGGTTTTAATGCCATTATAAATGATCAAAAATAATGATATGACTGCACAGAGCAACAGTGTGGGAAGTACTGAATTAGCTATTATGCTTAATTATTTAATGCAGAAAATTATTCACACAGTGTTAAAAGCCCAGTGGGATGGTGCACTTGGGGTCTCATTCACAACAGCAGAGACAATGTCAGCAGCAGCAGCATGTGAAGGGAACAACTCAAGGGAAAAGTGACTTGTTCTCACACTCACAAGAAAAATCCAAACCCCCTATCACTTTATGTGAAGACATTTTAAAGGGTCAAAAGTTCTCACAGATGCAAATCTTCTTTTTGTGTAAGAATGATGCCAGCTAACAGGCTGTGATACGGCCCCAGGTAAGAACTGTTCATCGTGTTAGGAAACGACACCTCCACTGCCAAATGGTCACTGCAATGAAATCTAAGAGCTGATTTCTCTCCTCTGTCCACCTGGCTTTAGTAGTACTTAGAGACTTTAGTTTTCTATAGTCCTTCTTCCCCAAGAGTAAATTAGAGTAAACATCCTCTATTGAAAAGTTGTGATTGATGGACTGACAACATGAAAGAAAACACTGTCTTACTAAATGCTCTAATCCATATAAAATCAAGCCCTTTCCCGAAATGAAGGCAACTTAAACAAAAAATAAACTATTAAAAAACCTATCAGCCATACCTAACAGCCTGTTTCTGGAAGGCTTTCTGTGTCTTTCTTCCAGTGAGTATCCAACATCCGTGCAGCAACCGTGTCAGAGCCTTTTCCCATAGTGCGTACAGAGACAAGAGAAACTGTTCCAAATCCAGCCCTGTATTCAGAATTCCCTCATTACCTGCCACTGTCTCATCTTCTCACACAGAAAGTGTTTCTTCACTCTGAAAGACGTCAGTTATGTTCTTTTGAATCGTTCTCCCCCAAGCTGGGATGTCGGTACTACTTTAGAAGACAGACTATCTTAGATAGCAAGGCCCATCCTTTTGTTCTTTTCTTAACACTGTTTCATGCTGATGATCTGGTTTATTGCCTTCACAAGCTATTTGTTCATTCTTACTACGACCTACTTTTTCCAGACCTTGCAAAGTCTTTGAGTATTTACAGCTTCCTCCTAATGAGATTTGACAGCAAAATTCTCACAGAATCCGATTTGTGATAAATGATCTATTCGGATATAGCTAGCCATCACATTCACTTTTCAGTCTTTCCAGTAAGACCAGTGTTGAGTTTATTTCTCTTTGCTGTGAACAAGTCTGATTTCTGACTTCAGGGCAATGATTACGGTGAAAAAAAATGATTGCTTGAAAGAACGGACCCAACTCCTCAGAAGGTATCACTGTACCACAGCGTACCTGTAGGAAAGTCAAGTGTGGTTTTGTTGGGTTTGGGTGTTTGGGTTTTGTTGTGGCCAGCAACATTGATAAGAGAGCTTTATCAGGCTCCATTTTCATGCATTTATACCAAGGAGGCTTTTGGCATTATTGTTCTGAGGCATTTCTCACCCTCCCTTCAAAGACAGCTAAGAGCAATCCAGGCCAAGAATGACATCAGGGTCAGCTACTTGAATCATCCAGTTTCAGCAAGTTTTGCTGTTAGCATTTCCTTAGACCTTCCCAGCCTGTTGTCTTGAAATACAATTTTTTCTCAACAATAAGAGATGCTTCCCTAATAAATGCTTCCACATTGCCTTTGTGATGATTCCATTCCAGCCTTTGGAGGGCTTGTGGCCACAACACTGCACTTCAAACCTCCCATGTCGTTGAGTGCTTACATACTACTGGCCATTTTAGAATAAAGGAAATATGCAGAGGTGTGAGATAACTGTGCCACCACATTGATGGGTATGGAGAGGCTCCTGAAAAAGTAAATCTGGTGGAATCATCTGGGTTGCAATATTTAGAAATGGGAATTCCCAGTTCACAGAACAGATATGGCAAAGATTGCTCCAGGTCTGTCTGCACAATATTGTCGATTATCTATAGGTGTGGAGAGGACAAAAAATGTCTTTAGGACCCTCAGACCCCAGAGGTCTTTCTGCTTTCACTGACATTTTCATGCAGGAATTTTGAGAGAAAGCATGAAACAGTAAGAGAGGGTAAAGGAAAATATCAACATTATTCAGCATCTGTCTTCTTTAATAAATTGGTCTTATTTTCCTATGGGATGAGTAGAAAGAGGTAAGAGACCTCTTCAGATCCAAGCAGACCTCTGGAACAGACTGGGAGCTGAAAAGCTCCTCTCCTTGCTCCCTGCCTGCAGGAAGATTTGGTGGAGTATGGGGGAGGGGGGGGGACTTGTGCAATTTCCTGCAGCAATGACTCATTAGAGTGACTGGTAGGTAAACTGCTAAGAGCCTGTGCCTCGGAATTAATCCATCAACAGATGAGAGCTGATAGATAGTATGCAAATATACACTGTTATCCCCCTGCCTGTCAGGAGCCTCAAGCAGCTGCATCATCCGCTTTATTCTTTCTCTGTTAGGTTCTCCTAAGTTCTCTGATTGCTGTTATGCCTAAACTGTTTCTCAACAGAATCTTCATTATCGCCATTTGGCACCATCAACTATTGTAGCTTTGTAAGATTTCCCAGGATACCTCTGAATCCCCCTGGTGTGCTGTGAGAAGGTATGCCAAGAGTCACAGTGCTGTGTAAATGTCATTTGATTTGATTCTGTTTTCCAATGAAACTGTCCCTTGTGAAAGTTCTGCTCAGGAAATCCTCTTTTAATGGAGTCTGATAACTGACTCTCACAATTCCAAGCAGCCTGCTGCATTTTTGGGAAAGAATTTACGTACTAAGCAAGCATCAGCCAGACTGTGTGTTCATCTCACTTTGCAAGTTACCAAAGCAAAGTCTGCTTTGGTGCTCTTTAAAATCAGCAGAATATTTCTGATAAGAAATCACATTGAGTATCAGGAAATAATCCCCTTTCTCTCCTTCCTATATATTCTTCCCAAATGATTACGATTATTTTTTCCTTTTGTCATTTAAGTATGTTGGTTCATTTCAGATCAACGGTGGCAATGTTCTCAGTTTGCTTTCCTTTTAGGCCCTGTAGTTACCCATTTTCTCTCTGTCGATACTTCATTTCTGTATTCATACACGCATGTATACACGCATGCACACATATCTTTCCTTGTTTTTCTATGACACTGTAGGAGCTTCTGCTGGAGAGCACTTGGCCTACATCAGCTCTCACCCAGTGGACACCTTTGGCCCTTCCTTTGCCCCTTCATCCTTTTTAATTTTGACAACCACCTCATAAGAGATGGAAGTGAAAACCTGGGACTAAGCAAGTAGATAAAAAACTGCATGTCAGTAAATACAGAAGTGGCCCTGCAGCTCCCATGGGGCCGGATGCTCATAACCCAGCTGGTACTACGACTCAAGCAGTGCCCTTCCACTGAGGATCTCTGTGCTTCAGCATAGATGTATAGCTCCCCAGCAACCTTATGTTCTTATTTGGGGACATGGGTGACTGAGCTCAGACCTTCAGAAAAGGCTCCAGTGGGCAATTTTCCCTGCTGTTAGCAAGGCATCTTAAATACTGCATTTAGGATCTCATATTCACAAAAAGTCAAAGAAATGGTCTCTAGAGATCTCAGTGCTTCCATTAGTACCAAAACAAACTCCAGCTTCGTTCATAGCTAATCTCGGTGACTAGGAAACCTAAAAATGATTGACATATTCATTCTGAAATGCTACAATGTCTGCTCCCCTCGCACAAATGAGATTCCATTCCAGTCAGCTACTGCATATTTATGCTCAGCCTTTCATTAACATAATGATCATGTGATGATTCACTATTCTTCGCTACTTTGGGGGAAATAAAAAATGGGGAAAAAAATGTGCTGTAATGGTGGGGTTATTTCACGCTTCCTGAATATTCAATCCAATCCTCCTGGTCTCTTTCTGTCCTCCTTTCTCCCCAAAAGCTTCACAGATCTTCAGAGAGCTCCCACAGGAGAGGGTCACTACCCTTCCCTTGCGTGCCCCTTGGGCTGCCATAACGAAACATGTATATACAGCTAAATCGGGGTGAAACATCTCCCTTTAAGGGTAAAGTGTGGTATTGCACTCTAAATTCCTGTCCTGCAAAAACAAACAATACCATCAATTTGTTTCCAGTCAGACCTCCACCCCCTTGGGAAAAGCATACAGAACTTTCTGGTGGGAAAAATAGCTTGGAAATACAGCCTCTTTACTAGAGTGAAAGTTGTCCCTTCATTCAGCTTGTCTTTCATTAGCCACCCTGGTACACTCCAGCAAGGACTGTGGCTCCAAGAGGTCCTTTGAGGTCACAAGAGGCAAGTCCCTGGGGATGATGTAATTCACTCTCAGTGTGAACTGTGACAAGATTAGGAGGTCTGACCTAGGGCTCAGCAACCACATGGCCATTCGTAGGTGAATGTCTCTAAGGAGACAAGGCTTTCTGAGGAAGGATCCCATTACCCTGCACATAAATTAAGCACCTATTTTCTCTGTTTTCTTTGAGCTCTCTTACTGTGAATAATATCTTTCTCTTTTTCACCTTTCTGTTTGAAACAGAGGGAGCAGGTGAGGAGGAAAGGAAGGTTTTAAAATTCACGTGTTTCTTTAATTTAACTCTGGCAAATTGGATGTGGGGTTGAGTAAAACCACATTACTACCCATGGTTCCTCTTTGTCACAGACTAAGAGGTACAGGAGGAAGAGAAGAGCTCTCTGAGTCCACCTGACAGCTCCACAGCAACATGCTGTGGTACTGGTTCTGTGACCCCAGAGCACACCAGCCCGTGGCTTTCAGGCAAGGAGCTGGCTGGTGGGACTCAGCAGAGCATCCCAGGGGAAGAGCTCACAGTGTAAATATGGAGCAACTCCACAGAATAAGCTGAGTGACTCCAGATATGCTGTGGTCACACAAGTGTCCAAAGCAGCTACTTGTGATAGCAACAAAAAAGGGACCTTTTCTTTCCAAGCCTGAATCTCTCCTGAGATGTGCCAATGGTGTCAATGCAATGTCATTGCTTTCAGTGAAGTTGCATTCCTGCAACTGGGAGTGATGCTGAATTCACTGGCTTCAGTGGTCATCTGAGGACAGGATTCCCTGCTGCTTGTCACCTGGGTTTTGTACCACCAGTAAATCCTGTTCGAACAGCAGCTGTGGCTGTTGGGTTTTGTGTCCAGAGTTGCTCAGTAAAAAGAAATTATGAATTTGGTTACCCCCAAAATACTCTTTACAGTATGATGCCAATTATGGTAACAATAGTAAAAATAACCACAACAAATTCAAAAATAGAGGGCCATCACTTTCATGGGCAAGATGTGAACAATGTGTTTTGCATCTTCGCCCTTGCAGCTGCCCAAAAACAAATTGTTTTTTGGAGTTGTTTGGGTTCCTGCTAAAATCCATAACAGTTCCCAATCTATTCAATTTGTGAAGGAAATGGAAGGATAGCCTTGCCATTCAATGTATTGATTTGGATGTAAGTAGTGCCACTGTCATCATCAGGAACGTGCACATGAATGGGGCAGGAGGATTGGGTCTGTTTTCTCCTCCATTCTCTTTGATCTTCCAAGTGTCTTCTCTGCCAAGGTTGCATCAGGCTGCAAAGGCACTTTCTGCAGCTCTGTATGATCTGTGTCTGTCCTTTATTTATTCAAAATGCATTTGCCTCTACATTTTAATCTGCTGTTCTCTCCCTCCCCTTTCTCTTGGTGAAGTCTAATTACAGTTTTATTCCAGGTCCATCTGGTTGCTAACGATGCTGGACATCACTGCTGAATTCATTCTAATATTTGTTGTGTATTTTCTAGGCTGGACGCTGAATAATAATATTCTCTGAATTTGCTTTTGCTCCTGTTTCCTTCTTCCCTGTTGTAGCTTATTGTGTAGCCATAAGCAGCCATGGTGCAATTACTCCTCCCACTGTAGATCTGCTGAGAGTTGCCTGTTTCAGACTGCAGAAAGAAGGGTGCTTTTTTCTGGTTCTGAGAAGATTTCAAAGTCTTCTCTTATCAGCTCCCTTCACTGGTGTGAACCAGTTGAGAGCAGCTTCTCTGCTGTTTTTAATTATTTTTTTTCATTATTCCAGCCCCACACAAAACACAGGTTATAACCGTGAGTCTCAAAGCATCCTGGTAGGCAGCATTTCAGAGTTTAGAAAGACACTTTTTGCCAGTGACTGTTCCATGTGTTGGTTGGATCCACAGTAATTTAAGGCTTCTAAGCCTGGCTTAGGCAGTGCCCATACTGGGATTTTTTTTTCTTTTCTCCTTTTTGCTCTCTACGCCGCCGCCTGGGAACACAGCCTGACACTCTACCCATGACCTGACTCTCTGGCTATGAATAGCAGTGGCAGTGCAACTTGGGTTCAGTCTCGCTGGAGACATGCTGCAGCTGGGAAACAGGGAGGTCAGACAGCCCACGCTCACAAAACCAAACACATAAAAGGAGCACAGAGGATTTTGGAGGCTTACCTCCATTTAGGACTCCAGAACAAGGGTGTTCAGGTGTTCAGTGGACCAAGATATGAGTTTTTTGCTCAGGACATTGAATGGGGCAGGAAGTTGACATATGGAAGCTCATCTGCTGGGCTGAACAGGATTTTTCTCGAAGGGTCCTGTATCCCTTTGACTCAGGCCACCAAAAATCATGCAGTGCTGATTAGAATCTCCTGAGCCCTGCTTAAGACAATGTCAGAGGTGGCTCTCAAAGAAGTCCTACACAGCAAAGCGAAGGTATGAGCTTAGCACATGGTAGCCAATCTGTCACAGCTCATCCTATACAGCCAGCGTCACAGTGATGCTGCATCTTCAGCATGAGTAAGTGAGAGGTCTGACTCTGAGTACATGCTAGAACCAACTTTGCTTCCATCCTCACCCCTTCCTAGCAGCATGCACAGGCTGCATTCACACTTTCATTTTATAGTGCAGATGTGCTTTCAGGGTACCAGTCTTGCTCTGTAGTTTTAAGACAGGAGCTAAAGCACTAATAACAGCAACTGTTAGGCTAATGGCTGTCATAATACTTACTGTGGCTGGGTACAGATGAAGATAAGAACCTGTTTAAATAGCACGTCTCCAGCTTGACTGTGCCCTCTGCCCTGCCGTGCCACAGCACGTTGCTGCTTTCCATGCCAGCACAGAGCCATAGGAACAAGTGAATCTACATTCACACTGGAAGAAGGGGAGCCTTTTTTGAAAAAATATGACAACATTACTGTCCTCTTTCCCAGCCAAATCTAAACCAGATAGAGAAGGGAGCTATATGGCTAGAATCAGAGATGTTTGGAGGACCTGGTGCTCAGCCCTTGCTCCCAAGAGCAGCTGTACTCCACGTGATCAGTGTGGCTTCCCCTTCGCTCCGTCTCCGTCAGAGGTGAGGGGTAGTTGGCCTGCCATCATGTCGGCTGGAGAAGGGCTGCTCACACAGGTCAGGGATGCCAGCAGTGGATTATGGCCTGAGAAGCAGCAGGTAGACTTAAGAGGAAAACCCCTTGAGGTGTCAGGGCAGTAATTCTAATGGTAATTTTGAACTGTTTTTGTCTGTCTAACATTCCTTTTTAATCCCCATCCTGCCTGCCCCTTCCTTATGTAGGGTTACTTTAGTGATCCTTGGAATGTTTTTGACTTCCTCATCGTAATTGGCAGCATTATAGACGTCATTCTCAGTGAAACTAATGTGAGTATTACTCTACCCTCCCCAGGATACCACCACCTCCTCCTCCTCTGCTGTTCCTTCTCTCTTTCTCTCTTTCTCTTTTTTTTTCTGATTTTTTTTTCCCTCTAGTCATGCTTTTATTGAACTTGCCGTCGTCCTTCTCCTTCTCCCAGGGAAAAAAAAAAGGAGGGGGGGAACACCTCCTTCTTTTTCACTTGTCATAGCTCGCCCCAAGGCTGTGACTGGTGAAAGCGCACAGAGTTTGGGGTGTGTGTGCTTTTTTTTTCCCTCCAAAAGGTAGACATGCTTGAGTGTAAGTTTCTGACTAACCAGGCTTTTGTTGATACCCTACAACATGTGAAACGTTACAGAGGTTTGAGCAATCAGTACTGTAGAGTGGTAAGAGACTATTTAATATGCCCACGTAACCTCTTTCTTTTCTTATTTTTTTCCTCTTCTCTCCCTCTTTCATGCTTTGTTTTGTTTTATTTTGTTTTTATTTTATTTTACCTTTTCCTTTTTTTCCCTCTTTTCTCCCTCTCCCTTTGCCTTTCTCCCTCTCTCTCTCTCTCTGTCCCTCTCTCCTTCTTTCACTCTTTCTCTCTCTTCCTTTCTCTCTCTTTCTCTTTCCTTGGCTTCTCTGCCACATGCAGCACTATTTCTGTGATGCATGGAATACATTTGACGCCTTGATTGTTGTGGGTAGCATTGTTGATATAGCAATCACCGAGGTGAACGTAAGTAGCTGGCGTCTGTCCATGATCGTGCCTGCTCTAACATTCATTTGTCTTTCCCGGGTTCTTTATTTTTCCTCCCCCTCCCCTCTTTCTTTTGAGTTTGTTTTCAGAGTTTTTTCTTTATTTTTTTAAGCTCTCTTTTTCATTTTGTTTTGGTTTTATTCTTTTGTTTTCTGGAACGACTTAAAGGACTGTTGCATCATTTTCTTCCCTCCATAATCCGCCTGGCATGAATTAAACTGTATAGCAGGAAAAGTGATGGGAAATGTGGAGTGTAAGTGAAAAAGCTATTTGTGCCATGGGAAGCTGCTAGAAAAGTCCCAGGCCAGCACTTTGGTCTACCCAGTGTTATGCTTTCCTTCCCATGGCAGCTCAGCACCCTCCACCCCACAGAGATCTAAAGGTCAGTTCTTTCGAGGTGGAACTACGGGAACCAAACCAAGAATCCTCCTGGTGCCTCCTCACCCAGGCTTCCTCCAAAGGAAATAAAGACCAAACCATCTCTGTTTAGAGGAACGGGCCTAATACTTAGTTTGTAATTTGAAAGGAAAAATAAAGAAAAGGTAGATATAAATTAAAAACAGAACACAAAGCCCTAAGAAATACAATGCACCATGTTTCAGCCCAGTTTGGTTTGCTCCATCTCACAAACTCTACCAGAACAATTGACACTGATTGGTCCCATCGGTGCCCTTCTCAGCAGGCAGGTGAAGGATTGAGAAAGCCATGGAGACTGAAATGAACAGCTGGTGTTCAAGGGCATAAATCACATCAGGAAAGCTTTTTCCTCTCTCTTTAGAGGTGGATGGATATAGAATTACTGAGTACATGGACAAAGGAGAGGCAGGAAGCACACAGATTCCCGAAATAAAGACTACAAAGGAACCACTGACCACAGACTAAAATTTTACTACAGAATCCAGCTTAGCAAAGCCAGGAATGTAGCAAGAACAAAAGGAAACTGCTGTAAGGATGTTAATGAAGAGCAAACCCATCATGAATTTGCAGAGTGACGTGGCTGTTGAATAAATATTCCGGCTTGGAATTGTTGAATACTGTGTAGGCAATCCATTGCAAGCAGAAAAGTGATGGCAGTTTTCACTCAGTGCTGTCTTTAGGAGAAAATGTAAACAGCAGTTTTTTAAAAAATCACAATACTTTGAATTTTCCAAACAAACTGTTGTCATATTTTGATTCTACTTTAATTTCTGCTTAACTTTCTTTTTTTTTTAATTCTGAAATGAAGAAATTTATCCAAATTCTGATACTTTGATTCAGAGTGGGTGAAAGAAATATTTGATTTGACACTAATCTATTTTCCTTGTCTTTTGAGAAGTCGGTTCATGCATCTTTTATATGTCCTGCTTTCTATTCAAATTTCACCCAGAATTCTGGAAACAATTTTGAGTACCCTTTTTCTAGAGATAGATTAGGATTGGATTGAGTTTATAGAGGGAAATTATAATGATCGGCAAGTTGGAGTTCATAATTTTAAAGAGTAATGTGAAAGTCTTTTTGCATCACACTTGTCACAAGAAAACTAAACAGGGAACCTGATAGCATACTTCAGATTGTGAAAATACTCAGTTCTCATTCACAGAGGCAGAACTGTACATGGTGAGGAAATAATCACAGAGATTATAAAGAGATTAATTCTGCTAAATATCAGCAAGATTTTCCTGACTGTTATATCTGAGTCTGTAGAAAAGTCTTCCAAGTAGAAAGGAGAGAAATCCTTTTGTTTTGCCAAATAAATGGGGGCCTATCCTGGTGTATCACAGAAACCCTGTGATGGCAGGAAAATCTAATGGATCCTTTTAACGAAATTCACAGTTACTTCCTACAAATGAAAGAACTTTTTACATCTTGCTGTAAAACATTTTGATATACGTCCCATTATACTTCAGTGATCTGAGAGGAAGACACCAGTCACCCAGGCTTCCTCCTACAGTTAGTGGTCAGAAGAACACCTCTCCCCGGGCCAACTGTTCCTCCCATAAGTATTTCTGACAGGGAAAATGAATGGCTCTGTGGAGGTGTCCACCCAGCGATGTCAGGTTTGTCAGGTTTGTCTAGACAGCCAGGTCTCAGACACCAAAGGTAAGCAGGATAAATCACATTCATGCTTGGCATGTTCTGTTGGCAGAAGCTCACACCGCTGCTTATTGGGCTGCATCCAGATCTTCAGTCTCCAGGGCTATCCATACTGGTGTGTTTAATTACCACAGACAAGGCTTCCCTGCTCTTCCATTCCTTGTTTAAATGCAAGTTCATGCCTTGCTTCAGAAGTCTGTGAGGAAGGAGGAGAAGCCTTTGTTCGAACACCCACTGCCTGTCTTAGTTGAGGAGGCCACAGGAGAGGCCCTGACACTTTTAATATGGGTTACAAACAGCATTTCATGATGGTCCCTGTGTTTCCTCTAAAGAATCCTTTCCTTCTATACAGTTTTTACAGATTTCTGCACACGTCTTTTTGTTACCTGGCATGTTTAAATCTTCTCTTTTTATCTAGGCAAATCCTTTGCTACTAGTTTCTGACTTTTGTCACTAAAAACTTGCACAATCTTTTGATGCACTGATAAATGAGCAGCAGCTATGGATGGAGTTTGTTCTGAAATGTTTTGAAATCCCTTTGCACTTATAACCCTTATTGAATAAGAGAATGTATTGTATGTTGGTTTGTCCTGTCAGATTCCCTTCCTGCTAGCAGCACTTGATATGTTACATCTGTGGCAGATGGGCTTTGGAAGTAGCAGCCCATCTTGGATGGACAGTTGTCATCTTCCCAAGCAGAGTGAGGCAGTTTATCAGATACACTTCTCCCCTTCTCCTCTGGAGCTTGTTGCTTTCTTGCTGTTTGTGGGTTTGAGCAAACCCTGCCTTGTGTTTCTGTACACTGTCTTGTCTTGTTCCAGCTAGACCTGGAGTCTGAAAAAGAAAAAAAATAATGTCAACAAACTCCACTAATTGGAGAAGTTAGTCTTGTCAGGTAAGATGTTTTTGCCCAAGGTATTAGAAGCTGATGGACAACTGTGGTAGAGTCTTTGGAGTTGCTGCTCTTGGAGCTGAGGGACAGTTTTCACTGCAGTCAGTCAGGGAAGGCAGAGAGACCTGGCACAGGTTGGTCTGACATGAGGCCATAGGCGTGTAAGCCTCAGTCCCTGTGAGGTTCCCCAGAAGTCTGCAGCCAGAGCAGGCATGCCCGGCAGGGGCTGAGCTGCGATAGCTGTAGTTGTGGTGAGAGCCCTGTCTGGCAGCATCGCGGCGTGCGTGTAGGTATGTGTTTGCTTAGGTTGAGCAGTTCTCCTTGCTCTGTTTATTCCTTTTGACAATTATTTTTGTTTCTTGAAAAGGAATTCCCCAGACCAAAACCTTCGTTAAGATATATGTGAGTGTGCATGTGTGGGTCTTTGTGTCTGTACTCCACTGGTTGTAGTATATGTCCTGAATGTGTTTGGATACCTGTATTTGGGTTACAAATCCATAGGAGAGTGCACAGACATGAATCCGTGTGTGTGGGAAGGAGAGTACGTATGCAATTAATATGTATTTGTGCTGTGGGTGACTGTTGATGGAGAGATGTGAGTTGTTTATATATAACTGAGTATATGAATTTGTTTTCTGAGCCATTGTGGCTGCTCTAATGTGCAAGTTTGATTTGCTCATGGGTGGATGTTTCTGGCTGAAAGGCTATAGTTGTATGCAGGCATGTTCATCTGCATGCCTGTGGGTGAGTGTAGACTTGCATGTCAAACTCAGCATATGTTTGTTGGCATGGCTGTGTATTCACACACAGTGAGAAGGCATGTGCTCATCAGGCAGGCCCCCAGTTTGACTTCAGCATTCCCCAGTCCTTCAGGATGGCCCCACTTAAAACATCTCCATCATAAGGAAATATATCAAGTGGTAAGTCCAATTGCATCACATTAGGCCCCCTTGCTTACTGTAACTTGGGAACACCTCCCAGGTACCCTCAGCCAGTCCCACACACATACAGAGATGCATTTCACACCACTGATAATGTGGAAAGCATATCTGGTGGATATCTGGCTTGGGTTGAAAGAGACCTCAAGGATCATCAAGATCCAACCCCCCTGCTGCAGGCAGGGCCGCCAACTTCCATATCTAATAATAGACAAGGCTACCCAGGGCCCCATCCAACCTGGCCTTGAACACCTCCAGGGATAGGGCATCCACAACCTCTCTGGACAGGCTCAGAGCCTGCACCTCACCGCCCTCTTGGTAAAGAACTTCCCCCTGATATCCAACCTAAATCTTCCATTAAAAGAAAAAAAGGATTTTCATAGAAACATAGCATCATTAAGGTTGGAAAGACCAATAAGATCATCCAGTCCAACCATGGCACATCTGCCATGCTTCAACTCTATCTAAGTGCTAAGACCAAGCATGATGTTTGGGGAGTAAAATGAAAGACAGTGTAGTATATGGGGCGGTAGTACCTAGGAGGTAGGGCCTGCAAGTCATATTCCTTGGGCCCTGCCTAGATCCTTCTACCTCAGCCTCTCTATCAGCAAATTCGAAATTATCTTTATTCCCTAAGTTACGAAAGCATTATCACTAGTGTTTACAAAACACCGTGGAAGAAAACATTACAGTGATAAAAAATGATTACTATCTATTGTAACAACAATAGGAATGAAAATGTTACAGAAGTTGAATAAAAGCTAGCAAATTTGGAATGTATCATCCCAGAAGTAGCTCCAGGCAGAGGCTTGCATTTCTTTCCTTTCCACATCAGCAAACACAGCCCAGAGTTCAGTGCTGTGCTGCTGACTGACAGCCTGCTGTCACCTCCTCCAGGCACAGAAGGTTTCTCATTACAATTTGTTGTGCCTTATCAGAGGGGAAATCAAGTTTGATTTGTGCTCTGTGCTGCAGTGCCCTAAGTGAAGTGATGGGAGAAAAACAGCCAGGCCCTGAAAAAGCTACTAATGCGATGTCCTTCCTCTCAGCTGGAGAGAGAAGACATCAACTTTCTAGTCCATAGGGCCCTTTCTCCTTCATCCTTTCCTCTGCCAGTGTCGGACCAAAGACTGGCTGTGGCTGAGTGCTTCCCACATAAGTGATGCTGATGGCTGAGCTGAATGGACTCCTGTGGCCGGTTGGTCCATCCAGCTGCAGCGGGTGCTCACAGCTGCAGAGGTGTGAGTTAAAGAGGCATGGTGAGGCGAGAGCATGCATGTCTCTAGAGTGAAAGCGTAGCTATCAGTGGCCGTGGGGATGTCGTGTGTTTGAGTCTGTCTGTCTGTCTTGAAAGGATGCTGGGGAGGGAAGGACATGCAGGTACATCTGTGTGTGTCAGCCACCTCTGGGAGTGCATGAGGATGACTGAGTCAAAGTATCTGGACTGTACACATCCCACCTGTGCTGCTCAGTGACCGTGAAAGCACCTGTGTCTCTGAGTGTGCCTGTGGATGCTGAGGAATGTACAGAGGAGGAGGTATGTGAGGCAGGTATACAGTGTGATCCGGCAGGTGTGACGAGTCAGGGGGTGTGCACAGATACAAGGTGGAAAGTACCAGGGATAAGGAATTGCTGAGTTGTGGCTTACATGACATAATGGAAGCAGTACAAGTTTTCCCATAAGAGTGAGCATTTTGACAGGTCTGAGAGTTGATGGAAACATTTTTGGTTTTGGTTTGATTTGTCATTGTTTTTTTAAATGGGAGAGATGACAGGAGGAGAAAACAGGAAGGTACAGTGTGGTATGTGATTTTATCCATGGTGGCATCTGGGTGACGTAGAATCGTAGAATGTCTTGGGTTGGAAGGGACCTTAAAGGTCATCCAGTTCCAACCCTAGTGCTGTACCTAAGGGTTTCAGGAAATGACCACCCTATGAAGAAGGTTAGAGAAACCCCAAACCCATCTTGCTGCATTCCTTCCTCTGGAAAATGCTGGATAGGTCTGTTGTGCCCGGACCTGCCTGGGTATGGTTAGCTGTTTGTCTACAAGGTTCAGGAGGGCTGAGCACATTACATGAGGCATTTCTGAAGAGGTTTCCAAATACTGATAGGAAGTCATCTGAAGGTTGCAGCTGAGTTGAGTTCTGAGGACAGGTACAGTAAGGGAGACACCAAGGTGCTCAGATCCCAAGAGTACTTGGAGATCTGTGCACTGATTTCCCCTTTAGTCTCTCTTATTTCTGAATAAAGCAGCTCAGGCTTAAACCAGACGCATGGAGGCTTTCCTTACAGTCATCCTGCTTTTGGTGTCAAGAGGCTTCATTTGATTTGTCATGGGCTCCCGCTCCCATTCTTTGGAATATCTGACAGCCTATACTCAAGTCTCCCTCTCACCTCCTCCTGCACTCTTCCCTTTTAACCCACCCCTTCCTTTCTTCCTTTTCTCCCTCGCTTTCCTCTCCCTCGTCTCCAGCCACAGTAAACCTCACGAGTTCATTTTCACCCTCAATCAATGTGTCTGAAGGCAGAGAACCAGTGGCTCTAATCCTGCATCCCTTACCCAGGCAGAACAGCCCTGGGGCGTTCTGTCTTTGCAAGGGCCAGAGCAGGCAGCCCAGCTGACACAACCCTGTACACACACACACCCCGCAATGGGAGCAAGGATCGGTGGAAGGACGACATACATCTAGCCTGCACCTCAGTTGGGACTGGCACTCATCTCTGTCGCTGCGTCTGTCTGTCTGTCTCTCTGTCTCTGCCTGTCTGGTTCTCTTTGCTTCCACGCCCTTTGCTGCTCAGATTTTGGCCATCAGCTGCCACCAGACACAAACCTTTGCGGTTCCTAGAACTTACAAGTTTGTCTGCCCAACCCTCCAGGAAAAGGCAGAAAAGACCTCCTTCCCCCCTCCCCTCCCCTCTCTCTTTCTCAAATGCCACCTGGGTAGCAGAGGCCTCCAAATGACGTAGCAAAGGGCTGGAGAAGCACAGCGGCTTCTTTTGACATCCGTGTTGTCATACCCCTACTGCTGCCATCCTAGAAGTTGTATGTAGTCCTGAGCTATCCCTGTGTGCGTGTATATGTATGTATACGTGACTTGTTTTCTTTTTGGAAAAACCACTGATAAAATTGTTGGGGGGTGGGGGGTATCGAGTTTGCCTTTTGTAATGCCTGGTAGTGTTTTTATCGCTAGAATAACCCAGGTAACACACCACTGCGTCCCCAGCTTCTCTATGCAAGAAGCCATGTTGAAGCATGGTTGTGAGCTGTAGCAGTGGTATGTGGTGCTTTATTTTGCCTTTGGTGATCTTCAGCAAAGCTGCCCTCAGCTCTCCCCCAAATTAGACTCAGATCAATTCAAATTTGACCACTTTCCACATTTAACCAACAATTCTAGCACTTGTTGCTGAGAAGGAAGTACGGTAAGACTATCTGAGCACAACCATGTTTGAACAGGGGTGTTTTGGTTTTGTTTGTGTATTTTTTTGTCATGAAGGTGGGGCCTCTTCTTTATTTTTTTCTCTTTTGGCTTAAGAAATGTTGGTATTCTGAATGCATTTCCAGAGTCCGTAATAAGATTTGCCCATTCAGAGGAGTGCTTTTGGTAACGGGACAGATTTTCTGTAAAAAAAAAAAAAAATACATAATATATATACATATGAAATATGGGCAAACAGAAAAAAATGTGGGGTTTTTTTTTCCAGAAAAGGGAGTAGTGAATGCCAATGACTCCTTCCTCATTTACCTGCTTGAGCTGTTGCTGGTGATTAACAATCTTAGCAATGCACTGTAGGAACAAAGTATGTTGTTTCCCCGCTGACAGACTCTCTCCATACCACCCAGATTTGAGGAAACCCCTCAGTATTGCAGTTTCCACATTACTTCTGGTTTCACTTGGTTTAAACCCTATTGCAGGTGCATGGAATTATCCAAATGTATTTTAATGGAGGGGAGATTTTGGAACAGCATAAAAACAAGTTTGTCTTACCACATAAATGTAACCACACACATGCTGGTTAATTAAAATATGAGAAACAGAAGATAAAGAATCCAGGAGAACAGATCCCCATAACCTAAATATAAAAGCATTAAAAAGGAAGTTAGATAGCCCTATAGCTATAAGGCCTGATGTTCAATCCTGCCTGGAGTCCTCATGGGTGAAAACATTCAGATCTCACTTCAAAACGATAGGGCACTGTGTCTCAGGGACTGCACTGGGAAGTGGGTGTTGCTTTTAATTCCTGCTGGCTTTCACCTACCCAACACCTTTGTGCATTTTAAGTCTTTTAGGGAAAGAGTCATCATTTCATATTTGACTACAAATTATTGTTACAACAGCTAGTAGTGAGAACACAGAGTACTACAGGCCTTGTCCTGAACTGGTTCAGTGATGACATAAGTGTGTGGCACATGTGTTTAAGTACAAAGGGTTCTTTAAAAAGCCACACCCAGATTTTCTGACTAACATTTTTCTTCTCCTTTTTCTGTATATCACTTTAAAAAAAAGCTACAGTATTGTTGTATCAGCAGTTGCAATACAAATACACTTACATTTTCTTTTTAATGCCATTACATTTTTCATCAAAGGTAGTTAAACTGTTCAAGAGAAAAAATAATAAATAACATTAGAACTGCACCAAGCTGGTTATATTTTCCATTGGTTTCCCGGCCAGGATAAATCATTTCTGTTGGCCAGAAAAAGTTTCTTGTAACTTTCCCTGAACTCCAATAGAGTATCTTTCTATGAATCCATAGAAAAGCTCTGACTCCTTAAATCGTCTCTTAGCAAATTAACTTTACTTAGTGATAGCTTCCCAAGCACCAAAAACTAGATTTTCAGAAATGTGCTCAGCTGAGTTCAGATCCAGCTAGCTCTGTCATCTAAGGCTGTTCCTTGAAGCCAGGAAAGATGCCTTCTGGCATTTAATTCTCCTTTTTATAAGACCTATTTTGCTTAGAATGCCCAAGAAATTTTCCAGCACCGCTATTCTGAATATGCAGATTGAAGTAATAAGGGGTGCACAGTTCCCTGTATTTCACTCATTCAGGTGCATTGTAAAGGCTTCTGGTGTTCTTCCAAATTACCAGAGCTTTTAGCATCAGTTCTCCAAGACCTCACTTATGCACCATCTCTTACTATTATGCATAGTTAGAGGTCTGCTAACTGGTTCCAGATTGCACTGCCAATTGCAATGAAAGCAGCAAAGGTGATAGGAGAAGGGGAAAAAATAAAAACACAACTATTTTACATGTCTTCCTCTTTAACTTTCTCTCCCTCCCTATCTTGTTACCCCTAGCTTCTTCCCCCAAATTTTGCTAAAATCTCGAGTAGCAGAGATCATGCTTTCCATTCACAGGAGCACTGGGATTAGTTTTCAGCAGGGCAGCAACCTCCACCTACTCTGTCAGTGATTTTTCCTGTCTTTCTTCAGACAAGATTCCATTCAGCCCAGGAGAAAGGCTGAACCCTTTGTGGGGTTTTTGTGCCAGGCACTCAGCAGCAGTTCAGCATGGTGAAGCATACCGTTCTGCACACCCAAATGTACAGATCAACAGCAGTTTTTGAGGTTCTCATTATATAAAACCCTCAGTGTGTTTTTTGCTGGTAGGCAGGAGAATGTGACCTCCCAGACAGATTTTTAATCAAAGGTAAACACGACTAATTTTATTCTTTCTAATGTAGACAATATAGTGTCTACGCAGAACCCACACCATTCTCTCCAACTTCATAAGTACCAACCAGGCAAACATAAGGGTGTTTTTTAATTTCTCACTAGACAACTGTTTTTAAAATGGCAGTTCCTTCACTCACTGGTCTGTTCTTCATGGGAACTGTCTGGCACAACATGCCAAGAAAATTACTTCTGCTTGATGTATCTTCCTAGACATCTGTTCAGCGGGACCCATTCCCAGCTGCATCCAGATGACCTAACTGTAGACACTAGATTGCTTCTCATGGTCAGCTGATTGATAGCCAAGATTGTGGGTCTGGTTCTAATTGCTAGTGCAACTGACCATGTTGCAGAACAATGGGATGTCCCAGCTGGTCCCATCCTAGTCTTCTGTCTCAAAATCCACTTTTAAAATGGGAGATGCCTGGCTGCAGCGCAGACTAGGAGAAAATCTGCTTTGCCCAAAGCCACATCAAGTGACTTCTTTTCCTAAGCTGAACAGACAGGAAGGCAAAGATGCCTCGGCAGAAAAGAAACACTTGTTAATAGAAAGACAATAAAACAAATTGATATTTGGAGCTAGGGATTTTGTCTCATCTGTTTGCCCAGTCTTGAGCACAGTAAATCACACACAATGAGAATTGTCTTTCATCCAACCTATCCCTACCATTTTTATTTTTTTTACTGACAAATTCATCATAGAATCATAGAATCACTAAGGTTGGAAAAGACCCACAGGATCATCCAGTCCAACCATTCACCCATCACCAATGGTTCTTGCTAAACCGTGTCCCTCAACACAACATCCAAACGTTCTTTGAACACTTCCAGGGTCGGTAACTCCACCACCTCCATGGGCAGCCCATTCCAGTGCCTGACCACCCTTTCAGAGTAGTAGTATTTCCTAACGTCCAGCCTGAACCTTCCCTGGCGCAGCTTGAAGCCATAATCAAATCAATAATCATAATCATCTATTCTAGGAAAGAGGTGCAGAGCAAAAAAAAATTGCTCAGTAGTTTTGTAACAGCTAGCTGCAGTCTCCATATGACCACCTCTAACATGCTTCGATAATGCTAGTGATTGGCATTTCCAATCCCAGAATAATTCCTGTATTAACAGACAGAGATCGAGTGTGCATCAGAAAGCACTTCTTTTCTAGGAAATTTCATGTTGTGCATCAACGTTAAATAACGTTAAATAACTTTCTAATTGAAAAAGCAATGAATTCACAGCCTATGAATGAAATCCGAACTGTTACAAATCTTAAATGAAAATGGTCCATTGCAAACTCTCTCTTTTGGGCTGCTGGTGTCTCTGGCTAGCCTCTCTCGAGCAAAGATCCATTACTTAAAAGTAACAGGGTCTGCTCTTTCATCTCTACCCACTGTCGCTTGCAAAGCAAAGTCCTGTTGCATTTGAAGAAAAGCAGGTGGGTATTCTCCTGTTGTCAATGAGATGTGCAGTTTCTTTCACCTTCATCAAAGCATAATTTGGTTAATTCATCTTCACCCTGCCCATGAGCCTTTTGCTTGCCAAAGGAAGGATCCTGGCAACAATGCAGAGTCTTTGAGCTGTAGGCTGCCTGCCTTCCTCCTTGGGAAAACATGATCTAGTCTCCCTTTGCCTCCCTTTGTGCCTGGAAGAGTTGCCAGACTAAAGACTGGATTTTACTGCAAACCACAGGCCTGCTTCTGACCTTAAACACCACTGGTGTAATTCTTTATTAGTTGCACAGGAGTTGCAAAGACGCACCTTACTGGATTCACTGCATCTCAGTAAACCATTCATATTGAACTCGCAGCAAACCTCTGCACGGGCGGAGCCCTATAGAATCCAGAAGTCTCCTCCTTTCTGCCATATGCACGTGAGGCTGCCCAGAGAAACCCCAGTGGCACCAACCTGCAGAGGGCACCAAGTTTCAATCTGTTCTTTATTATTTCTTCTTCTTTGTCCTCTTCCCACACCATGCAATCCTATCAGCTAATTAATAAATAATTAACAAGTAGCTGTAGAAGAAGGGGCTCAAATGTTGAGCACATTGAAGACAAGTATAGCCATGACAGAGGATGGACTTGCTTCTAGGAATCTGCTTAGTTTATGAAATCAGCAGCTTCCAGGTAATATGAAGCCAGGGGATGATACACATCCTCTCAGTGCAATGGGGTATTACAAGATATTGGAGACAAGGAAAGCTCCTCAGGAAACTCATCTCAGAGAGGAGCTTTACTGCTATTACCCTTTCCAAGACAGGCTGCAGGATGGCATGAGAAATGGAAAAGGCTGCACCTTGTACAGCACACAGCAGCATCACTTTAAAGTATCCAAGACTGAGATGAATGTTTTGAACAGCCTCTTTCTTTTTCATTTCAAGACCAAAATTACAGAATTACAGAACGGTTTGGGTTGGAAGGGACCTCAAAGCCCACCCAGCCGTGGGCTGCCACCCAGCAGCTCAGGCTGCCCAGGGCCCCATCCAACCTGGCCCTAAGAAGTCCAGGGATGGGGCACCCACAGCTTCTCTGGGCAGCCTGTGCCAGGGCCTCACTGCCCTTTGAGTAAAGAACTTCCTCCTAATATCTAATCCAAATCTCCCCTCTTTTAGCTTAAAACCATTGTCCTTTGTCCTGTCAGTGGTATGGTCTTAATAAACAAAAACTTTAGCAGACAAGTCATGTCAGAGGCTCGGTCTCTATTTGCAGCCCTCTAAAGCAGCTGTGTTTTCAAGGTACTACTGAAAATAAGAAGCCAAGATGATGAATCTATTTAGGTGTTTGGAATGGGAGAAACTGGAGATGAAAACAGTCTTCAAGAATGAGTCAAAACCAGAACCAAGTGGTGCTCCATTTGGAATACCAGTCTCACCTCACAGATTTCTCTCACTTCCTCCCAGACACTAGAAGAAAAGAAAAAAAAAGAAGAAAAAAAAGGGAGAGAGAAAGAAGAATGACCAATGTAAAACATAATCTAAATCTTCCTAAAGAGATGGAGGAAAAGAAGTCTGTCCTTTCCATCAGAATGCTAAATACACTGCTGAGTTTGGTGTTTAAAACCATGTTAAGTTTTGATATAGGAAAGATAGTGAGACCTGCTGGACTATTTAGAAACAGCAATGAGGAGACAATTGGCATGGATGGTAACAGAGCAGAGGAAAGCTGGAGACCTGGGAACTCTGTGTTCTCATTTTTTGTCTGTTCCAGTCTTGCTCAGTGGCCAGGACTGCTCCCAGTGTCATCAGTCTACTCTGGGCTGAGATAGCTTCATTACCTCCTGTTGGAATGTTTGTCCTGTGAACCAGGAATGGGGCAAGTGAGAAGGGAACTGGAATGGAAAAAGCCCACTCTGTCAAATATGGAATCTAGCAGAGGTGTTCAAATCAGTTAAAACCTCTCCTGAGCTGATATTCAGATTGGAAAATCTTTTAAATTACTCCACCTTTAAAACTATAAGTTTCTGCACACAACTGGCCTTTCAACATTTATTTTCATGACTCGGTTTATCTTCGGAGCCTTCGTATCTGGTTGTTCTAGGGCTTTGTTTGTCTACCTGTACCACAAAATACAAATAACAAAACATAGGCAAGCTGCACTTGCTTCTTCAAGTCAGACCTGTATTTGTACCTGAAGATGAGCGCTGCATCTCTGAGCGTTTAATATCTTCTTGTTTCATAGGAACACCCCAAGTCTGATTACCGTAAGACTTGAACTCATCATTTACCCAGAGCTAATGAGAAGGATTATTAAAACATCCTGAAAATTATGAACAATTTGCATGGATATACTTTACCAATTGTTCTGCTTTTCCTCTGAAAGTCATGAAAAAAACAGAGCTTTCAGCGGTATATAAAGGGATTCTTTCATTAACTGCCC
The DNA here is from genome assembly GCA_016647715.1 of Pavo muticus. Lineage (NCBI taxonomy): Eukaryota > Metazoa > Chordata > Aves > Galliformes > Phasianidae > Pavo > Pavo muticus. Next base: position 2,537,789 of record JACDJE010000019.1, on the reverse strand, counting down.
AGTAATTGTCAATCTAAGGTAATTTGCATAACCAAATTAGAGCAATTGACTTCCCTTATATTTACCTTAAGCGCTTGAAACCGTAAGATAACTGTCTCACAATTTCATGGATATATATATGAAATTAATTAATAACCTATTCAAATTGGTATGATTTGCATATTTGAAGCTAATTAGTAGAGCAAGCTCTAGAATTTCAAAATCTTAGAATACATAGGAAATAAAGGGGAAAAAGCAGCTGGAAAATGCACTTGCTGTAAAAGTTACCTTGACACTATTAACTGGTTTTGGAATAGGCTTTTGTTCACACAGAGATGTTAATATTTACCCTGGGATCTGAGATCGTATGGAATCTATATGATGAATAAATATATACATCTTGCATTTGTATGTGCTAGCACTGCATGTAAATTGACCCACGTAGTTAGTGCTGGTAGAAAGGTAATGGCAGCTCCTCAGATTGCACTAAATAAAAATGTAGCTCCCCAGGGCAGGAGATCTTCTGCAGTGCTGCTGGAAGATTAGCCTGTTACATTGCTCTTCCCAAGGAAATCAGCAAGGTGTTCACCATTTGCCCCAGTAAAAGCAGCATCATATGCACCGATTCCCTGTTTTCCTGCAGGATGGTGCTCTTTTCTAACAGATGCTAAAACCACACCTCAGTGTATGGAAATGATCCCAAAAATCTCCATTGCTTCACCCAAATTACAGCTCTGTAGAGGTTTGATATTTTTCATTCACAAAATCTCCTTGTAATTCTAGCATTTTTTTCTATTTTTTTTTTTTTAATTAAAAATTACAAAGTTTCCAGTAAAACAACATGAAAACAGAAATAGTTGGGGAAAATGAAAACATTTGCTTCCGTAACTAAAAACAGTTCTGTCCAGGACTGATTTTTTCATAGTTACATAACATCTCTAATTGAAACAATAACTCTAATTGACATGAAAACTCATATTGACATGTGCAAGGATAAAGTGTCAGATTTTAACCTCACTAACATTTCTGAAATATTTTTTTCAACATTGCCCTGTTTCTGCAGGACGTTTCACTTTCAGTGTCACTATTCTTCTTAATAGAAAATGCTTTTGTAGCAAAGAAAATAACTCTGGCTAGTTCAACTCAAAATATTCCCACAAATTCTTGAAGAAATGAGCACTTAATGAAAGAATACAGCATTTGAACAGCTTGCCTGGCTTTAAAAAAAAATCTTTTCCTGCTAATAATTTGATTTTGCTGTAAGGTTGTGGGAATTGAGAATTATGCCATCTGCAATCCAGTAGTATTCACTGTCAGAGAAATAGCAGATACATTTCTGCCAGGTCTTATCATAACTTCACAGACTTTGGTGGCAGGTGGATCATCTCTGGAGTATTTGTGATTAAAACCACACACAGCAGTGGCAGAGAGATGACTCTGGAGGGGGTTGTGGTAACTCCCCAGTGTAATGGCAGGCTATCACCTGCCAGCAGCCAGGCTGATTTGGAACCCTGACTTTTCCTCTCCCTGCACAAGGACACACATTACTCAGCTTCCTCAGGTCTTTCAGCTTTTTGACACTACAGACACAAGAGAAACTCCAGTGGCACGGCTCTAATCACATCTCCATGGCACTGATAAATTCTAGATCTCTCCTTCTCCTATAGCCTAGTAAATTCTTGGTCTTCCTGAAGCTTGTGTCATCTTGACCACGTCTCAGCTTGTGTGACCCAGGTGTGAAATAAAAATCTTGAGAACAGTAGTGCTATTGGCTTGCAGCTGCCTTATTTGTGCCCTCTCCAGCCAATCAAGATTAAAGTGGCCAACAAGCTGAAACAATCCTTCCGTTCTTTCTCCCCCTCTGTAGCAACAAAATCAAAGCACTGTTGCCCACCTGGTATCCCTAATGAAACTACTTTCAATTTAATTCCCTTCTGAATCTTAATTATATTTGTACGGCGAGGTAATTTTCCCAGAATGTCTCTTTCCACCTTCATTTTGTGCCTAAGAATGTTACAGATGCAGTATGGCTGAAGTAGACCACAGTCTTGGAGGACTTCAAAATACAAGCCTTGAGCTCAAGAGGACCAGTATTCTAGAACTGTAAATGAAATACACAGCACTGCTGCCAGCTCAGGTGAACTCTGCATTGCAGATTCTCAGAGGCATCCTTCCTGGAATAAGTAATAAAAAACAAGTGGTGATTTATCACCCCCTTCATTATGGGAGAACCAGCGGATAAGTTTCCAGCAGATATGGCATCTTCGTGAGTAACTTTTCATTCTCTGATCATCAGCAGCAATCAAAGAACCAGCGGACGTTCATCACCAGCAACCAACTGCTGCGAGTGGTCTCTTAAGAGCTTCATACATAAGCTATGTTCTCCTCAGTGGAAAAATCCCATTAGTGACTGTTAGTCACAAAAGGTAATATAAGTATCTGACCAATTTGTTTTCGTGAGAAATACCAAGATGCAATCATGTCATGGTGCTGATGTCTTGGATTTCCTCTCGTCTCTTCAAACCTAAGGCTACCAGGCAAAATTAGAAAGTGGCCAGTACAGCACTGTGTTAACTGAGACAGCTCTACCTAACAAAGCACCAGTAACTATGTGCATCAAGCTGCTTACCGGTTCTTCCTATCAAGCCAGGCCAAAGGCTGGATTCTGCCTTGCAAAGGACTACAAAACTAGCTTCCTTCCTAGAAACAGAACATGGCTTGCTGGAAAGTAATAAGTTTCACTTTTCAAAGGCAGGGAGAAACTCAGCCTGGACTTCTTAGCACAGATTGGAGCTTCAGTGTATCCTATAGTGTAAAAAATGACTACCATCAACAGTACCAGTAATGGGAATGCCACCTGCCCATACTGTCATCCCAGCAATAATCAGGCTTCTATATAAGCACTGAAACTTACCTACCCAGCAGTTACGGAGCTTCCTTGGATTTACTATATGATGCACGATCCTAATGGAGTTCCCCTGTTTCTAGGTGCTAATTTCTCTGAATAATCCTTGTAGTTGTCAGAAAACCAGCCAAAAATAACCAGGTAGCTCAAAACTCTCAGGGTGGTCCTCTGTCTCTAGTGTTCCACGGGGACAAGGAGGGATTGATGCCTCTTCTTGGGATTTTTCTACTGAAGCTTTCATTTGAATTTATTAGCTCATCTTATTATTTTCTTCTAAGTCTCTGTGTATCAGAAAATATTCTAAGCCAGGACTCTTTCGAGGGTCTTCAATACTACCGTGATGGTAGAAAGCCTTTAGTCTTTTTGCTCACTTTTTGGCTTCTGTCTTTACAGCTCTTTAGGGCCAAGTCATCCTCTCTCAAAAACTTTCAGAATTTCAAGATGGTCAGCATTCTGTAGTACAGTATTGACTGTTAAACATTGCCCTTTAAACACTGAAACTGATTCTCCCAGAACGCAAATGTTATCGTCTCTCATTTTACCGAGCATGTTGGATTCAGCATCTGGAAAGCCCCTAAAGATAACATTCCTCTTACAAGCAATATTTCCTTAACTTGGTGGCGTGATCAGATATGACTCAAATGTGAGTCAGCATGTATGTTCAGGAGATTCTGACCCACTCCCACCTACCCAGGTGGAGCAGTATTGATTAACCAGAGAGCAGGACTGGCAGGAAGAACAGTTACCTTATTCTGAGCTGCGTCCTCTGAGATTTTAAGTATCTCTCTGTTGAGTACACATGCCTTCCTTCCTGGGAACCTTCTTGCCTGGGATCTTGAATCACAATGAGTACAAGCTGTGCCTTTTACTTTTGTGCTCATAGGAGCTTTAAGTGTGTATACGGGTGAGCAGCAGCTCAAGCAGTGTTTCCATGTGTGCTCTGACACACACTGAACATGGTTAAAATAATGTACATATGGGCAGCAAAGTTCTGAGGAATTTTCCAGACATGTTTCAGGGATCTCTCAGTCTTTATCCTGCTGAATCTTTGTGTTGACTTCTAGTACCTGCTTCTCTGTTTTTTGACCTTTTCTGCTTGCTGACATCTGCTACCTTTTTAAATATGTTAACATCAAGAATAAATTTAAAAAATAATAATAATAAAAGGAGTGGCCCAATCAGTTCAGTGCATTCATCCCCACTGAGTGTCTTTACATGGAAGCATCCTGCTTCAGATATATCTCTTGCCTCTCTTAACCTGCAGATTCCTTTTTGTATCACTCTTACTGTGTCTCTGGACTTGCTTGTGACTTATATCTGAGGTCTCTTTTCTGTGTGATGGAAGTTGCTCAGAACATCATCTCTTGGCTGATCTCACTGTTATTGTTGTTTCCCTTTCTGATTCAGCTATGTGCATAGTACTTGTCCCTCAAGTGACAAGAGCAAGGTAGAATAGAGCAAAGTTCTTTTGCAGGTTAGACCTTAAGCAGAGGAGGAGATGGCTTCAAGAGAGTACAGCCAAGGCTGCCTTTTGTTACATGGTGTTGCTTATCCAAAACCTCCTTCAAAGATAATAAACAGCTGAGGATTTGCTGTTATACATTGTTCTGAGACATGCAGAAATGAAATCTTGTCCACTTCAACTGGGCATTCAACATTGACTTTAATTCCAAGTACCTATCATCATGTCTCCATCCTTCATTCTCAGGTGCCAGGTGCTTGTCTTTGTCCTTAAATTGGCCTGCTCTCATCATTTGCAAGGTTACAGATTCTCAGACAATCTAGCAATAGCTTTATGCATTATCATTAGGAATGGCCACACTTTAAAAGTTACAGTAACAGGTTCTCAGGTATCCCTGCTCGGGTCCATATGGTGACTCTTTGGCATCCCTGGAAAATGGTAGTATTTGTTTCCCCTCTCAAGCTGCCCCTATATACCTAAGCACAAAATACTGTAGAGTACGAGCATATCAAGAGCCTCAGCCCATTTTGCTAGAGTCTGTACAGATATCACCTGCCAGCATTAATGGAAACTTTCCTGTGCTGCTTTTGAGTGTTATTTTAAGTAGAGATACTCTAGGTTCCATATTTGACTCCATCTTAAAACATAGGCCAGTTACTTAAGGGAATAGAAGAGGAGTAAGACAAACTCTGCTCCACTATCTTAGTGACAAGGATACTCAGAGCCTCTGGTTCCTAGTTCTCCAACATGATGCCAGCTTCCTCTAAGTTGAGCATCCCATATCAACAGTGCCATCTTAGCTTGTTACAGTCATATCCTTTTACAAAGATTTTTTACTGTTACATAACTATTTTCCTTGCTTTCTGATGAAGCACTAAAAATATCAAACTGACAATTAAGGTACATTATTACACAGTAACTTACAAGGCTTCTTCAGACAGACAGTCAGAGATACACCGCCACTGTCAGCCAGGAAGGATGGAAAATACTGAAAGGTGCTGAACATTTTTTTTACCTCCTTCAGCCAGTTTGGAGGAGCTTTGTACCTTCTACCAGGAAAGCAGTAACCAGAAGAATAAGGCTCCTCCTGTTGTTAGAAAAGATGATTTGCAAAACCGATAGAAGGAGGAAAGGGGGTGGTACAGAGAAAAGCACTGCTGGAAAGGAGAGATTTGCCCAGCAACACAAAATCAAAATCTCTGCCTGGGCTGTAAGAAAGTCCCCATGGGCACTGCTCCCTTATTTGGCATTCAAGCCGACTTTTGCCTGTATGTGATCTGAAAACACAAGCAAACGTGAAAGAGGAGGAGAAAAACAATGAAAGCTGTCCCTACAAAACCAATGAGTTAACCCAAAAGAATATTGCATGATCAGGTATAGCTTGGCTTTTTAATTCATCTCATTTGCCTACATCACCAAATAGTCTGAGCATCCAAAATACAGCGTTTATTTAGGTAATACAGTGACAGTTTTGTTAGTACAGTGTCCTTGGAGGGCAGGAGCACACTGCTTGGCACTAGAGGTGAATTTTGCCATTGGCATAGAAAGTCCATCAGTTTCAGCTTTGGTAGCATAGTTAAGGGAAGCAATGTAAGACAGGCTTGGCATATGGGGTATATGGCAGAGATTTGAATCTGAAGTGTTACACTGCCCTTGCACCAAAGGATTCCTGATAACATTGCCTTTATTTAATTTTTAACATTGCTTCTTACATGGAAGGGTATTTGCTGCCTTGAGTGTTTCTTAGAATTGCTTTCAGTATTGGAAATGGCCCCAGGAGTTAATCAAGAAGTGTCAGGAAGAGTGTTTGCAGCAACTACACTCTTCCAAGGAGGACTGGGGCTCAGGTCAGCTGAGCTTGGCCTCAAAGGATGCATCCGATGGGTCCTGGAGCTTTGCTGTGAGGTGGGTGAAGGGTACAGCAAGCTAACCAGCCTTACCAATCCGCTTTCCACAGCTGGCAGTAGGCATTTAGGGTTGTCAAGAGCTGATTGCACTGTCCCAGCCCATTTTCTTAGTAAGAACAACGTAATCATCCAGAACTATGTGTAGGGGAATGGGGATATATAAATAGAGAACTTTGCTTTAGCACTGGGATGTTGTGGATTTACAGTTAGACTGATGCACTAGAAGCTGGCTGCTCCGTGTGCAGTCATTGCTGGATCTGGGCTGAGGAACTGAATCTAGCCTTGTACCCAACTTGGCTGTGGTGATGCAAGAAACATTTTAACAATATCTATACCTTGCCTGCCTGGATTCCGGGATGTCTAGCACTGAGAAAACAACAGGTCAAATTCACATGTGGTGTTAGTGGATACAGCTCACATTGCTGAATTCAATGGGAGTTGTACCTACTTCTGCCATGGCCAGCTTTGATCCTGGACATCCTAAGGAACGAGCCCAGCCTCTTGTGCATTACTTTCACACTCCTTTTTGCCCTCTTCTGCCATTTTGTTGCTCCTGTGTTAGCCAAGACCTAGTTTTCTAGGGCTCTTGATTGAAGACTTATTACAGCTTATTTCTGTCTGCCTTTCTTTAAAGCCAGCTGAAAATACCCAATGCTCTTCCTCTATGGTAAGACCGAAAATACAGACCACCCTCCCAGCTTCTGTGACACTCTTTCTAACACACTCCTTTATTCTCTTTCCCCTGATCACAAGTTCTCTCTCCAAGCCCAGCCTAGTTATTTGTGCATGAAGCTGCCATGTTGTGTATTGGTGTGAGTCTGGTGTTCACATGAGCTGTGAATATGCTGCACATGTGTATTTCTTGTGCATCCTGAGCTTTCCTTTGGTCAAGTTAACTGTCGTTCTGCCTTCTAATGAATCACTAAGAGAGAACACGACCTGTTCAGATTTCTTGTTAGCAATGAAGTACATCACTACCAACGTGATGAGTTTGCAATGAGATTTCATGTTCAATTTTACAGATTGGAAAGGAGCGAGACTCTGAAGCTCCTCTTCAGTGAGGTGTTGTTGCTGTAACATATGAGTTTATAGTATGTACAAATAAGAATGAACCATGCAATGGTGCACATAAATTATACTGCTTTGGTGTACAAGGAAGTTCCTACACTGCACCAGCAGAGCTTCAGTGACTCCATTCTCTGATTGCCACTCTGAAGAACTTTCCTCCTCTGACAAAGACGTGCCTTCAAAAGTCTGGATGGCTGCTAGGAAAGAGTAAGCAAGTCTACTCAGACACTACATGCTAATGTGCAGCCACCTTGTTTCAAAATGACCATAATCTCCTGAGGCATCACTGATTAATTTTGGTTGAGTGCGTTGATGTCACTGAGAGTTACAGAGATCTGTGTCAGGGATGAATTTCACAGAATCACAGAATTGCAGGGTTGGAAGGGACCTCAAGCGATCGTCGAGTCCAACCTCCCTCCTAAAGCAGTACCCTACAATAGGTTGCACAGGTAGCGGTCCAGATGGGTCTGGAATATCTCCATAGAAGGAGACTCCACAGCCTCTCTGGGCAGCCTGTTCCAGTGCTCTGTCACCGTTACCATAAAGTTCTTCTGCATTTATTCCATGCTGTCCACTTTTTAGACCTTCTCTACCTTGGGATCTAAGGAGGGCAGGGACAGTTTTCTGCTTTCGTCCCCTGTCTCCTCTCAACAAGGAAAGACAAAGCAATGTCTGTCTAGACCCATGTCCCATCATGCTGCCATCCAAAGGGCCAAGCCCAGAAGGAGCAGCAGCAGCAGGTAGAATGAGAAAACCTTTCTTTTTTTGTCACAACCAAAGCAGTAGTGATGTCCACACTACTTTGAAATTTAAACCTCAACTCTCTTTAGGTAGTACTGGAATTTAGCTCCTTAGGGAAAGTGGAAAGGAGGCCATAGGGCTTCTGTAGGACTAGGGGATGTACACAACCTCACAGCTAGCCCTCTGGGACTGTAGTTCTGAAGTCATTCAATGCCAAGATTTTTGATTTCTTGGCAGCTATATCCCCTCCTTCACCTCAGAGCCATTCCCTCCTATTCACTGAAGCCCCCAGGCTGTTGCTCAAGTCAGAACACAGGAATGGTGAGATTTAGGGAGCACTCAGCCATATCCATGGCACAGCCCATTCCCCCCCATCTTTTTCACCCTGTTACTGTGTGGGCAGCCAGCATCAGCCTTTGCTGCAGACTGGAGGAGGCTGCCCAGAATACCCACTGGTGATTCACACGGATAGACAGACAGACTGCAGCTGTACTGCAGTCCTGAGGCACTGCAGGCACACAGCAGCAGACAGGGCTGAGAGGCAGCTGGGCAGATGCAGCCAAACACAAACTGGCACGTCCCAGGTGGGAAACAGGAGATGCTCACAGCATCTTCATCTGCACATGTGGAGTTTTAATCCCAGAAATGCATATATGAGAGGTTTCTGTGCCTCAGGTTTTATCAGAAATAGAGACAGATGCAGCTTTTGCTGCCCTGTGACAGGAAATCCCAAGGGTCTGTTCTCTCTTGGTTTACACAGTGGTGAGTAGTTAACAGCGAGGGTGATCTGCACTGTTTCTTCCTCCAAAATGTTGCTCTTTTGGTGTTTAGACTCCAACTTTGCAGGATAGGTGTGGACAGAAAAGGGGTCTCTGGGCCCTTCATTGCAAACCAGGTGGCAGGGCAACAGTGTTATCTCCACATGTGACAGGAGATTACATTCCCACAGTGCTTCTAGTGGAAACCAGCAGCTCCGCAGTTGGCGTGAAGTCTTTTAGGGGGTTAATGATCTGGGAAACATTGCACTGCTGTGCCTTGAGCTAGGCAGCAAGGCCTCCGCAGGTGAGCCTGCTGGTATCTGGGCAGTCAGAAGAAGATTGCCTTCACATGTGTGAAGTCTTAGGAATGTCAGAGCCCGTTACGGGCCCAGGGGAAAATGCTTAGGGACAAAGCAGATGCTGTGAGAAAAAAAGAAATGGGCCAGAACAAAAAAAAAAAAAAAAAAAAAAAAAAAAAAAAAAAAAAAAAAAAAAAAAAAAAAAAAAAAAAAAAAAAAAAAAAAAAAAAAAAAAAAAAAAGGCTATTTAAAAACACCACACGCTTGAACAGTAGCAGAGAAGCCAAAATAAAACATAAGAAAAAAAAAAATGGAAAGCAAAAAGGCAGATCACAGACTGTGGGAAGTACAACAGGGTCGTGAGAAATGCGCAAGGCCCAAATGCAGAGCAGCGAGTGCAGCTCAGCCCCAGCAGCACGGCCGCAGCAGGGCCACCATTGATATGCGTAGTTCCAGCATCCGGTTCTGGACCCCAGGGCAGACCTGGGACCTGCTGTTTCCCAGCAGAGCAAATGGCACGTGGCCAGTGCCCACAGCACTCCATAGAGCTGCTGGCTGAGGGGCTCACTGGGATCAACCATCTGAGGCAGGTCCATAGAGGAAGTATCTCTCTTCTCCAGTAAAATATCACAGGAGAATTGCATCCTGGTACTGTTAAAGGGAATGTAATGAGGGGAGCATCATCAGTCCCTGATCCCTAAAGTCCAGGCAAGCTGAAAGGAGAGGCTGATGGCCTAGGAAGCCTCGTAGATAGCCTCACCACCATGGGAGAGAAGGCCTATCCATGGTGTGCCGGGGCATTGCAAGCCCAGGGAGCATTACCAGGATAAGGAACAGTGCAGTGAGCTCTCAGCGTAGCGTGCTCTGTGGCCCAGGGCCCTTGTTTCTCTCGTGCTGTTGTAACTCCTGCCTCTGTGACAATGGCTTCCAGAACGCAGAGGAAAACTCTCGCATCTCAATCACCTTCTTCCGACTCTTCCGCGTGATGCGTCTTGTGAAGCTGCTGAGCCGAGGGGAGGGCATCCGGACACTGCTTTGGACCTTCATCAAGTCCTTCCAGGTATTCCTTCACTTTTTTCTATAGGACATAGCCCTTCTGTTTTTCCCCCTTGGCTGCCCCACAGGGTGGGTTTCACCCCCAGTGCCTGAGCCAAAGAATGCTCATCAGAGCAGCATGCACAGGCAGCACGCAGCACAAAGGAGCCTCAGGCAAACAGGGCTCACAGTGAATGGCTGCCTGGGTATGAGTTTCATCTTTAAAGCATGAGTAATTGCTTGAGACCTTCCTGAACCGCCTTGATGGTTCTCTTCAACTCAATTACTGTCTGTCTGTAGCAGTTCAATTTTTTATTTTTTTTTCCCCCAATTTTTGCTGTATTTTATAACTGTTGCTTTGAGTGAAACTCGCAGGGGAAGGCAAGGGTCTCAATTAGATTTCCCTTGAGCCTTGTTTTGAGGATTCCAGTGAATATTAGGGGTGTGGCCCCCCATGCTTTCATCCAGAAAGAATTTCACCTTTTCAGCCCTAAACCTTTGGCCTTGGTAACAGTGACAAGTTATTGGATCACTGCTGCTTTCACCCTGCAGACAGGTGCATTTCAGTGGTAGGTGAAGTACCAGAGGAGAGAGTGGAGGCAAAGGAAACCAGACAGGTTAAGAATCGTCACCCCTGGTGGTGAAACAAACACCAACAGAGAGCTTATTGCTAGAAAAACAGCTTCCAACACAGCTGCTAATCTAGCATAGAAGAACGTTTGTCAGAGATGAAGCATGGCATGTTCCTGCCTTATGTGAGTGCTTGATGTGGATGTGGTGGGCCAGCACAACCTGGCTGATAGCTGGGGCAGAGCTGGAGAAAGTATCAGGTTATTACTTGAGCTAATCCAGCTGGAACCATTTTGTCTGCATGCACAGGAATGAGGTTCCCTAGGCACCACTCAGTGTCCTTGATGGATGGAACAGTCACACTTTTGCAATTCCTGGTCCCCCGCCCCTTGCCTCCATGCTCCTCCAGCCTCCTTTGTAATATCTTGCTCTTACCCTGTGCTCAGTGTGCCAAGGCTCTTGGCTGGAGAGGATGGCATGGATGGGAAAGGGAGTGCCTGGTGCTTCAGTGACCTTTAGATCTCTGTGACTGGAGAGTCACTTTTAGACAGGGTTGAAGGGTGATGGGAGAAAGTACCAGGGGAGGTATCTTCCACAGCAGGGAAAAACAAAACAAAACAAAACACTGAACAAGTTTTTTTCTCCTTTAAAGCCCTTTGCTGTTTATAATTACTATATACATAGTATTCTCTGCTTGGAGCTCCTCCTCTTGAAACTACTTTATAGCTAAGAATAAACACTGCGCAGAGCTCCCAGCTCAGCCACTCCCACTGTCACAATCTGGGATCTCTGCAGATTTTGTCTGGCACAAGCTCTTCCCCGTGTCCCCACATGCTTCCAGGAAGTGTTGTTGTTCACACGGGGCAGCCTCAAAAGCAGCAAACTCATGCAGGAGTTCAGATCCCATCATGACCACAATGCACCCTGTGTGTACGATGCCATATATATAGCCCAGGGCACTGGTCAGAGGAGTGCCTGGTGGGAAAATGCTTGGCGGGGTTTCCGCCAGCAGAGATAGCAGCACAGAGCAGGCTGGTGGGTGGGAGGAGTAGGAAGCGAGAGGGGTGCTGAGGGCAAGGCAAGGCCGTGGGAAGCAGAAGGACAAAGTGGTAAATCCAGGGAAAGACAGAGCTGGGGGAGGACAGAGCCACTGGGAGGGGAATATGGAAGACGGGGAATTCCCATGGGGAGTAATGGACAGAGATGAGTGGGAAGGTGCGTCAATGGGATGAGCAGAAAAACGTGGAAAAAGGTTAAGGGCCAGGTGGGAAGACGTTCTTCCAAGCGCCATGTGAAAGATGGAACTGGTAAGGTTACGCCCATGTAGTCCTATCTGGACACTCTCCTGGGAGTTCTTCTGAGGTCTTATTTGAATCAAATCCCAACCGAATGATCCCAACATGTGGGGAGCCCCGTTCTGAGCCAGTGTATCTCCGATGGCACTGTGGGGTAACCGTGCAGATTTGTCTGACACCATCAAGCACAGAGGTATCTGTCTCTGAGCCTCAAGATGATGGTTACAGACATTGTTCAAAGGTTTAACTTACAGCTATTTTAATATTCAGATCTCTTTGAGATTATTTCTGCAGGTCTTCATCACATCTCCATGGCGGTCAGTGAAAATTCCTCGGTTCTTCCTGTAAGATTGAGCCCTACTGAATTGAGACATAAACTTGAAATGTATAAATAATTTCATGTTAAAAAATAATAATAAGAAGAATATTGTAGGCTTTTTATACTCCATAAAATGAGGTGTTCAGAATCCTGACCAGGAGCTGTACTGACATTTTCAGGATAAATACATCTGCCTGTTGCCTTTGAAGTAAGGTCTGGAAATCTCTGGCCTGAGCACTACATATTTCTAAAGCAACAGGGTAGAAAGTGCCTTCTCAAAGACCCAGAACTGTGAGGCCCTGAGCTGTGCCCTTGATTCCTGCTAGCGGTGGAGGAAACTGAGAGCACTCAACACTTTGCTGATTGCATAGGCCTCTTCCTTACGAGGCAGCTCTGCATATCAGGGCTCTGCATTTCCTCTTCAGCAGCAGACACATAGGGCATGGCAGACACCATCACAGGCACCTAACACTGAGCCGGGAGCAAAGCTCTGGCTGCTTTAGGTACTTAGGATGGGATTGGCCATTGTAGGAGAGACCTTGAAGTTGGGTCTGGGCAGCTGTTGCATTTTTTCTTTCACCAGACTGGGTACTGAAAATAAATAAATACATAAAAACAATTGGAGGACATTGCCATTCGGGACAGAACAATACCAGTTACAGTAGTTTTCTCCTGCCTGTAGACAGCTGTGGAGGCTGTTTATGCCCTGGCTTCCCCCCCGCTCAGCCAAGGGCAGGACTGTCTCAAAAGGGGCAGAGCTGCAGCATCCCCGAGAAGTAGCGGAGTCAGAGCCCGGCTGGGCTGGGAGGGAACATGGGTAGCAAATGCGGGCCTGTGCCGGCATCTAGTGGCCACCTGGAGAGTTACAGCCTCTGCCCGGTTTTCCCAAGCTTCCAGTGTGCCAGGCGCGGTGGAGACACGTCTCTTTTTTTCTCATTTCTAGGCTCTCCCCTATGTGGCTCTTCTAATAGTGATGCTGTTCTTCATCTACGCCGTGATCGGGATGCAGGTAAGTCATGCTAATGAGCTCAACTGCATCTTTCTCCTCCTCTTAGAGGTTTGAGGACTGACCTGTAAGGTCACTAGGTCAACATGTAGTTGTAGAGGCTTACACGAATGTTTTCCCCAAGCAAGGTAAGAAGGCAGCTAACCTTGATTGGAAAGCATTGTCTGCCTGTGCACTTCCAAAAGAAGTAAGTACAACCCACTCCAGCAAAGCCAAAAAAATGACCCATTTAATGACAAAACACAATATAAAATCAATAAAAGGAGTGTGCCAGCCCTCCATACTCCCAAAGGAATACCCAGAAACTCTGGCAAAGGTGAATTACTGCCTTGCTCATTGGTTCAAAAGAGTTGTTTCAGTGGGCTCATGGCCATGCTGCACTGAGCAAACCCCATTTTTCTCTCCCATCACTTTCATGCTGGCCTAACTCCACTGGCTCATAAAGAGCAACTTCTGATTTACACCCGTGAAGGCAAATATGGGATCAGAACCAATGTACCGACTCTGTGTTTGTGCCAGTGCTTCAGGAAGCTGCATCAATACAATATCCTATTCAGCTTGCAAAATGAACTTGGAACCAGCCTGAGCATTCATCTGTGCAAGGAACTGATGTTGCATACAGACCATTGAAGACAGCATGTGATAGAAGCACGGTCTGTGGCAGTCCCAGCCTCATTTGCTGTGCTTCTTTTCAAACTAAGCTTCACTTTCCACTTCTGTGTTAATCAAAGATCTCAGACAAGTCGGCCATCTGGGACCAGAGACCATAGCATAGAAAGGCAAGGCATAATTACTTCCAGAGGTCTTTAACCACGACAGGCTTCTTGGTTTCACAATGAAGACAGAATTTGTAACAAAATTCATCTCACCTTTCTGACCTTATTTTAATTTGTTTCCTGTTACTATAATCACATCTTTTCACATGCTCCATCCACCCTCCCCCAACATGAAAAATAAAACCAATCATATCTTGAATTATCATAGGTTATCTTAATTGCCCCCAGCAATTACAGCTGTCATTTCATATACTGGGCTCATACTTTAAATGTGCCAGTTTTGCCTTTAATGCCTAACTAGCTCAAATGGACAAGATCTTTACAAGATTACCTGTGCTAAACAGAAAATCACTTGAGAGCATTACACTATGTTATGTAGCTACATAAAGCATTACAAATGGCTTCCCTGCACTTACCCAGATGGGGCTTATGATGATCATGGCACTGCCAGGGCTAGATAGATTATTCTGTAATTGTATCCCCTCTTCTGTCAGCTAGTTCTAAGCTGGCTGTTTAATCCTTAGCAAACATTCGTGCCTCTGTTTTAATCATCTCAGCAGCCTGAAGATCATACATTTCTCTTTCACATTGATCTAGATTACTGGATCGCTTTCTGTCCTCCTGTCTTTCAATAGAAAAGAAAGCTCTTCTTTTGCCCTCTTTGTTTTTAACCTGCTGACCTGCTACCACCATTTTTTGTCATAATGGCATTTCAGACATTTCATGTGCTGCTCTCTTGAACCCTCTGACAGGTAGAGTTCTCTCACACTCAGGGACCCATAGTAAGGAGAATCCTTCCTCACTCCCTTGAGCAGCTTCCTTAAAGCCTACGGCACCAGATCTGAAGAAAATGTAAGAATTCCCCACCTAAACAAGACCTACCACGTTATCTCAGCTACTCACCTGACTAGGAGTGTAACAACATTCAAGCCTTGCTATCTGATGTGGACAAGTGGAAAAACACAAATTGATGCTGACAGAGGCAGCCACTGCTATAATGGCATGGGAGGCACAGGCTGTGGGAGAGGAACCTCTACCTGCAGCTCTTCACAGCTGACCCATGCAAAGCTGCCATGGAGGCTGGTGCTGGTGCATCATGTGTGAGGGAAGGTGCTGGGAAGAGCGGAAAAATCTAGCTTCCAGCATGGGAAGTTCCCTTGCCTACGCTTGCCTGAAACAAAAAATATGGGCTGCCTCAGCTCAAGCTGCCTCTGAGCATTTAAGCTGTTCTCCTGCTCCTCCTCAGCACAGCTGGGGCTGTCACTGCCACCCACAGCATGGGGACAGCCGGGGCTGTCCCCAGGCCTGCGCATCCACCAGGATCCCCTGCTGAAAGGCTGCCATGAGCAGGTCCTCCTCCCCTCTGGCACAGCCCTTCTGTCATTGTCCCTGCACGTCTCAGGGTGCTAATTATCAGTGACATGTGCTTGAAAAGGAGCTCCGTGTTCTCTCAGAGCTGCTCTGTTCCTGCTGCTCATCTTGGCTATGAGATTACAGCTCTCAACCCTTGAGGCTCTGCCATGCTGCTATCAATGGGCAATAAATAGTCCTGGCCAACGGTGCTGTGCAGACCTTGCTCCCAAGCAGGGTTTGTCAGGCTCTTAATCCTAGTGCCCACAGGTACAAAAGTGTCAGACTTTCTCAAAGAAGCCTGCGACTCTCCTGCACCAGGGACTTGGCATCTGGCAGTGGGCTCCTAAAAGCTGCACCAAGTGTTGCAGGCTTCGTGCTGCGGCTGAACGAATGAACTGGTACAGTGATGGTTGGCTGGGCATGGGAGGAAGCTGTCAGCCATCCTTCATGGCTCTAAGGAAAGGGCTGTCAGATCACCATTACAATTTGGAGCAGCTCAAGTGCAGTGCATGGAGAGCCCCAAGGAGTATGAAATAGCAAGCAGAATTTTTCTTCTGCAGTGACTTAAATTGTTACAATCATCACTTTGTACCTGAGAGCAAGTTCCCTGCAAGGGCTGTAATTCTTCAGTTGCCTTCTCTGCAAAAGCATTACTGCTGCAGACCACCTAAAACAGCACATGAGACTCTGGTCTGCTTCATTTCTGTCTCAAAGAGCCACTGCTTTCATTTACATCACGAGGCTTTTAAGCTAGATCTTCCCTGTCATACACCTCCCATGTGTACTTCTTTTAGGCGCTTCCACTGCTCCATTCCCTTTTTCTCTAGAAAAATCCAGTCATCATCTTCACACTGCTGCATTCTGAAGGGTCCTGAGACACCTCCTGGTGACAAGCATGGTTACCAGGAGGGCAGGCATTTGGATAATTTCCAGACTCAACATACTTTACACTGTTTGGGGAAGATGCAAAGCACTTCACAGACTTGGAATTTCATGGAACTTCAAGGACCTCCCCTTATGAGTGCCTGTTAACATAAGGCCCCATATCACCTATTCACAGTATATAAAATAAGGAAGTATATCTTGTTTAATATGAGTGTTATTCTGGTAATTAAGTACAAGCAAGAGAAGCAACAGCAAATATGAAAGACCAGTGGAAATGTTTGAGAGAAGGGCAGATTCTGTTAAATGTCAGCTCTCCAGAGTCAGGGGGAGGCCAAGAGCTGCAGGAAACAGGAGGTTTGGGGGTTTTACAACGCTAACCTGAAAAGACCTCTGCTTTCTGCCAGGTATTTGGTAAAATTGCACTGAACGATACCACAGAAATCAACCGCAACAACAACTTCCAGACCTTCCCCCAAGCAGTGCTGCTGCTTTTCAGGTGGGTGTCTGACAGCTCTGGATTGTGTCAGTCCGGGAGTGTGATTTCTCTGCTCTTGGGCACAGTTTATCTCCTTCCAACACATCATGCTCACAAGGTGAGTAGAAACATGTTGTCCCTTGGCGGGAGAACCTAGGAGCTGTGCCAGATGAAATGACTGCTCTGCTAAGCCTCGTGCCCTGCCACCTGCCACTGGTCAGCACTCAGTGCCCAGGGAGGGAAGCAGCTCCTCCTGCTCAGAAGAATGGCAGACAGCTGTTCAGTTCTCTCACACCATGATACTCACCACGAACTCCTCCTTCTTTCAAATCAAGCCAATATGACTCTAGCTTGTTTTAGCAGGGAAAGGGGGATGAAGCCCCAGGCATGCTTTGGCATGGCCATGCCTAGCTCTGTTTGCGCATCATCTGCTCCAGCTGTGGCCAGGTGTGCTAGGCCTAGGGAGGAGCGCTGAAGGTGGGGAGAGAAGGATGGGGAGTTCGTCTAAATGCAACTCTGTCTTTGTTTTCATGGAGGTTTTTCATGTAGTAAATAGCCGTGTCACATACATCTCAGCAGAATGTGAAATCCCAGACATTGGCCTCACCTGCTTGTAGCTGACTCTGGGAGAGCAGGAGAAGGCTGCTAACGTGCAGCTCCCTCCCATATCAAGGGTTACTGCTGTCTTCCCTTACTCTTTGCTGTACCCAGGTGTGCCACCGGTGAGGCCTGGCAGGAAATCATGCTGGCTTGTCTCCCAGACAAGAAGTGCGACCCAGAGTCAGAGCCGGCCAACTCCACCGAGGCCGACCACTCCTGTGGCAGCAGCTTCGCTGTCTTCTACTTCATAAGCTTCTACATGCTCTGTGCCTTCCTGGTGAGTTGGTCAAAGCACTTGTAACTTGCCCCAGTCAGACTGACCTTTGCCTCCACGAGCCTCAGCGCTGCACAGCAGAAGGATAGCTTCAAAGATGGGAAATTTCCTTGTGGGGCTTTTCCCCGTAGCACTCTTGCCATGACAATTCCTTCTTGGGCCCTGCAGGTCCCACCTCTCCCTGCAGCCTGGGGGATGATCTGCTTCCACCCCAGCTCTTTGTGCACAGCAAAGGAGCCCTCTTCCCTCTACCCCTGTATGAGAAAACCAAATTAGCATGTTGTGGGCTGTGCTGAGGCTAGCAACGCCTCAGCCACACTTCCCACCTTCCCTCCTACCTTCCTTCTGGCTGCTGAGCAGGTTTTTTCTCCCCTGCCAGCAGCAATGACTGTGAGAATACACATACCCCACTTGCATCTGCTCCATGTTGACAATATGGCATTGCTCAGAGTGACAGCACATGTTCTGCAGCGCACATCAGTGCGCAAAACTCTCCCAGTGAACAGCAGCAAGATTTTTTAAATGTTGGTCTGGGGCCAAGAGAAAGGAATTTTATCTCAGCCTCACAACCCATAGAGGATAAATTCCAGGTTCTCTACCACTACCCCATTCTGAGTAAGAGGAAGAGGAGAAAAGACAGAGGTAAACAAAAAGCCCTCACTGCATGCCTACAGCACACTTGGGCCTCATCCATCCAGTTGCTGAATGCTGACCAGCTGAGGATATCCTGTCTTGGGGATCTTCCTGTTTAAAATGTGGGGCTTACATGCAGGAATAGAGAGAAACCACCCCAAATGACCTCCTAGATTTACAAGTCCAAACCTGGACTTTGAATTGAGAATGTGGTAAAGTCTACTGTTACCTATCTCATACACCAAGTCATCTTTGTCCTTGTTTGCAGATCATCAATCTTTTTGTAGCTGTTATAATGGATAACTTCGATTACCTGACACGGGACTGGTCCATTTTAGGACCACACCACCTAGATGAGTTTAAAAGGATCTGGGCAGAGTATGACCCTGAAGCCAAGTAAGTAACCCAGCCTGGATAGCAGAGCTCCTCAGGAGAACAGGCCTGTTGTTTCCTGTTCTCCAGACCCAGTGCAGTAAGTGCAACATCCCTTCCTAAGGAGCCCTTTTTTTCTGCAAGAATCTTAAAACAGATCCCTCCTTAAGGTATTGCTGGTAAATCCACAGGCCAGCAATGCAGTGATACATATAAAAATCTATGCATCTGAGCTGCACCATAACCTGGCAGGACATTGCTTTGCTTTCAGTCAAGGGGAGATATAGACCGCTTAGTGAGGGGATACTAGAAAATTAAAGAGAAAGTTTGAGAGTTGTTTTACTGTTGTATGTGTTTGGGATATTGAATCCAAGCTGTGACCCTTCTATTCGACTTTCTACTCACAGAAGAGCTGCTGTGCTCAAATCTCCACTTTGTCATGTGTCATATAGGCCCATCAAAACTGGTAGCTTCACATGACTGTGTTACATGATCTGCAGGGTTGTATCAGCAGACTTGCAGGGATTTAAAGTTACACAAGAACAACTCACACGAGAGCTTAACTGACATTCAGTATTACATGCTCTGCTTGACACATGCTTAGGCTTAAAGTGGGTTTAGATCCCTGTTGCATAACAATGCAGTTGACAATTGTAATTGCAAAGTCCCTTCCATAATGCAAAATCCATGGAAAGAGATCTTAGAATGAATGAAAAGCAGATCTCTTCAGTTTTGGATGTGGAGACATAATGTCAAGATTAATCTGGGCTCAGGCTCTGCAGTATGTGAGGCCATGTCACATTATCAGAGCGATACTTAAATTGAAACACCTCTTCCCATCCAGGGTGATTGTCCAAAGAGAATTTCAATATTGTTAGGGGGCAAGCATAGCATTCTAATTAATATGCTATTAGCTTACAAAACAGATGCTATTATTTGTGATTGTTTGAAGGCAAGACTGCAGCAGCTGAAGCCATAAAACAGATAACCCCTCACCAAATAGTATTCTGTTCATTGCTGTCTATAGGTGTGCTCTTTTTAACTCTTCCCCCTCAATGTCCCATGGTTGAACCTCCCCTCCTGCCTCCCTGAGAGAATTCTTCTTTTGAAATACCATTTACAAAACTTAAATCCAACTGCTGCTGTCTCAGTTGAGGCACTTAAGGACTTTGTTTTGCACTGTCCCCGGTGACAGCCCAAGGCATAAACAAGCATCAAAAGACAGTGGCTCATGGTATGGGAGGGAAAGCTCAAGAAAAAGAGAGACCCTTTGCACCTCTGCAACTGCTGTAGCCTTACAGCCAGGAGGCAAACAAGCAGTCACAGATTTAGAGCAGGTCAGTGGTGTGGGGAGAACACCAAATTGTCTGTGCGCTAGGGAACTGCAGCTTTCAAAACACTGAAGTCAATTCTTGCAAGTATTGACTTGTATATCACTGACATCTGTGTGCTCTGTATTGGTGGGAATTTTGTGAGTGTTGGGCAAATCCTGAGGAATGCACCAAATACAAGAGGCCTGAAATAATAGCTTCAGCTGTTCCCAAGTTACAGGGGGTGGCAGACCTGGGAAGATCTCAGTGGTACTTCTAGCAGCATCTGCACAGGGTTCAGCAGATCACCTGTGGTAAGGATGTGACCTTCAATATGCTTTCTTCCTTAGGGGACGGATCAAGCACTTAGATGTGGTGACATTGCTCCGGAGGATTCAGCCTCCA
This sequence comes from Pavo muticus, assembly GCA_016647715.1. Lineage (NCBI taxonomy): Eukaryota > Metazoa > Chordata > Aves > Galliformes > Phasianidae > Pavo > Pavo muticus. The sequence goes on along the minus strand of JACDJE010000019.1, from coordinate 2,517,362 downwards.
CTGGGCTTCGGGAAGCTTTGCCCTCACCGAGTGGCTTGCAAAGTAAGGCACACAGCAGCTTGGAGAAGGCTGCGAGTCACGTGCAGTTGTAGCATCAAACACACGTACCAAGGACAGATTTTCTGTCTGACTCGTTTCTTTGGTTGTGTGACTCCAGCTTTGGAAAAGATTCTCTCTAGTGAATACTGACATGTTTCTAACCTTTATGCTTCCTTCCCTTGAAGCTGCTTGCAAGTCCCATTGTTTGTATCTCAATCTCAGAGCACAATTCAAAGGCCAAGGCATATATACAGAAATACCATTGCATGAAAGTGGCGTTAGAGCTCAAACAAAATCAAACCCTTAAAGCATTAAGAGCTCAAACCAAGTCCCTGGTGTTATCTCTTGTCCCAAGGCAGAAGTAAGGATGGAGGATCTGGTAAAGTCTACATCTTGCCTCAGATATATGTCCTTGGTCTCTATGAAGTTCACCCTGCAGCTGCAACAGTACTCGGCACCCACTCTCTGTCCTACATGGCCTTACAGTAAGACCACAAGGTGGGCACAGCCCTGCTTTAAAAAAGAGAAGGAAAACGATTCCGTAAAGCAGACCATCTTTCAGGTCCAGTTAATCCCATTTATTTGTTCCAGTCTGTCACCTATGTCAGTGAAGGCTTCTAACCCTATGTTTACATACACTTGCACTGGGCAGATATTTAGTGCAGATGAGTCTGTAAGTGCCTCATGAGGTATGAAAAATCAAGTTTGCTCAAATGCCTACTGGCCACTGGGGAAGCAAAGGGAAGAAAGTGATATCCACATTGAAGAAAACAGAGTATCCAGCAGCAGGAAAGAGATCCCAGGGCAAATTCTCAACATAGCTGGGACAAAAGCTGTATATGACACGTACTCCTATGATTATGTAACCAAACCCACAGGCCATGGATGCTCAGTTGAGAGGGGTGGCAGGTCTGGAGGGTATCGTGTGTGTAAGGAAGAACAATTCAGTCCATGACAAAGTATGACTGTTCTCTTTCTCCTCCTTATTCCACAGCGCCTTGTCTCCATGAATATGCCACTGAACAGCGATGGAACTGTCATGTTCAATGCCACTCTCTTTGCGCTGGTCAGAACTGCACTGAGGATCAAGACAGAAGGTAACAAGCTTGCTGAGTGCAAGGGTAGCTGAGCGATGTTCACACCAAAGTGTGCTAAGCTGGAATACAACGACATTTCATGTAAAATGATCCCAGTTATTAATATGGACTACCGGGTAGAAAAAATCAGTGTAAAGATGTTTGAAGGAATAATGCCTTCTAAGAAGTGTTTCTATCTTAATATTATCTAGAAAGCTAGTGCTTCCATTAATATGAGTTAACATGATATTGCAGTGATAGTGCTGTTGTAGGCCTAAGGTCAGATGGGAAGCAAACAAACTGTTAATATATTTTCTTGGACCTGTTGGGGAAAGCAGGCAAAATTTGGGCTCAGCTTGTCCTCTTTGTTGTACTCTTATCACCTTCTATAATGAAAGATACTGGTCTTGAGTCAAAACCTGGCTTGATAGATTAATTAGATATTCTAAAAGAATATGTGGTTCTGTCATTCACAGCCAGGAGTAGTTACATTTCAGGCACAGGAGAGCAAAAAAAACTGTAGGATTAAAAAAATGACAGTGAGGCTTTGAATCTTGTGCTAAGCAAAACTTGGCTGTAGCCAAAGAGGCTCTCCTGAGGAAAAAGCAAACTGCAACCCCTATACAACATCTTGTGTCTTATGAAAAAGAGGCCCAAAGAAAGACATGACTTTCTCATCTGTCTTAGTCTTAGACTCTCACAGTCATCACCAGTGAACTCATGGGAAACCATCTAACTGCTTGCTCTTTCCTTTGCATGATCCTGTAAGTGGTTAGGGCAGGAGTTTGGAATTCAACCTCCTGAGTCATATTTCTGCCTTTGATGCTTTCCAGCTGTTTCATCCTCACCAATGTTATTTAATGTTCATGTCTTCACTGCATCATATTAAGAGAGCTGCTGGCATGCAGAGGCTTAGAGTAGCATACTAAGGAGGAGCCTTAGTGCTTGGAAAGCAGGAAGAAGAGTTGGAGGAACAGCGCCCTTGGAAAGAAAATACAGTAGTTTAGTCCTTTGTAGTTTATACTTGCAGCAGGGGATTCTGGCTGATGGCAAGCTGAACACAAATCAGCAGCGTGCCCTGGCAGCCAAAAAGGCAAACTGTACCCTAGGGTACACCAGGCCCAGCATTGCCACTGGGCAAGGGAAGGGAGCAGAGCCATGGGGAGCAGAGGGGCAGCGCTGAGCTCTGCTCTCTGTGACAGCAGCAGGGCCCGAGGGAATGGCATGGAGCTGTGTCAGGGGAGAGGCAGCTGGGGATTAGGGACAGGTTCTGCACCAGAGGGCGGTGGGCATGGAACAGGCTGCCCAGGGCAGTGGGCACGGCCCCAGGCTGCTGGAATTTGAGTTTGGACACTGCTCTCAGCCATAGGGTTTGGATTTTGGGTGGTGCTCTGTGGAGCCAGGAACTGGAATCAATGACCCTTGTGGGTCCCCTCCAACTCAGGATCTTTTATAATTGTACAATTCTATGAGGTAACTCCTGGAAAGGGCCACAAGGAGGCCTAGATCTTCAGACTTCTAGCTGAATCTTTACTAACAATTATCTGTGTTCTTCAAGGAGTAGTTAGTTTCTCATTAACTGACCTCTATTCTCATTATATCTAACCTTCACTGGAGCTCAGAATTTGGAAGTACTGGATGAGATTTTTGCTTTTCAGAACAAAGTAGTGTTGTGGTTCCCTTGTTTCTGGCTTACAGAGATAGTAACACAGTCACCTTCACCCTGAGATGACTGTGCATATTTAGGAAGACAATCTCTCTTTGTAAGGGGACTTTAGTAATCATCTGAGAACCTCTTTGCCCAAAACTTTCCACCACTTTAAAAGCTCTGGTGTTTTCCTCCTGAGATTGCCATGCTAGACGTGTGAAATTGCTCCTCTGCAGGCTCTGGCTTAATTCCTGTCTCTGATGATTTTCACCCTGCAGGTAACCTGGAGCAAGCCAATGAAGAGCTTAGAGCAATAATTAAGAAAATCTGGAAGCGCACCAGTATGAAGCTGCTGGACCAGGTGGTGCCTCCTGCAGGTGGTGAGTGCAGGATGCTGTCCCAGTCTGTGAATGTCTGTCATTTCCCTACCTGACATGTCCTACTGCACCTCCTGATCATCAGGTAGAGTACAGGGGTCAGGCTTTCTTCTACAAACTGTTATTACCTGTTTACCTGGCTGGATGTTTCATCAGATTGAGATGTGGTTTTGCCTGTACCAACGTATACACTCTTCATGTATATGTATGCTGAAAAATCACGGGAGGAAGAAAGATGTTTAAATACGAGTTTGAAATTTTCATTCCTAGATGTTGCCCCACTCCAGCTGTAGGCATATGCTCCCTTGGGCATTACTTAATGCCCTGCTGGGGACAAAGGAAGCAGACAGAACCGAGTAGCTTCAGGGGCAACGTGGACTTTATGTGACTGTATAAGAGATATGACTTTACAATCAAGCTGAGGATGCAGCCCCTTCTCGTAATTTCTTCACATTTAGCAAAACTACCTTTACTATGCCTTATAATTCCTTTTTTACTCACGTAACTGCTTTCTACTATGATACCTGTCTAAGACATATGGACATGGGGACAATCCTCTGCTGTCAGAACTGGTGTAACCGATTGCTGCAGGTTTCTATTCAGCGTCCTTGCTGGGCTGTAATTAACCAGGCCTCCAGGCTCCTCCTTTGCTAGGCTTCTTAGAAGCCCAGATGCATGGCATCTACTGTGTCCCTTCACTGACCTTCCAGATTTTTCCGGGGACTATCATGTAAAATACCACTTGGCAGCTTGTTAACAGCAGCAACCATATCTTGAAACCTTGCTCAGCCTCTTCTGAACTGAGTGGACAGTATCTTATAAAAATATCCAGCAGGTTTGAAGAAAGGAGGAGAGTTGCCTGAATAAAAGCTGGGTGCAAAAATGACTCATCAACAGCTCGTGTTGAATAAGAATATAGCAAGGACTGAGCAATGACTGCATTTCTGGGGAGAGGTGATCTCTTTGTTTCACTCATACCTGTACTAGACACAACAACACAGAATTTCAGTGCAGAGAAGGGCCAGATCAGATCTGGGATGGATGGTCAGTCATATGCTGTTAGTGAGAGCAGACGTGGAGTATGCATTACCCCAGGCTGTCGCTGACCCAGACTGGGAGGCTACCGCTACAGCAAGATCATAAGTAATAAACCAGTACTAGAGACTAGAAAGCTTAGAGGCACTTCTCCATAGCCAAAGTACATCCAGAGATGCATAGCAATAGGCATTCTCTGCCAGCCAAGCCAGTCTATCCAAACACCATGTTTACTTCACCTCCTGATTGCTTACATAAAGCTCTGACTGTGGAGCAGTCCCTTCCTTCATTCAGCCCTGGTGTCGTAAGTAGCAGAGAAGTACTGTGGTGCCTAGCATTTCTGCTTTGAACTGCAAGTCTCACCTTAGCAAACACACCGTTTAAAATGATATGCTCTTTTTTTAATTTTTTTATTTTTTTTCGGAAACACCCTTTTCCAGATGATGAGGTGACTGTTGGGAAGTTCTATGCCACTTTCCTGATTCAAGAGTATTTCCGGAAGTTCAAGAAACGCAAAGAGCAGGGCCTGGTGGGCAAGCCTTCCCAGCGCAACGCACTCTCCTTGCAGGTGACAAACGGGCACAGAACGGACAGGGGTGATACGGTTGAGGCATTTGACCCCCCCCTTCCCTCTCAGCCATTCTGGGGGCTGCAATGGGCTATCCCCACTGGAAAAGAGTCACTGTAATGGGGTCAGGGACAGCATGTTGCCAGGAGGCAAAATAAGTTAAAAAGCAAAAGCATACCTGGGTTCCAAGACCATCCAATGGACAAAGCATCAAACATACCTCCCTAGAGTGGACTCCAGTCAGTGAGGGGTTTGAGCACTGTCCAGATTCAGATATCAGAAGTTTGGCTTTGAAATCCTTATTTTAGCTTCTGATTAAAAAGAAGAGATGTTCAGAGGTGCTGTGTACATGGTTCATCTGGAACCGTGGATGCTCTAGGGCTTCTGGTAGTAGATCTGAGAAGCCAAAGTTGAAAGCTTGCAGACTTGCTCCGTCAGGCCCATCAATTTATGGCTCTGACCTGTTTTGATGAAACCAAGAGACTAGCAAAGAGCATTCTTGGGTTGGATTGCTAAGAGTTTCTCCCTCTCTAAGTTGGAGATGAAAGAACTGAATTTGTTGATATTTTTCTAGAAGCTGGGCAATGCTATGTTAAGTAGAGAAGCTTCACTGTGCTTAGAAGAAATAGCATTGCTTTTATATCTCATATAACCACTCGGAGATATGAAGCTCTACAGTTTGCTGTTTTGCAGGCTGGTTTGCGCACACTTCATGACATCGGTCCAGAGATCCGACGAGCGATCTCTGGAGACCTGACAGCTGAAGAAGAGCTAGATAAGGCTATGAAAGAAGCTGTTTCTGCTGCCTCTGAAGATGATATCTTCCGGGTAAGTGCTAAGCAAATTTACAAGCTGAGGCTAGACCAGTAGCTCAGCTTAAAGGGTTCTGGATTTTTTTGTATGCAGTCTGTATTTCTGCTGACAAGAAAGACTGGTGGAGTCAGGGTGCCAGATCCTACAAATCTTACATGTTTTTATCTCATTTTATTATTATTGGACATTGTCTCGCTCCAATTTATAGGAGGGAGATGAGGTTCTTTTAATGTATGTATACCCAACGTGAGATTAAGAAACAATGGTTCAAATGTTGGTCCGACCAGGTTTATTACAAATCTTAATTGCTTAGGGATATGGGGAAGGGAAGATGGGCAATAGAAAAGATAGGAAAGAAGCAAGAATTGCGTAAAGCGGGGATAGTCACCACCAGGATCCAGCAGAGGTCCCACTGTCCGATGGTCCGGGGCAGAGGCTCAGGGGAGGAGGGCAGCAACAGCGTGGCCAGTCTTAGGCAGCAAGACGTTGCAGGTACCGGGTAGGTCTAGGAAGAAGCCGCGGGATAAGCCCAGGAGGAAGCAACAGGTCTCCGGTAGCAGGCCCGGGAGAGTCTGTCAGCATGCAGGCATTCCGTAGTGAGGAATCTGATGGCAGACACCTATCCTCATGGTTGTTTGTCCTTCTTTTATCCTCCTTTTTTCCTGCCTACGTGACATCCCTGGGTGCTTGGTTAAGAGTCATGTGCAGCACCTCCTGAGAGGGCCATCTCCTTCGAGATAAGTCCACATGAAAGACTGCTTCCCGGACATTTATCGGCCATTAATCTGTGGCTTATCTTTCTTTCCTTGTCCCTGGCCTTGTCCATCTGTGCCCCCTCAGACAAAGGATTTTGCAACCCCGGCCTTGTCCATCAGTGTTCTCCAGACAAAGGACTTCTCAACCTCTGGCCAGGGATTGCCTGGATTTATTCGTCTGTGTCTTCCAGACCAAGAGTTTTTCAGTCTTTGCCCAGGACTTGCCTGGACTTGTTTCTCCACAAGCTTTGAGGCAATGGTATAAAATAATAATCTCTTACAGACATTAGCACTGTATTAAATCTAAATAAAATCAGAATGACAATGGCCAAAGTATCTGAAAAAACACTAAGTTCAGCCATCTTCCTATCCATATAGCAGCAGCTAGACAACTTCAGCTTTTTGTTTAGTCTTCCTTCCAGTGACACAAGTATTATCTTTTCAAAATGTACACCCAGAGCCCAACAGAAATCCTACGGTCCTGGACAAAATTTCCTGAGCAATTGTCTAAATCTTCTATTTCTTATTTCATTCCCATTTCTTCTGATTGTACCCTCTGGTAATATTTCTTCTCCTTTGGCATGTCTCCCCTTCAAATCATTTACAGAAAGATGCTGTCTGTCCTTCCCATAATTCATCATCCAAACAGTAGTAGATGACTGGCTTATTAAATCTTTCTTCGTTTCTTCCTCCAAGTGATTAATAGCTACTCGTGCTCTTTTCAGATTCCCTCTTATGTCTAGATACTGTTTTGTAACTGTACTATGAAGACCAGAGAGCAGTAACCTCATTCATGCCACCCTACCCAGTCATGCACTCCCAGGGCTGGTGGGAGGTATATGGACGCTTTTGTCTCACCTATGCATCTGTACATTTCTTTAAGGCCAGTCCTATGAAATATCATTAAAAGGTGACACTTTCACAGCCTATCTGTAGAGGTCTCTCTGACAGAGAAGTCCATGGACTGTATCTTCTGGCGTAGAGAGCAGTGTCCATAGTGCCCAAGCTGGTCCTCACATTTTCTTTCCCTCAAAAACAGGCTCAACAGGAAATACCAGGGCCCTTGCACTTCTTCTTACTGACAAAAGGAAAATATTATTTGTTTCTCTAACAGAGAGCCGGAGGCTTGTTTGGAAACCATGTCAGCTATTACCAAAGTGATGGCAGGAGTGCGTTCCCCCAGACATTCACCACCCAGCGACCTTTGCACATCAATAAGTCTGGCAACAACCAGGGAGATACCGAGTCTCCATCTCATGAGAAGTTGGTGGACTCCACCTTCACTCCCAGCAGCTACTCATCTTCAGGCTCCAATGCGAACATCAACAATGCCAACAACACTGCCCTGTGCCGCTTCCCAAGCCCTCCCAGCTACCCCAGCACTGTCAGCACAGTGGAAGGCCATGGGACTCCATTGTCGCCCACCATACGTGTGCAAGAAGCTCCTTGGAAACTACCATCCAAAAGGTAAGCTTCACAGCACAGAGTGGGCCAGTGGACCAGGGGGAGCAACATGCATGCCAACACCAAAGTACTGCTGACTAGCTAAAGTCACCCTGCCTATTGCTCTGCCTGCAGTCTGGATTGAGCCTTCTGGGTTCTCTACTTTTGCTAAAGCCCACGGTGCAGCAGATATGCATCCACTGACCACTGCAAAGCAGCAGCAGCCTCACTGATCAGCACAGTTGATTTCTTTGGGCTTTATCATGAAGAAACTTTTATAAGGACCAAAGGGAGCCTTATTTACCCCTTTTTCACCAAAGGGAGGTGTTTTATCAACTGCTAACTGAAAGAAAAAGGATCTGCAATTCATCTCTTAAGAACCCAGTTAGGGGGATCTGTGGAAGTCAGTGGTTTTTTTTATTTAGTGCTTCATACCCATAAAGCAGTCAGCAAAGATATTCCTGGAGGAGTGAAGCAAGGTTTTTGGAAATGCAGTACTGAGTAAAGCAAAGAAAATCCCCTTCTTTGGGCATCCTTCAGGCTTTCTACGCATAGATGAGTAATGCAAAATAAATGTCTCTTTTTATCAGAAGGGTATTTTTTTTAGTCACTCAGTAAAAACAGGATTGAGCTGAAAATTGTTTTTTTAGACAGAGGTCAATGTGAAAAGGTGGATAAATGCTGCTCCAGAACAGGACTGAAGATGATAATAAGATGGAGGAAATTCTGTGGGTGCAGCATTGTTCAAGTAATTACTCAAGTGAAGAATCTAGTGGTTTGTCTACCTCCTGCCTACCTTATGGAAGCCACAGTGTGTTATCAACTGCCCTCCACTTGCTGACTTGTACTGATGTGACACTGCTAACATGGTGTTCTTTTCTCTCCTTGCTTCCTTGTGCACCTTCCTTGAATTAGGACGCACTACTACGAAACACTGGGACGGTATGTGTTCTCTCTCATGCTCTAACACTCTCTGGGTTTAAGGCCCACTGTTTGTCCCATTGAAAGTTCAAATCCCAATTAGTGCTGAATATAAGCTTTTCTTTTTAGAGTCAGTAGGTTGAAAAGGAGTTTTAGAGTTTGCCATGACAACTCCAGAAAATACTGCCAATTTAGAGCTTTTCTGCCCACCGTGATGTACAGACTTTTTCTAGCTGGTTTCTAAATTGTTTTTTTTTACAGTTTCTAGCTGGGATCTCACATGTAGGCACTCTCTGGCCACAGCACAGCACAATACACCCTGCCATGCTCACGCAAAAATTTTGTTTGGTTTTGACTAAACACAGACTGTTGAACAGGGGAAGCTGCCATGTTCTCCCCTTTGAACCCTATCAGTTTTACTTGGTTCCCATCTCAGATGGAAGATCACTCCAGCACTGTCCTTCAGACTGTTCTGTACCATGGGTATATACTTCACTCCTAGTGCTTTTTGCTTGAACCAAATGAGAAAATAATGTTTCCTATGCAGTCCCCAAAAGATGAAAAAAACCTTTACCACACTGCGTTCTTCTGTGAATGCTAGTCGAAACTGACTCTAATATCTGCATGTCAGTATTTCAAAGATTCATGCTACCCTCAGATCTTACTCTACTCCTCAGAAAACAAACTAAGAATGAAGTGAAATATGAGGGCTGAGACTTGAATCGGATGGACAAGGTGGAGCCAAGCAGGGAGTTAAGGGCTGTTATGCCAAGGAGTTTGAAAAGATCAAATGAGTTCAGGCACTAGTAGCAGCTAGTGATGAGAAGAAAGGGAGAAAAGGTGGAAAACACTGGAAGAAATGAGGACCTAAAGAAGAGGCAAAAGGGAGAGATGATGTAGAATGAAGGATTTGAGAGATAGAGACAATACACCACAGAGCTGAGAACGTTACCTTGTCATGGAGGCTTCTCTTTGAAGTTCATAACCAAAGCTTTTGCAACAAGATAAAAAGCTGTATTTCCAAGAACTCATATCAGATTATACTTCAAGTTCACAGCCTTGGAAAAGTGGTTTTGACTAAAACCACTTTTGACTATCACCTTTTAGTCAGGGTGATATGCACGTGTAGAGAATACATGTAGTCACAAACGACAACAAAATGTTTCCAGTATCGTTCAGTACTGACTTAAGAAACTTCCTCTGAAAGAGGGCACAGGCAGTGGTAGTTGTCGCCTTTGTATTTGTGAATTCTGCATTTGTGTTCAGTGACTGATTTTTCTGTGATAGCTCTTCAACGTTGTAATAAACTGAGACAGATGGAGCCTGTCATTTTTGTCTCTATAGCAGGTTTTCTTTACCGTCTCTGTATCTTGACTTGTCTTTTTTGCTCATTAGCTCCAGTTCCAGAGACAGCCAGCTGGCAATTGTTTGCCAAGAGGAAGTGTCTCAGGATGAGACTTATGATGAAAATTTGAATGAAGACATTGAGTACTGTAGTGAACCAAGTCTGCTCTCTACTGAAATGTGAGCTTTGCAGCTTTAGTCAAAGTGTTTGGGTGGTTCTTGAATTAAGGGGGAGAGGTGGGAAGATGTAACATTTTTCTACAAATTTTCCAATTTATGTGCTAAGGCCAGAAAACTTTAGTCACGCAATTCAAATATCAGAAAGTTTAAAGAAAAACAAAAAGCAGTTCAGCCCTGAGAAATAACAAAATAACGTTGAAAGGGAGACCTTTTGGATCTTTTGCATAAGATTTTCCTTCTCCTCTGAATGAGACATCTGGATGTGCAGGGCCTCCCCACCATTCACTTCTTTCACCATCCCTGGATGTGTTTAAAAACCGTTTGGATGTGGTGCTCAGGGACATGCTTTAGCGGAGGGTTGTTAGAGTTAGGGTAGTTTGGTTAGGCTGTGGTTGGACTCGATGATCTTTAAGGTCTTTTCCAACCTGAGCAATTCTATGATTCTATGATTCTACTGCCTAATGCTCCCACATCTCATATTTAGAGCATTCCTGTCTCACGGTCTCTGTTGCTTCACCTGGACCTGTTAGCTAGCTCGCATCCATTTGATAGCATGATCTTCCTGGCTTTCCTGCTGGAAGAGGGGTTATTTTGTCCAATATGAGCTACTTTTCTAGAATCCCTTTGCTCTCCTTTCCAGGCTCGCATACCAAGATGATGAAAACAGACAGCTTACTCCACCAGAAAACAACAAAGGAGAGGACACCCGGCACTCTCCGAAGAAAGGGTTTCTGTGCTCCTCAGCACTAGGTAACATCCCTTCACAGCATGCCAGCTGTGCTCTCCTCTGCCTTGGCTGAGTTCTTACATCTTGCTGGAGAAATCCCAGCATATGCTGGTCTGGGTTTCGGTGTTTGATGCATTTAGATACTGAGACCAGGAATCCCATGGCGTGCATGCTGTCCTGATCAGACAGGGGACTCTATTGACTTTATGCTCAGTCAGTAGATAAACCTGTGGCTGTTTGGATCTGTTTGATTAAACCTTCTTATGAATTAGAGAAGTTTATTAGAGCTCTGTAGGCTCTCCAAACAATCACTATGGAGTCACCGGGTGGACTGGCCTTGAGTATGTGGTGTTCTGTTCTGTGTGTATTCAGCTGGGAGAATCTTTTGCCTGCTACGTGGAAAACAGTGAATTTCAGTTTAAGTTAATACAATCCAAATTTGCTTTGTGCTCTAATTGTACCTGGAGTTTTTCAAGTGCTGAGTCTGCAAACTATGCTCAGGAGCAATCCATGAGTCACAAGATTTTATGAAAATAAAATAAACCTTATATACTCAACAACAAAAAAATAATCTAGAATAAAATGAGCTATTTTATGTAGAATATTTTTCAGCCTTTTTTTGAGTGCTGCTGTGGAAAAAAAAAAAAGACATTTGGGGAGAACTTAAAAAGAATTGTTAATATGTAAAATAATATCAGACTATGTAGTGTATTGATTAAAGTGATACTTCACTTAAATCCTCTACTTAAATCCTTTACCAAGAGTTCACTAAACTCCTTCCAGATTGAACAATTAAGAATTTTTAGAGGATTTACTTCATTTCAAAACTTAAAATATTTGTCAGTGAGAATTCCTGTGTCTATCTGGAAGGCCAAGTTTGTGGGCAGTCCTTGATACAATGCTGCATTAACTACATTCTAGTGAATAGGTAGTGATGTAGTACATTATTACGTTGTTGGTGGGTTTTTTTTTCAAGAAAGAGAAAACATTTCCATGGCAGCATCAGTTCTCTGTGCTATAGCAGATATTCCCTTCATTCCCCAAGAGGGCCTATTCTCAACATATTAATAGTATAGATTCTTGCTACTTTCAGACTTTGAATTTTCTTTCCTACGTTACAATGTCAATTAGATCAAGAAGTAGACAAAACATTTTAGTGTGCCATGCAGCTTTTGTTTTGCCATTTGGTTTTGTTTGCCATTCTTCAGAAGTAAAGCTTGTGCACTTGTATACTTTGCAGTACTTTGAAATTCCTGTATAGGGAGCACATTTCTCATAATTACAGAAGTAAAGCTTACTTTCGTATCAAATAAACAATGCAGATATTTTAATATTTCCTCCCAGCATCTTTTATACTCTTTAAAAAAAAAGACTTTTTCTCTTCCCTTCTTTTCAGTTTACTAAAATCACCACATCTATACATACCCAACCCTTAACTCACCAGTGAATTCAACCACTGAATTAATTCACTTCCACTTGATCTTGATACAGACACGGCCTCATAAACTGTGGTATGTCTGGCTGTTAAGGGAGACAGGTCACATGCAAGTGGGAGGCCAATGTCACCTGAGCAGCCACACGTCTCCTCCTGAACATTGAGCACAGCCAGGCATAGTGCCAGGACCTCAGTTGCCCTTTCAGCCCTGCCAAGTTTTTTGCCTGAATTAGGAAGATATGAGAACGCTTTAACTGCTTGGGACAATCATAGAATCATCCAGAATTTTGTCTTGCAACCTGCTTGGAAAACAGTGTTAGTTGGCCCATGTCGCTTGACTGTGTTTTGCAATGATGTCTTGAAAATTAAAATCAGCAACACAAATACAAGTACCTGGGTAAGGGTAAGGTATAAAGGGAAAGCAGACAGAGCTTAACTCTGGGCATCTTGGCTGTCTCTCCAGTGGGACTGAAGTAAATGAAATTGAACTCAGATTACCCACAGTATAATACAAGTGATGGACACAGTTGTTTGTGATTGGTGTTTCAGGTCGACGAGCATCTTTTCACTTAGAGTGTCTGAAAAGACAGAAAAACCAGGGCGTAGATGTCTCGCAGAAGACAGTTCTGCCTTTACAAATGGTACATCATCAGGTAAGCTTTTCATAACCACACTGGGCCCAGCAATGCAACTGAGAATCTACCATGTGCAATGCTCTCTCATTGCATTCCAGCCAACTTTTAAACACCATTTGAGATAATTTCTCACCCATATTATAGGTCCAGTTTTTAGAAAATGTAGTTGTCATCACACTCATTTCTGGATTTTTATAACTCCTAGAAGACTGTTACAGGGACATATTCTTTAGAGTCATCAGAGTTATCATTACCTGATGTTCATTAAAAAGCAAAATAGAAACCTAACTATCAGATAAAAATAACTACCCAAATTGCACTCTGCTGTGCAGTTGTACTGGCTTGGACAATAGTGCACATATGAATAAAATGTGCCAAGCCTAACTTCATATTAATGAAAGCTAGCCAGTAAAGGTAATTAATCATTTAAAAGATAAACTGATTACATGTAATTTATCAGCCTCTTAAGACCTTTATAATGGCATTCAGCAGCCTACCAGTGTATGCTTAGGCACGTATCTAGACAGTTAGCCAGCTGTCATAGTCCAGAGCAGGTTTGTGTCTTTTATTCTGATGGCATCACTGTCACCATAAAAGAAACAGGTGCCAATGGCAGCACCAGTCCTGCAATGTGGGCATCCCACTCCATGTACTCCCTCAGGGCAAGGCAGAACAGGGGCATAGGAGCAGAAAATGCCACGTGGCAGGGAAGGGAGGAGTGAGAAGTCACAGCAGTTGGAGGAGTGAGAGGTGGGTGCACCTGTGATGCTCTGTGCTTTCTCACTTCCATTCCTGGCAGCAGCAGCAGCCAGTTATACTGTAAGGATCGAGCTCCAGAAAGCAGTGGTCTGCAGAAAGCTACAGCTGTGGCAGTGCATCTGTCGGGACAGGGTACAGAGAACAGTTCCCTGCCTTCCCCATAGCAGTGTCAGCCCTGCAGGCAGAGGTGACACATGCCTCCTACCCTCTCACCCTGCCTTGCCAGCAGAATCACCTCCTTCCAACCTTTACAAAAAGGATGGAGCTGCTTCGTCCTTCCTCATCCCACCATACAGTTCCAAACCTAGAGGGACAGAGCTCTACCCACCTCAGCATCCCCCAGCCAGACTGCAGGGTCATCATGAATTTGGCATCTGGCTTCCAACTGGCAACACCCAGCAGTGTTAGTACTTTACAAAGTCATCTGCCTCCAAAAGTGCTTAAAATGAGAATATGAATTGGAAATGTTGCCTCTGATAAGCATAATGGATTCAGTTGTTCCTCGGTGCTTGAAGGAGGATTCTCATGAAATACTGGTACATAATGATATCTAAATATATATACAGCTGAAAAAGTAATCCCTAAGAGTTTATTTCAACCTCCTTGGTACCTTACATTTTGGATAAATGCCTTGTATGTATTTCTACTAAGCTGAAAATCTGGTTCTGTTGTTCTGCCTGACAGATCTAGGGCTCTCCTTAAAGTCCCCACAGTGTGAGGGAATGCTGATGCCATTGCAGCCTGCAGGCTGTGATTTACACGATTAATTTTTAACGGCTTTCTTCCTTGATAATATTCGATAGGACTCTGGCACATAATTCTTGAGAAAATCATGGTAAACTTCGCAGGTGACCAATAATTGATTCTTTTGTTTGTCTGCAACTGAAATCAGCAGCACAGCACACTGACAGCAGTTCACTGGAATTTCAGTGGCAGATGGATTGAGCTTTACTTAACTTCAGATATCTAAAAGTTATCTGTCCAGTTTAAACCAGTCAGTTCAGTCCCACTGTGGTCAACAGAGAGAAACAGCATCTCCAAAGGGCAAGTGTAATAAGCCTTGTCTAAGTCTCATTCTCCAGAGAGCATTTTCAAGCAGGTATCCAAGAGGCAGGAGCTTTCTGGTGTACCTCTGCCCAATTAGCTTGGACTAAACCCGTTGCTTTGAGACAGCTGAAGTTGCAGAGACAAACTCCAACCTGACCAAGAGCCATATTTTGTATTTTCTATGTGTTTACTCCTTTGTTCATATTAGACAGCAGTGAGCTGCATGAGATGAGCTGCTGATTCTGATGGCATTGCTTATGGAACAAGCGGCATCCGCCATGAATAAGGCATCAGATCAGCCCTGTGCAGCAAGGGGCTTATTGAGAAATTTGTTATCAAAGGAGACTGAATGACTCAGGGGCTGTGAATGTAATTGTGGGAAGGGCTGGAAGTCTCAAAGTACAATCATCAGATATTGATCCTCCTGCCCACAGCAGATGCCTTAAAATCCAGTGGTGGTTTTATAATTGTTGCCATCTGCAGACACACCTAAAATTCACATCTGGTATCCGTTCAGGTTCTACAATGGATGCTTAGAAAAAGCACAGCAATTGGCAGTAAAAGCTAGCAGTATGGGTGGTGACAGTGTGGGAAAACAAAGCTTTGTCACAGCTGTTGGAGAAGAGGTGGTGTTTCTGGCAGGGCTGTGGGGCATAGGGCTCATCCCTCCTGTCAGCATGGTGGGTCTAGGGTGGAAGAAGCTCAGCCTTGAGAGCTCTCAGTCTGGTGCTTGGCACAGGTGCAAGCTACACTACTTAAAGGAAAACTTGCAAAATGAGTTTGGAGAAACATCCCAACCATTCCAGGAGCTGGCAGCTATTTCACAAACCTCATAAGAGTCATTACGGTTGGAAAAGGCCACTAAGATGATCTAGTCCAAGCCTCAAGACACTCTGGGCCTTTTGCGGGTAGTTCCTCCAGCGCTCTGCTGTCCCAGCCCTGCAGTTTGAGCGAGCCCTCACCCCATGTGTCCCCCTCTCTCTGCAGGCACTGGCGGTGGCCGGCCTGAGCCCCCTCCTCCAGCGAAGCCATTCCCCCACCACGTTCTCCCGGCTGTGTGCCACACCACCTGCTACACCCTGCAGCCGAGGCTGGCCACAGCAGCCCATCCCGACGCTGCGCCTCGAGGGAGCTGAGTCCAGCGAGAAGCTCAACAGCAGTTTCCCCTCCGTGCACTGCAGCTCCCGGTTCCCCGACAGTTCTGACTGTGGAAGCCCAAGGAGAGCCAGGCCGGTGTCCCTCACCGTCCCCAGCCAGACGGCAGGGAGCAGCAGGCAGTTCCATGGCAGCGCCAGCAGCCTGGTCGAAGCGGTAAGGCCACAGTGGCATGGGGACATGGGCAATATGGAGGCCAATGTAGGAACATGGCCCTTGGGAGGGCAGTATGCACTGCAAAGCCAAAGCCCACCTCTGAGCAGGGGTCAGCAGCATGAGTGGGAGGAGAGGGGCCACCACAGCCAACTTGGCTTACAGGGGGATGCGGTAGGGGTGCAGTAGGGCTGGCAACTCAAGGTGCTAACGTCTGCTTTTGTCTCTGGTTCCCTGCCTCCTCCTGAAGGTGTTGATTTCGGAAGGACTGATGCAGTTTGCTCAAGATCCAAAGTTCATTGAGGTCACGACCCAGGAACTCGCTGATGCCTGCGACATGACGATAGAAGAGATGGAAAACGCAGCAGACAACATTCTCAATGGTAACAGCAAGCAGAGCCCCAATGGCAACCTGTTGCCTTTTGTTAACTGCAGGGACGCAGGGCAGGACAGTGCAGGCGAGGAAGAGGAAGAGGTGCAGAACCCGGATTGTAGAAAAAGTCAGGAGGAGCTGAAGGACAGCAGGATTTATATCAGCAGCCTGTAGTTGCCAGGGCTGGAAGCGATGCTGGTTTTTTATTTGTTTCAATGTTCCTAATGGGTTTGTTTCAGAAGTGCCTCACTGTTCTCGTGACCTGGAGTAACCGGAACAGCGTTCTTCATTCATTTCTGTTGGGACGAGTCGCAGAGTTGGGTGGTGGCAGAGAGCTTGTCAGGAGCGGATAGGACCCCGGCACGTGTCCGCCTGGAAAGAGCGCGGCGCCCAGGAGGAGAGTCAGCTCCCTCTTTTTCCAGTCCCTGCACAAGGCACGATGACTGCCTCTCAAGGGCGGCCCAGCCAAACGCGCCTGGCCTCCAGCGGGCATCCTTCAACTTTGCTTGTAAAAATCATTTTGCACATGTTCTGTCCGAGCCTCACCGCCCCCCGGCCACCCCGGCCCCGCCGCCCGGGCCCGGAGGACACAGCGCCGCCAAAAGGGGAGCGGGAGGACTGCAGCGGCTCCTGCTGTTGGCCAATCAGAGCTCGAGGGTCGCTCGCCAGCCAACCCGAGCGCGGGCAAGTCACCTGCCGACCAATCGGAGTTCAGACAGCCGGCCGCGCCAGCCAGTGGGAGAGCGAGGAGTGGCCAGGCACGGGTCTCTCCTTGTCCCGCAGTTTGGTGTTTCCTTGAGAGCATGTTGCGGTTTTTATTTTGACTATTTTATTTTTATTATAATTTTTCAGAGGGAGAAGGGAGTGTTTACAAGGTTCTGTAACCACCTACCTTTTCGTTTGGGTTTATTTTCACCTTTGCAGATGTTACGTTGGTTTGACCATGTTGTATTATTTAAGCCAGGTTCTTTTCTCCATTGGCATTTGGTAGAAGCATAACGCTGTAGGCGAGTTTTACCGACCACTATGTACACCGAGACTCTGTCATTTGATTTGCTACCGAGCTGAACCTCTTTTTTTGTTGTTGTGTTATCATATAACGGCAGCGGGCAGTGCGCTTGGCACAGCCCCACACGTCCCAGGGACCAATGGGGCCGTTGGGATGCAGCGCCGAAGCAGCGCCCGCTGTCGGGAGGGGAACCAGTAACTCTTTGCATCTTCTGTTCCACAAGATATGCAAAAACAATGCAATAATATTAATTTTAAAATACAGTCGTAAGTCGTGTTGGCATTAAAACTGTATAGAAAAAAAACATTAACGGGGTGGGGGGACAGCCAAGCAGAAGGCGTTACGCTTCAATATATTCCGTGTGATGTTTTATTGCATTGATGATGTTTCTGTTGAAGAAACCGTTATACTTGAATTCAGGTCAGTTTCGGTATTTTTCAAATATTTTTTTAAAAGGAATTGCAATTGTGCCAAGCAAATATAACGAATCGAATTAAGTTTGTTTAAAAAGAAAAAGAAAAAAAAAAAGAGTCACTTCTTGTATATTTTGCTGCATGTCAAGTGAATCATTTCGTATTTGGAATGTGCCAAGCTTTACCTTTGAACTTTTAAGTGCTTTTCTACGTGTGGTCGGGGACAGGGGTACTATTTTTTTTCCTTTTTTAATTTGTACAATGAACAAAGTGTACCTGGTGTAAGTAACTATTCTGCAATCCACTGACAGGTCGAACGTTACTGATTTTGCATATCTTGTGTTCATTACCCTTCCTCCTCACCCCTTTAAACATGCACGATGACTTTGTTGGTAGAGTACCTTTCTTTGCGAGGCCGGGATGTTTTGTTCAGGCTTTGTTCTCTTTCCTTTTGCTCAGCCTCTCTGAAGGTCTCTTCCCACAAGAGGGTGGCGAGATCCCCAAGCCCACATGGAAAATCCATCCCGTGTCTTCAGCTGGCACCAGCAATTCAGGGAGGGGGAAAGCACCTGCTTGCAGATTGAGGTTAGATAGTTCATCCTGATGGTTGTAACAGGATCCTGGAATAAGCAAATGCAAATGGCAGAATCATTTGCAAAATAAATGTGCCTAACTCTGGACTGAAAGCACCGGGTAAGTGAGGGACAGAGCTCTGGATCATTGCTTAGGAAAACTGCTGTGGTCTGATCATGACACGGATGTTCAGTGACTTTTGTGTGTTTCCATGCACATTCCCAGACCTTATCATATGGGTCATGCTCTTAAGTCACAAAACATCCGATGGCACAGCATGTCCCAGCCATATTTCCCTTCTGCTGAGTGTGAACCTCTCCTGATTCACCCCACGATGGTACACGGCCCTCACCCATGGCAGAGTCTGAGAAACCAGGGAGATATTATTAGATTTTATACAGCTGATTTCTGTCTAGACTGTTGCTGGTTTTCTCCCTTTTCAAGATGTTTCACAAACTTGCAGATGAGCGCTCAGAGGTGTGATCTGACTCAGAGCTAAACTTTCATTCCAGTCTTGAGCTTCACAGATGCTTGAGTACCTCATTTATTATGTATTTTTGTAATGCCCTTGGGTTTTACTTCTTGACTCTGCTGGGGCCATTAAGCAGAAATAGTGGAAGATATTTTTGAAAGTGCACTTTTTCCTTGTTATTTTGAACTGGCCAGTAGCAGCTCAAGATGCCTTGCCAACAAATCCTTTTAAACTTGGGAAATGTGAACCCACTTAAGCAACCATCTGGGATCAGAGTCCCAATCCAAGTCCCTGGAGAAAGCAACCACCTGAAGTCTGTCAGCCTCGTTTTTTCCATCCCTCTTGTCTGTACCGAGATTGGCATGTGAGCAATTCTCCCTTTGTGAGTTTGCTGTTGGTAGCTCTGCGGTGCTCCAAAGCTACTTGAAAGGAAATAACGCTGTGCTGGCTGTTTCTGAAAACGAAAGCAGCAAAGGGGCTCCCTATCTCATTTTCCTCCAGTAGAAAGTCCCCCTGGCCCTCCCAGTAAGAGACAGAGGTACTCCTTGCTCCTGATTAACAAAGTACTGGCCTAGAGAAGCGGAGGCAAGGGGCATTCTGGATGTCTGACAGCACTTGTCATCTTTTAGGACTTTTCCTGAAGGGAAGGAGAAGAAAAAGGACGGTGCCCTGCACATCGCTGGTGAAGCTGTGGCTCCCCCATGGGTCAAAGCTGACCATAGCCAGGGAAATCCCCACAGTCTACTGGAAAAAGGCTTAGGTCCTGCAGAGCGAGAAGTGCATGGCTAGCAGAGCATGCAGATGCCTTGTGCTGTCTGAGGGGCAGGTGTTCAATATCGCCATTGCTGGTGCCAGCTGTGCAATTTTCTGGGGAGGGTGGCTTTTTTTTTGTTTGTTTCCATTTGAGGTACACGCAACGTGCACATTGTGACAGGTCTGAGCAAAGAGCTACTGCCTCCTTCAGGTGAGGTGCAGTCTGGGGGCGATGGAAGTGGGGCAGGCATAGTACCCGGGGGTCCTTACTCTCCTGGTGCGCGGGAGTAGATGGTGGGTACAGTCACTGTGCTGTGGATGGAAGCCACGGAGGAACCAATGGCCAAGGAGTGGCATGGAAGGAAGGAAGGAAAGAAAGGGGAAAACGATCTGCTGTTTGCCACTGAACATCTCTGACTTGCAGGAGTACACTGCAGACTAAAGACATTTCTTACAAAACAACAAACCTCATCCCTTTACCACTCCTGCTCATTACTCCAGGCAGTACTGGGCCAGCCACACCGGGTGCATTTCTTTTTTCTTCCTTATTCTGTGTGGCTGATGTGACAGGGAAGCAAGCGGAACTCGTGGTCCAGAGCTGGAGTTTCACTATCCACAGACCTTTTTTGCATCACCTGTATCTTCAGCTGGACATACGGATGATGATGGCGTGGATGCTGCTGCTGCTGCAGGGTCCAGCCTGGTTTGTTACCCTGCCCACTTCACCCAGCACGGAAGGACAGCCAGAGAGGTGCCATGTACAGAACCGCATCTATTTCTGCTTTGTTTTCTGACTCAGAACCCTGCCCCCAGTGACTATGACAACGATGATGAAAACAACAACAACAAAAAAAGGGCAAATGCATTTTTTACATTTCTTGATAATTTCCAAAGCAATGTATCATTGCTTTCTTTAGACTGACGCCAATATAACAGTTGTATGGGTCTCAGCCAGGCTCCTGTGTCTTTTCTGCCTGATAGTTTCAGATTGCTGTATGAAACGTATGCGCGTTTGCACACAGACACAATCGCACAAGGTGACAGCACCACGAGCCCGTGGGGTTGCGGACTTGTGTTGCAGGTGAAGCTGGAGGCCTTGCTTCATACATCTAGGTGAGAAACCCCAACCCATGGGCCCAGAAAGCTGAAGTGGGGCATCCCCACTGAGTCAGAACTGAGCATCCTATGGTATGGGCCAGTTGAGACTGTCCCAGGATAGGGTGGGGAGAGGAACAGCGAGTGGGAAACAAAGTAAATAGAATCCATTCAGAGGCTTCTGGCAGTGGTGAGATTTTATCAGTTCCAATAATTAATTTGTAGTGTATACTAAAAAAAAATATTCCTGTCCATCAGAAGCCCCTGTTCCCATCTTCCTAACACAAGGATAGAGTTCACTAGTGGTCAAGGAGGTTTTACTAATGCAAAGAATGTGGAAAACAGAACTGAGCCTAGAAAGAATCTAATAATATTTCTCCTACATTTATTTTCTTCTCCAAAGATTAAGAAATGCAAATTTCAATAGCTGCATAAGATTTCTTTTCTCATCTTCTGAATGTTGCAAAGATATTAAACTCTCATTCTGGGTTAGCAAGCCCAGAGATCCAAAAGGTTTCCAATGGGATCTCAGTCTGTGGAGCTTTGCTTTCTCTTGCTTTGTTTCTGGACAGCTGGAACCATTGTGGCCTTGCTGCTCCAGTGCCTGAGAAGGTATGGCTGAAGGCAGAAACACAGCATAAAGGAATCCTGTACTGAAAACAGACCGAGCTATAATTGCTATCAGAGTAGCAGCATCACACTGGAGTGGAAAAAATCCTTTTCTGAAATGAAATTTAGTGTTCTAGTTCAATCTTCCATTCTTCCCCCACCCTATGCAGGGAACATGACTTAACTGTTAACACTTGATCTTAAAACAGGCCTTTAAGGGCACAGACCTTGATTGAGCTGCCAAAATGTGTGCATCCTCTGCCATCTGAGATACCCTGCAGTATTCTGCCCAGCCTGCAACAGAAGTTCCAGGAGGGCACAAAACTTCCCCTTGACTGGTGCCATGTCTGCCAGCCCCACGTGTGATGTGTGGACCTCAGGCGGCAGGGGACAGTTAGGCAACTTAACCAAGTCCCTTTCTGAAGGGCTAACCAAGCCGAGCAGCACCAACGGCTGAAGTAAGGAGGGAATATTCTTTAGCATTACCAAGGGCTTAGCGAGGCATGACTGGCAGCCCATCTCCATGCTCCCATGCTGTTCTCCCACCCCACGCCATGCGGGCAGGCCCTGCTCCTATGGCCTGGAGCCCTGGCACCCTGCCCAGCCCTCACCTAGCACAGGCCTAGTGCCTGTACCCCAGGCCCTCGGAGTAGCAGCAAGAGCAGGCATGGTCCCACCCCACAGTGCATTTTTTTCTGACAGTGTTCAAACAGCCCCTTTCCAAAGCATTTTCCTATTCGAGACAGACCCACGGGCTCAGACACCATTCATTAGCCTCATCACTCAGAGGATAAAATACCTGTGTTTTTCTGTTTCTTTTTGCATTTTGTCCAGTCAGGCAAAATGCAAGCTCTTCCTCAAACAGGCTGTAATGCCTTTCATAATTTTTTTTTCTAATATTTTAAGCATCCTAAGCCAGTCCACTCCCATCCTAAGCAGGTAGACTGGTAACCAATACTACCTAAACATCATCAACTTCATGATTGCTCATTGGAGTGATTGGTTCAGGATTATTCAGTCTTGACAATTTGAATGTGGGAAGATTTCAGAGGAGGAGGAGTCAGATTGTAAATATCTCTTTGACAACATTGCTGCATCACACACAAAAATGGGGAGATACTTTTAAAACTGCCTTAAAAATCAATTCCGAATGACGGAGTCTCCCTCCAAACAATTGCCACTTGGTAGATCAAGGGATAAGTCGCTTTGGGTAAATTCTGGCAAGAAGTGGTTGGAATCTGGTCCAGTTTGGGAAGTGTAAATGTAATTTAGGAGCTGATCTCTCACTCAGTCTGACTTCATATCCACACTAACGACTGAGCACTGCAGGATCAAAACTGCTTAAGGCATGGGGTTGCTGTACCTGGCCTGTATCTGTATGGCGCGGTCTGGCCTGGCAAGGTACTGCATACCTGTGTTTCACGGTGACTTCAGGGAAGATGGGGTTCCTCAACACCTCTTCGGTTCAGGCCCTGGAGCATCATTTCCTGCTCTGATCATCAGCTATAACTGTTGATAAATATAAGTGTTTTGCCTTCATTTGAATTGCCCAGAGCTGTAAAATGACCTCTCTCAAGTATAAATCAGTCAGTCACCTCCTCTCCCGCTCTTCCCTGTGCTCCCTGCCCACCCCAGCCCTCCCTCTCACCTCTGCCCAAGTCCTTCCCTCTCTAAAGTCTTTACCTCCTTCCACAATTTTATATCTAGTTTTCATGAAGCCACAGAAATGCTTTTGTAAATAATGCTGTACAGTTTGTAACCATCATGTAAGCCTGTCATCAGTGCCAGAGTCCGTCTTGCCCTCTCGCACGTTTTAAAGTCAACAGAGAAAAGTTAGAGTGAATGGCCCGCAAGCGAGCTATAGGGTCATCTCTGTGTGGGACAAATGTATATTCCTGTAAGATTGCATTTTTATCTAAGGAATGATGTTATTTTAAAATTGCTAATAAATTTCTAAACAATGTCCAGATTTGTTTAATATCGTAAATGTTATGAGAACTGCTTTGACATTGCTCCCTTTGCTCAGCGGTGGCTGCAAACTACGAGGGCATCATGCAGCCCCTCATTTCCCACTGGCGGTCTGCTCTAGGTTTGTGGAGTCTCCTGTGCATAAGGGGCTGCAGAACAGCATGGGATAGTAACAGGCTGTGCTGTTAAACATTAACTGAGAAAACCCTGTCTTGTGTACTGTTATCATAACAGAAATGCTACCTTGTAATGATGCCCAAGGTATGACTCATTCATAACCAAATAGTTACCATTTTCTCCACAGGATTCTTTTTTTTTAAGTGTATGCATCAAAAGAGGAATGCCTGCAGCCTAAACACCATGTAATTAGTCTCTACATAAGCCATGAAGCTAATGGGACAATAATAAGTAACGTATTACACATTTACTTTTCAATCAAACAAATTTGTTCTAACAACACAGTTATCAAGTTGTAACGCCAGCTGAGTGCTGCAGAGTGCCACAGAGTGCTTAGCCCAAGTACGCTGGCATAAGATCAAGCACAAGAAAAAACATCCTTTTTTTTATTTTACTATGTGTATATTTATATTCCCCAGCTTGCACACAAACGTTGGAACCTCAAGGTTTGTTGTTAGGTAGTGGTGTCACACACCAGTTGGAGCCAGGAGGTGATCTCAAGCCATGGATGCCACCACCAGTATGAAGAGCTGGAGGACAGGACAGGACGACCACCAGAGCTCCCGTACCTCCGGGCTCAGGCTTTCGGGCAGTCTTTTGCCACCATGGGGCCCAAGGACACACCATGCCCTTGGGTTGATGGTTGGACTAGATGATCTTAGCGGCCTTTTCCAACCTTAACGATTCTACGATTCTATGCCCTTGGCTGTTGGTGGAGCACGGTGCGCAGCTTGGCTCTGCTCCTGGCACTCGGCGCCTGGGCTTTGTGTGAGAACCACGTGGAAGTTTTGGTGGTGAAAGCCACTTGTGGGTGTACCGCAGCGCAAAGAAAGGTGTGAGACTGGGTGAAACCCACAAGACCGCTGGCAGCAAGCTCTGCACAGCTTCCTGTGAGCTGAGTGCACACAGAACTGCCCAGAATACCTGCGTACAGAACCCTGTGTCGGAATGCTGCCTATAACTACAACACTTTATGAGCACACGCTCTGCTCACAACGTTCTCCTGAAGCTGGAGGACGGCACCCCACAGGCTAATCCCTGAGCCCCGTCCCACAGGCCGCAGCGGAGCGAGCAACCCTCTGCGCGCCCCGCCCTCCCCTGGGCCGCACCCCCAGCGGGCAGCGCGGAGCCCCGGCCGCGCCCAGCGTCCCGCCCCGCCGCGCAGCCCCTCCTCAGGTGTGGGCCGGCCCCGCCCCGCGCTCAGGTCGGAGCCCGGAAGCCCCGAGGTCGTGGCGGCGGCAGGGCTATGGCGGGCGCGGGACGGCTGGGGTTGTCTCTTCCTTTGCTGTTCCTTCTCGTCCTTCCCGTGCCGCCCGCGGCCGCCGCGCTGCGCTTGCTGCTTGGCGCCGCGCCGCCTTTCACGTGCTCCCAGCCGGTAAGCGCCGGGGAGGGATCGTGGGGAGCTCCGGGGCATCTCGGGCCCGGGGAGCGCGGGGCTGCTGGGGCCCGCCTCGAGAGGCAGAGTGCCTCCGCTGCGAGCCCGGGGCCGGGCCTTTGCTGTGCCGGGCTCTGCGGCCTTCTGCTCCCAGCCTAGGGGACGCCGCGCTGGGGAAGCGGCTGCTCGGACAGTAGCTGTATTCCTTTGCTTCGGGGTGGTCCGGCTATGAATGGGTCTGTAAGCGGCTCACTTCTTGTAGCGTAGTCCGTCTTGTGCTTCCTGGAAGCCCTGTGTGCTCCCAGCTTTCGTGAGGAAGGAATTTCCCTCTGTATGTGACATCAGGGTACGTGTGGTCAGCAGCACGGAGAGAATGCGTTGTTTAAGAGACAGAGTCCCGTCTGCTCTGTGACACATCTGCTGTTTCAGAGCCTTGTGCATGCATCACTGGGCGAAGCCTTCAGCACGGTGTCCATTGTGTAGTGTAGAAGTATTCTCCTGTCCCACCCGAGTCAGACCGATGTTGTGCTGAGTGCTGGGCTGACAGACATGTCCTGTACTCCTGGTGCCATCTGCCTGGCCCCACAGGAAGCCAGGGCCCCTCCTAAACTGTCACACTCTTCTTCTGTAACCTTTTCCTGTATGCATTTTCTGTCTTTTGTCTGCTCACTGTCCTTTCCTAAAGTTTGGTCATGTGCTCATTCCCGTGTTACCTGACCTATCCTCTGCTGCTTTATGCTCCTATGTAAAAATACCCCCTCAAAAGCATTCAGTTTCCACAGTTTTACTTTGGGCTGGGTGTTGTGAAATTACAAAGTGAAAGTTCTTGGAAAAAGCAAAGAGGACATTACAAAACTGCATGGGCATCCCAAACATCATTAGTCACGCAGAGCTTGAAAGCAGCACAGTGTGGAGTTCCTGCAGTCTTTGATGCTTGAACTGACCATCTCCTTGGTTGCACCTCTCGGTTTCTTTCTTTTAAAGGGAAGACAGACCACTGAGCGCAGCGAGGGGCTCCCCAGCGCAGCTCCAGCTGTCAGAGAGGAGCTGGTTTAAAAACAAACCTGCAAGCAGCGCTGCTGAAGGGAATGGTACAGCTGCTGACACACACATGCAGAAGTGCGACTGACTGAGGCTGCGGTGGTTGGTAGCTGTTTCCCTTTTCTGTTGGTTTCGCTGCTCTGGGGAAGCAGGGAGCCCCTCCCGTGGTGTCGGAGTTGGGCTGGGTGCTGAGACCACATCCTCCTGCTCACCCGCTGCTGCCAGGCGTTGAGGAAGGGCAGGGTGAGCAGCAGCAGTTCTCCAGCCAGGGGCAGAGGAGTTAAAGTGTCACATCAGTATCGCAGACACCTTTAATTGTAACAGAAGTAAAATAAACACTCAGTAGCAGGAGCCCAGTGTATTGAAGTGTCAACAAATGCACTTAATGTTCCTTATTCAGCGCTGCTCCGTCAAGCCTGTCCGGCTATAGGCTGAGCAGCAGGGCTGCAAACAGCTCCTTCCAGTAACTGTTACTGGAATGTGTCATCTCCAGGGAGGCGGGGCTGGCTTTCCTTCCCAGGCACGCAGAGATCCCATCTGGCTGTTCTCCCTGAGTGCCCGTCCTGAAGCGCCGTACCTGGTGTCGGCGGGATGTGGGGTTTGTGCTAGCCCCGCCAACTTTAAGGGTTTAGGCAGGTGTGCCTAGATGGGTCACGGGAGTCACTGCTGTTGGCTCAATGACATTCACTAAGTCTCCAGAGAAGAGTGGATGCAACATATTCCACAAAGATAAGTGATTGTGATGCCTGTGAGGAAGCCTTTACTTGCTTCTCTTTTACAAGCATTTTCACTTTACGTTTGCTGTTGACCTTCTCCCATTGCTTTCTGCGAGGGTTTGCTGTGTAGGATGGAACCACTGACCCTGTTCATGCTTAGAGCTGCTAAGATAGTTCTGGATTTCTTGGCCTAAAAAGGATCAGCGATCAAAGCTACCAAAACATGATAAAAGAATACCCTCAAAGTAATTTTAATGAAGTAACTTCAGCTTTTAAAGTTGGATTCTATTTTGCTTAGGATTTGTAGAAGAGAACATTTTTCTCTATGGCTTCTAAATTAAAACACACACAATTTGTAGAAAATAGTTTTCCACCAGCCTTAAACGAATCGTTTTTCAGTAATTGCTGGTTTTATGTGTTCACGTCCTGTTGATCTCTGCTTCTTTGAACGGACAAATCAGGAAAGGGAAACTGCAGATGACTTCATATCAGACAGGCATCAAGAGAAAGGCTGCATGGCCTGGAGGTGAGAGGCAGATCTGGGGAGCTGGAGCTCTTCCCACTCAGCAGTTGCTCTTTAAGATAAAATTGGCTGCCTGCCCAGCTTACTTCAGTTTCTTGCTAGTTACCACAGCATCCTGCTGGGAAATCTTGGCCTCCAATTATTTCAATTGAATTGTTATGACATGCTGCTGTTAATCAGTTTCTCATATGTTTCAGATTCATGTGATTCTCCGTGGCATATGGTCTGTTCTTCTCTGATGTCAAAAGGAAGAAAAAGGCTTGAAAAAGTAAAAGAAACAGTTGTTTGGCTTTCTGTGAAATATGACAAGTAAACAGGAGGAGTTGGCTGTGCCTGTGCTCCTCTGCCAGAAGGTTCCAGGCAGCATGTGTCCCTCTAGCTTCACTTCTTCATCTTGAGATGCAATAGGGAGAATGGGAGAACATCTCAGTTAAAGCCTCTTCTGTACCAACACACACAACACCCTGCCTGGCTGCACGCTTTATCTTCAGCTTTTTGCAGAGCTCTGCATTTGTTCTGCCTTCTCCTCCCATTTGCTTGCTTGTCTGTCCTGTGCAGCCTGACATGTCTCTGCTCTGTCAACGCTTCTAGTTTTGTGTGGGCGAGCAGAAGCAACCATCACCGTGATTGTATTTCTGTTGTATGATCTAAACTCGTGTTTGCTTATGGAGGGAAACTAGGTTAATTGTTTCTGCTGACAGCAGCTTTGCTAATGCAGTCTGAATGAGCAAGTGCATCAGATAAGGGTGAAAATCAGCAGTATTCCCCTCCAGTGCTTAGGAGGTAGCTCGTGCAATTCTAGAGGTAATTGACTTGTTTTACTGCAAAACTGACTCATTTTTGTCTTTAGTTGCCTCCTGGTTTTTAGCTGTCGTTCTCCGGAGTTACGTTCTTTTGGTGTAAAGCTGTGTCAGCATTGTGGCTTCATCTTCTGTTGGTTTCCAGTGGCCAACAGTAAGGACATGCTGGCCGGATTGTTTCTTCTTCTGGGTGTTTGGGGCTGTTGGGTCATTCCTGTACTGCCTGGGGACTGGGAAGGGAGTGGGCCAGCAGCTGGGCCAGTGCAGGCTGACCTCTGGACAGAGGGTCCTTCCCTTCTGGTGGCAACCTTGTTAAATTCTCAACTACTAACAGCATAGTAAACCAACGTGGTTGGTGCGTAGGGGGTGGGAAAACACTCTGATAGCTTCTTGAATAGGATGAGGGAGAACAGTTTCAAACTACAAGAGTGGAGATTTAAACTGGATATAAGAAGAGAATTTTTTTATTATAAGGGCAGTGAGGCACTGGAGCAGGTTGCCTAGAGGGGTGGTGGAGACACCCAAGGTCAGGCTGGACGGGGCTCTGAGCAACCTGATCTACCTGTGGGTGTCCCTGTTCACTGCAGGGCAGTTGGACCAGCTGGCCTTTAAAGGTCCCTTCCAACTCAGACAATTCTATGAAAATCATTAGATGTGTCTGGGGCACAGTGACACGTTGTTGTTTGTCCCAGTGGAAACTCAGCGTTGAAAGTTTAAAGACATCCTAATTGTCAGATTTCAGTTCTGAATCATCATTAACTGACTGAGTGTTCCCTGTTCAGCTGTTCTTTTTCAGAGAACACCAGAAAGGGAGTAGTCTCATCACTGCAAACGCTTCACCCAGGGCAGTATAACTGGAGGAAGAGAGAGTCCACTGATCTGTTGTGCTGGTTCAATGTTCACACTGATAATGAAACAAAACAAATTGCAACTGTTGCTTGGTTAATTGTCTTATCTGCTGATAAACAGAAGCACCAACATGCAGATAAAAGCAGATGGTGCTGCTCTTCAAGCAAATAATGCATTATAATTTATATAAGGACTATATCATGGGGCAGTTTACAATAATTATTGATAACTGAAACAACAGAAGGACAAAATGACTGAATAATAATTGATAGCTTTTAACAAAAGTCATTAGATAATGAACCAAACTCGTGGCTTGTAGCCCATTATTTTTGTCGCTCTGCTCAGCCCACCCCTCTGCTCGCTTGCTTCTCTCAGGCGGCTGGGGAGAGCCAGAGGGTCACAGAAAGGAGACTCATGGTCAGGCAGGCAGCTATAAGGAACTGCATGAAGAGGAACGAGGAGGTGCCTCAATGCTGCACCAGCACTGCTTGGTAATGGTTGTGAGATTGGCTTTACTGCCATCACAAACTCCAAACGCAGCTGCTGTGAGAAGGATTGACTCCATCCCAGCCAAAACCAGTGCACCTGTTTATGCAAGTGGTATTGTCACACTGAATAATTTACCTAATACACATCTTTCTGTGAAGGTAGCATAGATAATTTTGTCGTGGTTTACCAGCATTTGCTTGCTTGCACTCAAGGTTGTTTCCATTGCCAAATGTTTCCATTGCAGATGTTACATGAGGGTCTTCCAGTAGTGGAAAAAAGAAACCAAAAACTAAAACTGATTTGGGAGATACAAAGTTGTGATAACATTTCTATTCAATATACTCACCATTTTTAAGTACGAAAGGATATAAACAGTGGAGGATTTATCTGCAATAGTTAAGTGAGGTGTAACTGTAGGAGTACAGTTCAGACTAAGTTGCTATCTGATATTCAGATTATCAGGGTGTTTCCTCCAGCTGTGGCTGTTCTGACCTTTATAGTCAAGTTCCTCCTGGACGTTTTACATGTTGGCGTTAAGCATATCGATTTATTTTGCTCCCAGTTGCACTACAGCTCTGTTGCCCAAGGCAGGGTACTGCTGTGTGACTCTTGGTGCCACCTGTCCCAAGGCCCCATCCTGCAATGGGAAAAGCCCCGGCCTGGGACCGGGGATCCCACAGTGAGCTCTGAACCACTATTCCAGAGCTGAAACAGGGCAGGAGAAGGCAAGGGTTCTGCCTGCATAGATATATGTTTAAATATGCAGTGTGGCCGATTAGGCAGATTTCTTCCTTGTGATTGAAATGAAATGATGGTTTTCTAAGCAACAATGAAGTTGGTCAGTACTATGTAACATAAGTACTGCACTGAATCTTTCTCAGTATATCTGCATTAGTATATCGAAACAGGCTGAAAGCACCTGAGACAGGTGCCATTATTTACTGCAGTGTGGATGTGTTACTTGTGATGGAAGCCTGAAGATTTACACCTTTGCGTTGTTTCCGCTTGGGTAAAAGCCTGGAAGAGATGTTCAGGTTGGTTGGTTGGTTGTTGTTGTTGTTTTGGTCTTTTTAAGCACAAGGACCTTAATGCCAAATTTGCTTGCTTTTGCTCAAGGTTTTGAGAGAGCACAGTTGTTCTTGCTGAAATACGACCACAGATGGCATGTATGCTTTTCCATAGCTAGCAGAGCTGTGTTCCCATTTGAAATAACCAGTTGGTCAGTGTGGCTGGTGTGATGCCTGACTGTATCCACAAGCCAAGCTCCAGGCACACCTTGTGTTGGCCATAACAAGTTGCACAGTGGTCAGAAACACCACAGCCTTGTCTCCTATTGTGACCACAGTGCAATGACAACATCCCCCTTTATTTGTTGAGGCATAGGAAGAGAGTGGGAGGAAACCTCGCCTTCATCTTGATCTGTGTAGTCAGCAAAAACCTCTCTTATCACTAGGATCACATTACCCAGCAAGTTCGCATGCTTTTTTCCTGCTGATAGTGGGGTCTCCCAGCGTAAACAAAACACATGTGGGGGAAACCAAGCAGAGCCCCCATCATCTCCACCTGAATGCGCAGGGCACGTGTCGGGTCATCAGGAAGCGGCTAAACTCAAACTCAAGCTTTGCTTTTCTGCAGAACAACTTTATGTAGATGTGTGATGGCTGATTCTGCCGGCTCGTGTGCCTTGCTATTCACTCAATTGCTTTCCTCCCGCTACCGAAGAGAAGCAAACTATTTTCAATTCAGTTTCTATTTGATGAGTAATGTTCTTTTTCTTTTTTCTTCCCCCAACAGGATTTAAACTGCCTCGTAGGAAACAGTAAGTCATGTTTTTCTTCACTGCCACGTTCTCATCAGATCACCCCTTCGGTTTTTTAGCTGGCTTCATACAGAAAGTCCTTCCTGCTGGAGTCAGAGGAATATGAAGCAAAGTGTTGCTTGGGGAGTCTTCAGCTTGATCCGTGGTCAATTCCAGCTAAAAGACAAATGGAAAGTTGTCTCTTTCCCAGGGTAGAGTTGGCGTGTGGGAAAAAAGCACACAACCCAACTTGCTTAGTTTATAAAAATGGGCTCTCTCAGATTTAAATATAGAAATGGAATTTTGAGGATGGGTTTTTCAGTACGTATTCATTTCAAACTATTACTTGTATGATAGTGCCCAATGGAAAATTACTGTATGAGCTAAAATTTAAAAAGGAGGGAGCACAAAGAGTTGCAGCTGAGTGTAGAGAATGTATCTTACTGTGTATGAATTGGAAAAGGAAACTGAAGTTATTGCAGGTCACAGATTTAAAACATTTTTGTCAAGAAGAGGGGCTGGGTGGGATGGGATTGGATCATGTTTCCCATTGGCAGCTAACCATTACAGTACAGCCTGGAAGCACAGCAAAGCCAAACTGCAGCTCCACTGTTAGAATTCTGCCTTGGTTGAATATTTGGTTTCAGTTCTGCCTCTTGGTTCTTAGTATGTTTTAGGGGAAAGTCTTGTTAGTGCTTGGCACGTTTCTCTGTAAGGTACTTCAATTTCACCAGATTTTCTCTAGATATATATATATTTTTTTTTTTTTTTTGTAAAATGAGCATCTGAGGATCTTCCAGCTATTTCCTTTGCTTCAAATCAGGCTGTCATGAGCAGGCTTAGTTCTTGTGTGGATGCAGGAAATAGCTGAAGAATGTCATACTGGGCTCTGCAAAGGCTGTGTAATCATTCTACCTCTTATATCTTTTTTTTAATACATTCAATGATCATAAATATGTCAATATGGTTCTGCTTTTTCCTCTGCCTCCAAGTCTGACAGTTCTCAGATGCTCTATCATTAGATATAAAAAATCCAGAAGTAAATTTTAAATCTTTTTTCTTTAGAAAAAGGCATGCCGTTGGGCCTATTCTTGCCACCATCACAGATCTAGTTAAAACATTCAAACAATAACGATTTCCCACTTGCAGCTCCTCCTTGACTTGGCAGTCTGGCTCTTCCTGTGTTGGTGCTTCACTCATACTCAGCAAAGCTATTTTTAATGTGCCCAGATGATCCGTTTAGACTTTTGTCCAACAGTTCACTTATCGTGTCATCTAATGCCTGTCATACCTGATATCACTTTCTGATGGGATTACAGGCCCTGTTTTCCCTAACACTCCGTTGACTGACATAAATTATTTTGCTGTCTGGAGGGCTCATTAGTTTAGGAAAGGCAGTGCAAGGGCAGTCACTGGAAGCTGAAGTCAGATGTGTATTCAAATTAGAAATAAGGCAGTTGTTCCGAAAGTTAATTACATTGTTTAAAGAACTGCTTGAGTACCTGACGTTATCATTGGAAGGCTTGAAATGAGTGCTGGTGTTCCAGCACAGTTCTGTTTCAGCAGCAAGATGGGGACTTGCTGCGGGAGGTACTGAGTAAACTTACTTGACCCAACTAGGCTAACTGTGATCATCTATTAATGGATTTCAAGGAAAAGAGGAAGTGTAAGTCACCAGAATGCCTGAGTTGAGAATATTACGGGCAATTTATAAATTA
Organism: Pavo muticus; assembly: GCA_016647715.1. Classification (NCBI taxonomy): domain Eukaryota; kingdom Metazoa; phylum Chordata; class Aves; order Galliformes; family Phasianidae; genus Pavo; species Pavo muticus. Next base: position 2,484,501 of record JACDJE010000019.1, on the reverse strand, counting down.
TTGACACGCTGAAAGCTGCCTTTTTGAACAGTAAAGCAATCTGTCACTCAGATTTGCCCTCTGAGTAACCCTCACCCAGGCAGTAACTGCAGTTAAGCAGACTTTATTCCGTCCTCCTCTGGATAACAGCTTTTATTTGCTGGGCAGGTACCTGCATAGAGAGGAGCTGGCTGCAGAATCAGACGTGGACACCGTCTGCTCCCAGTAGCCTTGATGTCGTCTCTGATGTTTTCCGTCAGACAGATGGAGAACTGCTCCCAGTGCTTCGGATAGAGTGGAAGGTGGCCACCGATGGTAAGCGGAACAGAGGAATGAGGTGTGGTCTAGGAAGGACAGGGAGGAGAATTATGACTTGAAGACTTTTACTGATTGAGCTGTGGAAGGACAGCTTGAAATCTGGGCCTTTGGCTGCTTTGCTTGAGGGGTAGTTTTGTTTTTTCTTGAGGAATGAATCAGGGTTTGAGGTGTGCTGGGGATTCAGAAGTTTAAAACGCTCCCATTAGCATGGGATAATGGCAGTTAAAATGGGAAAAGCAGATAAGACCTAACCCAAGAGTGGCACATACCTTTACCACAATAGCAAGGGGGAAAAAGACTTGTGCTACAAGCTTTGCAATAGTAGTGACTGCTGCAGTCTCATGCAGGAGAATTACATCTGCAAACTGAACAAATGAGAGTTAATTTGAGAGCATGCAAATAGTAATTCATGTGCTGTTAACCCAGAGCAGATGCCTCCTATTTAGGGTAATCTAGTTGTTGTAACTTAATTTTCCTATATGCAAGTGTGTCTTGGTAGAGAAATAATTGTCTTATTAGAGTCTTAACGAGTACCAGTTAGTCAGGTTTTCTTACTGCCCAAATATCTGATGGATTTTTTATTTCTATATGATGTTCTGCTTATGTGCTCTCATTCATAATTTTACAGTTATTCAAGATAGGAAACAAACATGCTTAATTCTGCTTCTGCAGGATCTATGTCTGAGTGCAGTATAGAGCTGTGACCTCAGCGTAGCTGAGAAGCAGGTGTGCCTCAGGTAACCCAGTCATTTGGTGCAGCCATTGTTATGAACTTGCTCACTGGGATGTTTATATCAAGTAAAACAATACTGCTTTGGTGCCAAAGCCACATAAAACAGTATTGAAAGGCAAAGCTCAACACATCACCAAACAACCCGAGAATTTCCAGGGTGCCTAGAGGATGCAATTGCCTCTGCTCTGCTCCTTCATCAGCATGGATGGAGCTCTTGCTGTGCAGGACAACCTGTAAGCTAGCAGTGGTGTTAGTCAACCCTGCACGCTTGGCTTTTAATAGCCAGTTATCTTTGTGCTGAGATCCCCAGCACCTCAAAAGAGTAAGGCTGCAACAAGTCTAGGCACAGTGGTGATCTCTGTGGGGTTGCAGCCTTCACACATGCAGCTGACAGGAAAGGGAAAACACGTCTGTGTCTGTGTGCCTGCAGCTAGCATCCGCTATCTCCGAGGGGCAGAGCTGGCTGTGATGCAAGTGAGCAGCAATCAACAGATCTGCGCCCAGTTTGAATTTCAGAATAACTTGCCTCTTCAGGTCCGTCCAGATGGAGGCCGGGTGAGTGCTGAGGGCCCTCAACTACCGTGGGTTTGCTTCTACTTTTCTTATCTTATAGCAAGGCTACCTTTTTTTTTCCTCTTTACGTACAGACTGATTAGTCAGAAAAGTTGACATAACAATCAAGATATTGGGTCAGAGGTCTGATGTCGTTACCCATTTTGTTCTACGCTTGCATGTATCCGTCTACAAGCTGCTCTACTTAGTTGGTTTCCCTTTCACTTTTACTGTTCTCTGAATTGAAGTACTGTCGCTCTTGGTGCCTACCACATGTCACTGTCCTGGATGTTGCTTAAAGCAAACAGTTGTGGAGTTTTTGCATTCTGTTTGGCCATTGTGACACAGCCTCCTTTCTAACTCAGCCTTTCTTTTTAAGTCAAGTTCTCTCTTGATGAAAAGCACCAACCTGGTCCTTCCAACTTGTGCTTGGTTTAGGGAGCTCATCAGAAAATTGCTGAGTACCCACAGATCTCTTACAGAAGAGGATTTTGGAGTTTGTTCCTTATCACCCAGAACTGGGCCAAAAAGTTCATTTACCAACTGAAGCCATTGCCTCTTCTAGAAGTTGAATAACTCTACTGATATGTGGAAAACAGCATAAACTTAGTGTGTGTGAGTTTGTGTGTGTGTGTGTGTATATATAAAATGACCAAGTACAGAACTCCACACAGTTGTTTGCCATGGGACTGTTGTATCAACTCAGAGATTTCCAAGAAATAATTTTTTTTCCCTTCATTCCAAACATAAGAATTTGAGGTAGACCAGAAGACTGATACTTTTAACAATTTAATGCATATGAGTTGTTTTCTACAGTCAAGCTTTAGAAAAAAGTTCATGTAAGACAACAGAATGGGACAGGACCTGTTAATTTCAGTTTCTTGATAGCGCAGCAGTCTCATTTTGAGTGTGTTTTGTTTGCAGTGGAATTTCACTTTCAACCGCTTTGAGGTGGAACCTGGCCAGACTTACCAAGTGACTGTCTACCACCTACCCAAACTGAGTGTAAATGGAGACTACAATTGCAAGTCCACGTCTCTCACAATGCCTGGTAAGAGATGCTCTATTTTCCTTAGGCTTTGAGCTTAGGACTCTGTTTTCTAGTTAATGGACCTGTTTTATTGCGTTGTTTGTTTGGTTATTGTTTTTTTTCCCAAACTAGGCCCATGAGCTGTGAGCAAGTTTGGTAATAAAGTAATAATATTTTTCAGCACCAGTGCAGCTGTGTTACACAGAGAAATGGGGAACCACTGTGTGAGACAGGCTACCTGAGGGGGAAAAAAAAGTCAGAGTGAGGAGAGAGCTGCCTAGTCACTAGTCTTCATGAGAGCGGGTGATGCAATGGGAGTGGGGCCTTGAGCAGCAGTGTAACACTCCCGCACATGCAAAGGCAGCCCCTAGGGGGGAGCATGAGTGACCAGGAATGTGCTGACTGGGGTGGGCAAACAGGGAGGGCATGGCACAGCAGTTAGAGCAGGCAGGGGCGTACAGAGCAGGCACAAGGCAGACTGCTTTCTTCTTATCTGGGAACACTACGGTGCAGCACTCTATTGAAATAAACAAGGTGACCACCTGCCACAACAGTCAGGCTGAGGCAGAAACCCAGACAGAGGGGCCACAACCTTTCTGGGCTGACACGTGCGTCCAGATGAAGCACCTGAGAGACAGAGACCTTCACTTGCATGGAACTTCAAGACTCGAGTTCCCCAAGGGCCTGAGGAAAGAGAAGGGTGTCATGGGTACAAACCTGCCCAGCTTAATGAACTTTTTGAGCAGGTGGCTAGGTTGTGAGAGGGAATCACCAGGCTGATATGATCCAGCAATTAGAGAGAGAGAGAGAGAGAGAGAGAGAGAGAGGTTGATGCTATCATGCAATGACATGGGCAGACTAACAGCACTGTCTTAAGTCCCAGGAAGGGGAAAAAGATAAGCAGGCTTCTAACTCTGTGGAGACAGATGGTAAAAACATGCAGGATGAGGGAGACTGGACCCTTGTTGCTGTTTAGAGCAGGAGGAGAGCCTTCCCCTGAAATTCCCCTAACTAATAGATGAACAGATACGAAGCTCTTAGAATAGAAGAAGAGGGTGTGGATAGTCAGTCCACAGTCTATCAAATTTTAGGCTGAACTTACTTTACATGAACTTTGATTTTAAAGGTACAGTTAGAAATGATTTACCAAGAAATTTGATAGAGCTGACTGCTTGATCCTTTCCTTCTATATAGGAACGTTTTCCTATGACTAAGAAGAACTTGTTTTCCCTGAAGATGGGGAGCATCTGCAGTGCTCTCTGGCTGCACTAGCTGCTTCATAAATACATTCTATACATGGTTTAAAAACCGGTTCATAATTTCCTTCTCGCTTATAGTTGGCAATATGACTTTGCAGTTAGAAGATATGATGTATGTGGTGTGTCAGTCAGTGTGTGCTGGAAAAGTTGAGGGGGCACTCAGTTTTCAGCCATCCTATCCTTTATTGTATGTGGTCATACTGAGCCCTTCTGGTTTTATCCTCTTCTGTTCCTCGGAAACCTAATGCATTGTGTCAAGGTCAGCAGCTGCAGGGAGCTCTGCTGATTAGAGCATACCTGTGAATTACAGGGGCCTAAACTTGAAAGTTGGAAACTTAATATCTGTAATTTTTTCTTTCAACTGTTTAAGCAAGCAGTTGTAGGGAGTTCTTTTCATTTTCAAGCCTTGGAGGAGGGTTTTAGTTTAGGGTGAGAAATGTAAATTCCACATTGCTGAAGTTTGAATGCATAACTTTGTATTTGTATTTGAAAAAGGTGCCAAAGAGCAGGGCCGGTCTGCTAAATTAAGCTCATAGAATTATAAATGTGGAAGAGGATTTGGGTTTCAAAGCAGACACCAACCTCCTACTTTTCCTGTGACAGAATACTTTTGAAGGGAGTTACGGCTGTGGTGCTTCCAGTCCGGAGATCAGTATGAAGCTTTAGTTCTACTATGACCCCCTCTACCAAGGTCTTCTCTCAGAAAGGGTTGTCACCTATTACTGTCATTATAAATACTATATGTTTTTAGTCTTTTCTTGTTAGTATCTCTGTAATGAAAAAACAGAGCAGAAGGACTAGTTTATACATTGCAAATGGATGTTTCTCCTGTTGAAATTTGCTGCTGCTTTGGAGCAAAGATCTGCTTCTCGAGTTATGTCTCTGGCTTCTGCTAAGAAAATGGGTATTTCTCCTAAACAGCAGTACAGTGTTTCTGGCTGGTCACTGATGGTCTGTCTGTCTTGCAGATTGCAAGGACCCTCTGATGAAAAGAACCACCCCATGTATAAAGACAGGTAGGAATTTGTCAGAGGCAAGGATGTCCTGTTGAAATGCTTTTGACATTTGAGAAACTTGAGAATATCTGCACTACTTCCAGGCAGCCTGTGGGAGCCCAAGATCCACGCTAAAAGTCTAGATGATATAACTCTGCTTGTGAGCTTTAACCCGTGGAAGGAGCCAACCCGATACCAAATTCATGTGACCAGTTTCCTGAATGAGAGGAAGTGTAAAATGATCACACATGATGTCACAGAGGTAATTGCCTTCCTAAATGATATCAATTATATCTTCTGTGATAATTTAAACAAACGTTTATTTAACAGTTGTTAAAGGAGTTGGAGCCAAGATGCAGGAGGTGGAAATTGCTGTGCAAGTGCATTCATTACAAGTTCTTTTCAGATTATTATCTTGCCTTTGAAAAAGAGCAATTCCTATCAGGAACTTGGTGGATAGAAGACCAAAAAGAGGTTCTCAAAGATTTGTTTTTTAATGCATGAGGCAGAGTGTAAGCACCTGCAGTGGAAATGGAATTTTGACCTATGACTCTTCAGCCCTTATTGCCTTTGTCAAGCTAGCACCTGGTAGATAGGACTAAATAAATTAACCAAAACCAAGGTACAAAGCTTTGATAAATCATTGAAGCAGTTCATTGAAAGTGATGGTATGGGGAGAGTTGGTGGTTTGGTTGTTTTTTGTTTCACTGGATTTTTTTGTGGGTTTTTCTTTTAAGAACAAGGCACTCGTTTGTAACAGGTGTTTCAATTAAACTGTCAATCAGTTCCTCTAGGTCTTGTGACCTATGTGCTTGAGAAGCACAAAGCAGATGCAGAATGCCTTTTGACATAAGAAACCTCCCCTTTCAGGCATCTGAGGGAAGAGAGGTACTGAATATTTGTTACCAGTCCCCACCCTTCCTGGGGGGAGGGCAGGTAAAACGGCATTCAGCTTGCTTAATTGTTCCATTTCTTCTGTACTTTAAGTTTTCATATTCCATGTACGATGTGTGTCATGTTACTACAGCAGGTACAGCTGCTGACAGAGATTAGTAAACCTCACTTTAGAGTATATCTTTGCTGAGCACTGTAAAGAACATGTTTACGTTATTATTAAGTTGATGAATTCTCAACAAAGGAGAAACTTGTCCACTGTAGTGTCAGAGACAGCAGTGTTGACAGCTTTTTTTAATTAAACAGATGAGGAACCTTGTTAATTAAACATTTACACACTAAATAACTTAAGATATTAACATTGTTAACTTAAGCTTACAGTTTCTTAGCGTATTTGAAGTTATGCAATGTACAAATTTGTTTCCTGTTAACTTGCGCAACCTTAGTGTGCTGTCTTAATAGTGTTACTACGTCAGTCACACGTGATGGTGGCCAGACCTTTTTTTAACAATAATTAGAAATGTCTTTGTAATGCTCTGTATTCTCTGCTCAGCTTCTTTTCTTTTTTCCTCCTGTCATTCCATTTTCTTCTTCTGTCCATTAACTCATTTCTGACTTTTGCAGGCTGAACTGCAACCACAAGCAAATGTCACAATCAAAATGGAGAAGAACTTGAGAGCTTGCTGCAACTACAAAGTACAGGTACGATCTCCCTGTTGTCTCTATGTCATTCCTTCCTCAACAAGGCAACTTGCAGCTTAAGAATTCTGTATTGTTCACACAGTGTTTTGTTCTGAGCTATTACCTACATCAGGGAAATAATGATTATGGCAGAAAGAATATTTTATAAAGGTCTTCTTTGTAGACAATGGCTTTTCCTCAGTGTAGAGTTGCCAAGTCAGAGTCTGAAGTGGGAATGACAGATGCACAACCACAGAAGCTCCCTGCCTTGTTAATTCATAGTGAACGGTGTAAGAATTCTTGATTGATCTCGTTTTCAGAAGGGAAGTGGGAATTCTGTGTCTCTGTGGTAAAGCAGAGGGAATGTAGGGGCAGAGGGGAAAGTCAAGCTGGAACAGGATTGCTTTTAAGAATAGCTTTTGTTTTCTGAATTTATTTTGCCTGCAGATTCAGCCGTTCTTTGCCATCTGTGGTACAGACTGTCTGAGGCACTCTACTTTCATCCCGTGTTCACCAGCTCCAAGTGAGATTTCCATTTCTCTAAATTAGCTTCTCAGTGTTTTGTATGGATGAGAGCTGAACTTTAATGTAACTCTTGTCTTTTGCAGGTGTGCGCCCATCAGGTAAGGTCTCCTAATACCCTGAATCATCTACTTCTTTCACTGTCATATCGAATAACAAATGATCCTTCCTGGCCCAATGGCTGGGAATTGTCTCATTGTACCTCTGAGTTCAGAATGAATTGTATTACAGTTACTTCACAGCTTTAAGAAGGCAAGTATTTGTATGCAGCATAAACCTTAGAGAGCACTTTTTTGAGACACTTGCATAAAATTCCTTGAGAAACACTTCTGACAAGAAGAGTCTTAATATAAAATACTTTGTCACTTTGCCTAGAGGTTTTTTTTTAATTCATAATATTAAGCAGCTTTTCGAGAGAATAGCTTGCATATATTCATTTCTACAGATGTCAAGATAGATCATGTGCATGATTTGACATCCTTTTTTGGCTGCAGCGACACCTGATTTAAAAGAAAGCACCTGTAGTTTGAAAAAAAAATTGCCTCACCCAAAATGGGAAAGGAAGAAGACATTTTTTTGAAGATGTGTTATGTGAAACAGGCAGGACGTGGGCTGCGTACCTGTCAAAGCTGTGTAAACATTTCTGTGTAGAGGGAAAGATTATTGGTCTGTTTTCAATGTGTTGCACAGACAGTTCTTTGTGGAACAAGTTAGCGGTGCAAAACAGAATCACAAAAGCAGGATGTCGCTGTGATGAGTGACTGTGGTGTGGCCAGTTGTAGGAGGGAAGTACTGGATTACCTGTAGTTTTGGGCAAAACTCTCCCTTGGCCCCTGCTGCTCAGCAAACTTCTGTTCCCAAGTGAAACTCTGTGTTTGTGTAAACAATGTCTGTGTGCTCCTTTTGTACCGCAGATGATATGATGATATGGGTGTACTGGTGTATCACTGGGATCTGTGTGTTACTGGTGGGATCAGTCATAGCAGGTGTCATTTGTATGACCAAAAAACGAGCAGGTAAGACTCATACCAAGTAGAAACAAAAGACTTGGTGCTAAAACTACTTTTCCTGCTTCTGTAATTATTCCTCTGTTTCCTTTCTTCCCATTCTGATGTACTGCCACTAAAATAATGTCTACGTAAATACTTTCCTCTGATCTACATCATGGGATTTCTAAGATCTTAATACTATCCACCTCCTTAAATAAAGTCTTCAATGGATTTATGCTGTCTGGTACTCCATTTTCATATACATCTTCAGAGCTCGTGAGGGGCAAAAGAAACTTCATAGTTCAGCCCTTTGATTCCTGCAGATCGCTATAGATATCCTTTCCGTTTATTTCTTCTCCTATGTTATGCAAGAGTTTTACAGGACAGAAGCTTCCCATTTGCCCAGACCATAGTCTTCTGTTCCCCCCCAGAGTCTCTGCAAAATTCATTTTCATACTACTTTGAGTTTAAGTAATGTTTTTCTTCTTTCACGTTCACTGAAAAACATGACGCAAAGATATACGTTGCACAGACTGGAGAAGTGAGTGATTAAGAACTGATTCCTGGTGTGTTATGCTATTACCATGGAGCGGTTATCACAGGAGCAGGAGTGATGGGAAATATTTTGGAATATTTCTTAATATAAAATTGGTCTGTAACATGTATGTAGGGACATTTTAGCTACCTCTTTAGGTAAGCCTCTTAAGAAAGTGCCATCTCTACAGCATTAAAGAGAGGTAGAAGAACGTTTGGGGGTTCTGTACTCCTCAGATCAGTGGATGATGGAGAAAATTGGTTATATGTGCATCTCTTCTTCTCTCCAAGGAGAAATATAGTGAAGTAGCAAAATTGGCTGTTACAGGTCTTCGTTTAGTATATTTTGTATTAGACTTTTTCTTCCCCGTGTCATCTTTATGTCCCTGTTGTCTTCAACCCCATGCAGTTAAAGATTTTTTGAATGTGGCCTTTGGAAGGGGTTGTCATTGTAAGGGGTTAATTTTATTTCTTACTTTTGGGACTGACAGTGACTTTGTCTTTCTTCCAGGACACCGGCGAGGAAAGTGCAGCCACTATGATTTGCAAACTGGTAAGCTGTGTTGCCAAATACGTGCAATGTATTCTGGAAGTCTCACATAACTGTTCAGAAAGGGGCTCTCCTCCACTCTGCTCCTCTGTAGGTGCTTCTCAAAACCAAAACACGGCCTTGGGATCTTCCTGTTTAGTCAAAAGACACTTTGTAATAACAAGTAGCATCAGACAGAGAATATGCAAGTTGGAATGCCATCTTTGGCAGATGGGAGATAATTGTTTTGTAGAGTGAGTTACCCAGCTGAGGCTGTACTGGCAAAAGAATCTTTGATCATCTAAGCAGTAGCAGCAGGAGATTGTTCTGAGGTGCACTGAGCTCTCCAGCAGGGAACATATAGCTACATTTGCAAGCCTCTTGAAGCCCATGTGTTTTACTTTAGCGTGATGAAATTCCATGAACTACCCGAGCATCAATATAAATCACAGCTCCGCTGTCTGGACTTCACTATAAAATTTTTACAATAGTGTCTTGTCTCTGTATGTTGCCAAAATAGCTTCAGAACTGGTACTTAGTATAACCTTTTGTTAATGTTCCCCTGTGTTGATTGCTACTGGTTTGCATCGTTACAATTTCAGGAATGTGGTTGGGATTAATGTTTCTGTCTTTCAACAGTACCACCTACCGACCTTCCTCTACCGCCCTTAAAGCCTCGAAAGGTTTGGATTGTATACTCTGCCGATCACCTGCTCTACGTGGATGTGGTGTTGAGGTTTGCTGAGTTTCTGATGACTGTCTGTGGCACTGCTGTAGCCTTAGATCTGCTAGAAGATCATCAGATCTCAGAGTTTGGGCCATTACCCTGGCTCACTCGGCAGAAGAAGGAAATGGAAGAACTATCCTCAAAGATCATAATCTTATGCTCACGAGGCACCCAGGCCAAATGGCAAGCCATGCTTGGGAGCGCGCCTGTGTGTCTCAAGCAAGATCAGCAAAAGCCAACTGGAGACCTGTTCACCCCAGCCTTGAATTTGATCCTGCCGGATTTCAAGAAGCCAGCCTGTTTTGGGATGTATATAGTCTGCTATTTTGATGGGATAAGTAGTGAGAAAGATATTCCTGATCTGTTCAATGTCACGTCCAGGTACCAACTGATGGACAAGTTTGAGGATATTTATTTTCGGATTCAGGACTTGGAGAAGTTTGAGCCTGGGCGCATCCATCGAATCCAGGAAATCACAGCTGAAAACTACATTGACACCCCTAGTGGGAGGAAGTTGAAAGAGGCAGTTCAGAAGTTCAGAAACTGGCAGACAGAGCACCCAAACTGGTTTGAGGCTGAAAGCATCAGCCTGGATAATGATGAAGAGTTGCAGTCCCTAAACAGAGAGAGCCAGGTGGATTCGTTGCTAAGTGAACCAGGTGGAATTGTGAAACAGCAGCTGCACCTACGAGAACCTGACCCTAACTGCTGTTATCTCATCAATCTCCACATTCATGAAGGTGAGAACAGAGGGTGTAAACTACAGCCTCAGCTTAATCTCTGTGGAGATCCAGCTTCTCAGACTCTGATCTATCCTATGGATGAGGCTGCTCCAGTTCAGATAGTAGAGCCAGTCTCTTCCATGGAAGACGGAAATATACTTGGCCATCATGTGCTGAGTAATGAGGACTGCATGGAAGGAGTTCCTCTTCTGGAGACAAGTTTTCCAATGAGGAATAACATCATCCTCCATGATGACTGTGACGTTTCAGCAGTAGATGACCAGAGTCCTGCAAACCTCTCAGGTGAACTGAGGCACCATCTGAATGGACTTATGTACTCTCTTTATCAGCAGATTGTCATTCCTTCAGATCCATGTTTCTGCCAAGAGGAGGCTGACAAGCAGCACCAGTTGATCTTTGAAGACCAATGCAAAGACCAAAGACAGTCAGTGCAGTCAGACCAGGGTTACATCTCTAGGTGTTCTCCTTTGCCTCCTGATGACCTTGTGGAAGAGGAGGAGGAGGATCAGGAGAATCAGGTTTGTCATGAACTCTCTCCAGAGGTCTTGAACAGTCTAAAGAGCCTCCAGCAGCAGCTTTTTTTCCAGGACATTCAACGGAGCTCTGAGTCGGGGTATCCAGCAGAGCTGATGAACATGAGCCCATCTGCAGAGGACTGTTAGGCTCTATCTGGGAACTGCTCCATCTGAAATGCATAGATGGAAGATGGTACCACATCCAGCACTGAAACTGCGTTTCCAACACCATCCTTCTCCTTGTATTACATGTGACTAATTGGTGGGATCTTCCTGTCTGCTGCAGGGAGGCAGGGTTGCCCAGCAGTTGATTATCATCTCTGCTTCTAATCTCTGTATGGAGAGAAGCAACAGATACTAGCCATCACTGTGACAGAACAGGCAGTAGTTGTGCTCCTGGGGGCCATGTATTATATCGAGTCTTCACTGCAGAAAAATTACCTTGGTTCACCCACTAGTGCCTTCAAAACTCCCTCCAACTGTAATGGTTTTATTTCACTGGACAGAAAACAAGGCCAAGAATCAGATTATAGAATTAGATAGCATGGCAAACTTTGCATTGCCAGTTTGATGGGTTTTTTTAATATATATATTTTTTTAATAATGTGTTAAAGATGTGTGCCTTAAACTTCAGCTAGGTTAGGACTGTCTTTACATAGTCACATAATGGTTTAGGTTGGACCAGATAAACTGCAGAGGTCCAACACCTCTGCCCAAGTAAGGCAACCCACAGCAGATTGTCCAGGCCCATGTTCAGGTCACTTTTGATTATCTCCAAGCAGGGAGATTCCACAACCTCTCTGGGCAACCCTGTACATTATCAGCTGCACAGTAAAGAAGTGCCTCCTGGTGTTCAGAAGGAAACTCCTGTTTCTATTCATGCCTATTGCCTCATGACCTGTCACTGGGCACCAATGAGAGGATCCTGTCTCTGTCCTCTTTTGTACTCTCCTTTTATTTATGCGCATAATACCTAGGATAGGACGAGAGGGAATGGCCTCAAGTTGTGTCAGGGGAGGTTCAGATTGGATATTAGGGAAAATTTCTTCTCAGAAAGAGTGGTGAGGGATTGGGACAGGCTGCCCAGGGAAGTGGTGGGGTCACCATCCCTGGAGGCATTCAAGAAGCGTGTAGATGTGGTACTAAGGAACGTGGTTTAGTGGGCAGTGTTGGTGGTAGGTGGATGTTCAGATTAGGTGACCTTAGAGGTCTTTTCCAACCTTCACGATTCTGTCATTCTATGTAGATAAGATGGCCCCTGACCCTTCTCTAGGCTCAACAGTCCCAACTCTCAGCTTTTCATTGTAAGTGAGATGATGTAGTCCCTTAACCATCTTTATGGCCCTTCATTGGACTCTGTCCAGTATGTCCATGTCTCTTCTGTACTGAGGAACTCAGCAGTGAACTCCAGGCTTGTCTTTACCAGTGCTGAGTAGAGGAAAAGCTTTACCTGCTGGCAGTGCTTTGCCTAACGCAGCCCAGGATACCTTCAGCCTTCTTTGCAGCAAGGGCACATTGCTGGCTCATGCTCATCTCAGTGTCCTCTAGGATTCCCAGGTCCTTTTCAGCAAAGGGCACCCAGCCTGTCCTGCTGCTTGGGGTTGTTACTGTTAAGGTGCAGGGATTTGCACTTCATGTTGGACCTGGTGAGGTTCCTATCAGCCTGTTTCTCCAGCCTGTTGAGGTTTCTCAGAATGGCAACAAAGCCTTCTGCTGTATCAGCCTCTCCTCCCAGCTTTGTGTCATCTGTAAGCTTGCTAAGGGTATGCTTTGCCCCATCATCCAGATCATTGTTGAAGATGTTAAACAAGACTGGAGCCAGTATTACCCCCTGGAGTACTCTCCTAGTTACTGTTTAGTTAGACTAAATCACTGATTGCCACCCTGTAGGCCTGGCTATTCAGCTAGTTCTTTACCCACTTTGATGTGTGTTAAACCAGCTTGTACTTCCTCAGCTTGTCTACGAGGATCTCATGAGGCACAGTATTACTGAAGGTAATTACTGAGGTCTTAATGAAGTGCAGGAAGGCAATATCCACTGCTCCCCTCTCATCCCAGGTTGATCATTTCATCATAGAAGCTTATTGGTCAAGCATGACTTTTCCTTGGTGAATCCATGGAGACTACTCCTGGTTATTTTCTTGCCCTTCGTGTGCCTGGGAATGGTTTCAGGATGAGCTGTTCCATCAACTCTCAGGGATCAAAGTGAGGCTGACCGGTCTGTAGATACCTGAATCTTCCTTTTTGTCGTTCTTGAAGACAGGACATTTGCTGTCCTCCAGTCTTTAGGCTCTTCTCCCAGTTGCCATGATAAGTCAAGGATTATCAAGAGGGGCCTCACAATCACTTCTACCAGCTCCCTCAGCACTCATGGGTAAATCCCATCAGGGATGGGACGGCCACAGTTTATGAATGTCCAGTTTGCTGACGTATTCCCTGACCTTATCCTGAGCAAAAATGAGTGTGATGTTCCTTGTGTGAGTATAGACACAAGCACAGGTATTGCAGGCTAACCATTGTGAAAACACCCTAACAATAGGTTATGGGGTTGATCCTTCCAGAGCAGTGATGCTAAGTGTCAATTCCAAGATTGAGCTGGATGCTCTAGGAAGACTTATTCCATGCAAGTGATCCTCTATTGGCCCATGTAGCATTGACTGAGTAGCGGGCTAGTTGGAGCTGGCATTTACTGTAGGTATTGTCACAGTTTCTGCAGTCCAGCCAGCTGATTACAGTTCATGAGATACAAGCACCTCCAAGCCTTTCTGCTTCGTGTTCAGACAAGCTTGTCATCTTCCTGTTCTTTTAAGTTTACTTGTCAAGGAATTTTGAGTTCATTTTATTTTGGCTTTTTAAAAGTCTGATATCTCAGAAGATAATCTGCTCTTTTGACTTGCAACTGATGTTTTATTATGTATATTTTATACTTTTGTTTATGATGTGTTTTTTTTTCTTAAATTAAAAACAGGAATGCTTTTGGATGTATTTACTTAAATACTTGTATGTCCTCAATTCTGCCTAACTGCTTAGATAAGGATTTCTTCTGGCAAAATTGAGACAGAACCAGAACCGGATCAGCTGGCAGGCACCAAAACATGCCCGCAAGTCACCGACAGATACAGCTGAGGACCTTCACATGTGTGGGGAGAGCATGTACCTTCCAAATGGGTGTTACAGAAATTGAATGCTTGTTATTTCTGTGTGGGACCTGGACAGTGAGGCAGAGCTGTCAAGAACACTGGCTGTCCCTGCAGCAAAATGCTCAGGAAAACTGAGCACTGCATGCAACCAAACTTGAGACATTATCGCTCTAAAACTCCCTGAAAGGAGGTTGTGGCAAGGTGGGGTTCAGCCTCTTCTTCCAGGTAACAGTGATAGGATGAGAGGTAATGTGGCCTCAAGTTGCATCAGGGGAGGTTCAGGTTGGATATTAGGAAACATTTCTTCTCAGAAGGAGTGGTGAGGTATTGGAAGAGGCTGCCCAGGATGGTGATGTCCCTGCAAGTGGTCAAGAACCTTGTGGATGTGGCACTGAGGGACATAGTATAGTGGACATGGTGGTGATAGGCTGACAGTAAGACTGGATGATCTTAGAAGTCTTTTCCAACCTTTCTTATTCTGTGAAAGTTGGTGCCACCTTTGTGTCCTGTCTGCACAGGACCTAATCCATTGGGAGCTAAGCAAGTGGTAGCTGTGAGCTCAGAGTTTCTCCAATGGGAACTCATTTCTCAGATTACATGAATAATTGCCATCTTGCTGATCCCAGCTTTTAAAATTTCTTTTATCTTATAGTAATTAGCATTTAAATGACATGGGTTTTTTTTCCCCCATGAGCTCTTTTCAAGTGGTATACACTTCTGTGAATCATTTAAGTAGGAAGCTCAGAAGTGTCATCTGGATTTTTTATGTCTTCATTATTCCCTTTTCAAGTAGTCCCCTTGGTGTTGCAGCTTTTAGAATTCGCTTTCACTTACAGGAAGTTTGTTGGAGGGGAAAAATCCAGACACTATTTTAGCAACCCAACGTGAGGAGAGCAAGTAACACTAATGCATCTGCTGGTCCCTGAACACAAAACTGTAGAGCTCAGCAAGACTCAAAGGAGGACAGAATCAGTCACAAGTTTCTAATTTTATTTTAACAATCTTGCTTTTTAAAAAATACAGCTTCTGATTAATGCCAGGGGGATGCCAAGTGTCCACTGGCCGCAGGCCTCATCTCTCACTTTGTTTTCCCATCCTGGGAACAGTCTCTCTTCTGTGAGGAGAGCAACAAAATGCTAAATAGCTGAGCTCTGCTACAAACCTTGTAACAGGACCCCAAGGGATGTATATTTTCATATGGCACAACTTGATATTGCAAAGTGTTATCGACCCGGACCAGTAATTAATGTTGGGCACAAGATAGTAGGCGTGCAAGGTGTGTTGGGTGAGGTATTATTTGCTCTTGGACAGCACCACTGTCCCTTTCTTCCGCGGATGGATCTACTGTGCAGCAGAAGGGTCTAAATGGATGTGAGAGCTCAGTTAACAAAGAGAAGGGAGCTTAAAAGGTGAAGCAGGCTTATGAATGAGACACTGCAGAGCTTTAATTGCTTCTCTGTAGTAAGTATTTGGAGGGCAGCACTGCCCTCCAATAGATAGTTGCATGGGGGCTTCTGTACAGTCAGCTGCTACAGAAGCTTCACACATCCCAAATAGCACATTTTCTAACACCCTATAAATAATGGGGCTACGAAGAACCACTTTTTCTACAGAGGAATTTGATGCAAGAGCATCATCATTTTGCGGTGTCGTCTGCCCCAGGTAGTTATTGCATAAGGGGACAAATTTGAACTGTAATTTCAATGTAGTCAAAGGTTTGAAAATGCCATGGCTACTTAACCTTCCCATATGCCATTTTCTCACTAATGTCTTAGATGGAAAAAGGCACTCACTATTGAAAGAGCAGCTGTGAGGGGGTACTGAATAAGTAAGATGCATTAGTAGTAATTCTGCTGTGATTGTTCTGGTGTCTCAGCTATGTTTATGCCTGCGTGTATTAGGGATGTTCTACTCACTTTGGTGCTATCGTGAACCACACCATAGGAGCAGCAAAACAGAGCTGGGGATGAATAGCTTTTTCTTCCTTCACTGTATTTTTGGCACATATTATTTGCATTTGACTGAAGCATGGAGTACTCCTAGGTGCGAGTATCTTCTCATTCTCCCTAAGCAGTACTGCAGCTCTTTCTGAGCTTTAACTATCCATATAATGCTGGAAAAGGCAGGTGCAAGGAAACCAGTATCTGCACAACCCCAACAGACCTGCGACTGCACCCCTTTGGCCAGGACGGTAGCATCCCCTAGACACAGCTCACATCACATAGGAAAAGTTCACAGTACTTAGTTTTACAATCACGGTCACTCACAGCACCAAGATTGTCCAGACAAAAAGGAATTACTGAAGAGAAGGCCACTGGCCAAAATTCACACAAGTGCCCACCTGAGGTCTCAGGTTAAAAATAAAGCACTGGTGGGAAAGTTAAGCCAAGTCTGTGCTGGCTCTGTTTGGCAGGAGGAGAGCAGTGGGTCTCCCCTCCCAGCTTGGAGCAGAGCAGCGCTGTCACCCTGTTGTTCCTGAGCCCTGGAAGCTTGTCGGCCACCTGAGGGCATGCAGTTCTGTCAGGGGGAGCTGGAAGTTGGCACTGCTGTAAACATGTCCGCTGGAGCGGGCCCTGCTGCATGAAGGGCTGGAGGCCGGAGCCCTGGAAGAGGTGGGTGCGGGCAGGACTGGGCTGTGCCTGCATCCTGCTGCTGGCTCTGCTGAGGAGGCGGTGTGCTCTTGTGCCCGTTGCTGTCAGGACAGCTTGAAAAAAGGCTCTGGACAGGAAGCCAACGACAGCAGCCTTGGCCAGGGAGCGAAATAGAGGCCCGTGGGAGGCAAAGGTCTTCTTCCGAGCATGGCCTCTGTGCTCCTTCGGTGCAGCCAGTTTGGGGAGTGGCTGGAGCCAGGCTGAAGAGCAGGCCGCAACCCACCCCACACATGCATGGAGCTTAAAACCAAAGATAACTGTGTTTCTATGAGACAATAAATACAACTAACTGCTCCCCCACCACCCTTAAGCACACACACCTGGAGGGCAGGGTGCTGGAGCGCCCTGCTCTGTGCTCAGTCAGCACAGACCCCAGGCAACACCCAGCCCCGCACCACCATTTGGGAGCTGCCCTGCTGCTCCCTCAAACAGATGTGGGAAGAGGCCAGGGGGGACCTTTCCAGCCCTCCTGCCCTACACGAAGGAAGTCCCTATGCTGCATAAAGGAAAACCAACACTGATCCCACAAACATGCATATTCACAGAGAAATGAGCGCCCCAGCAAGCGGGCGCTGCTGTCTGAAGCCAGCAGGAGGCTGCCTAAACCCTGTTCTCACCAGAAGTCAGTGTCTCGGTGGGAGCAATCCCCCGGACCATGTCCATTTTGGATTCAATTGTTTCTTTAGCGTGTGAAGTCAACATAAGATGCCAAAAGTTGAAGCACAGAGGTAGACATTTACAGCTTGGAAGAAGTGGCTTCAAGGCTTGAAATGAGCAGATGGCCAGTGTGCTTCCAGGCGTTCCCCAGCTGCTCCTCCCCAACCTTCCCAGCTCTGCTGGGTCATAGGGGTGGCTTTGCGGGACCGGTGGAACCCAAGAGTGCTTATTCTTGTCCTGCACGCACCAAGAAGGCACATCTCTGCTGTTTGGGCCCCTCTCGCATCTCATAGCTGGTCAGCAGTTGTTCCTGAAGGAGTGGGGAGTGTCTGGTCCCTGTTGGTTAGGGGAAGAAAAGAAAACCAAACGTTTATGGTCACAAGGCAACACAATGTCTTTGTGGGGATTGGAGGGGAAAGAGTGGGATCCTCCGGGCAGTGCAAAGAGGCAAAAGCACTGGAAGAGGACCCGTGGTGAGGGGCAGATGTGTTTTCCAGGGGCGAAACATCGGCCATGGGCTCCTGCAGGCATCAGGGTTCGCGTCAAGCCTCCACTGACATCACTGTCTATAGGACAGGGAGGGCAGCAGGAGTCCGGCGGGGTGTCCATATCCCTTCCCACTCTCAGCCACAGCAGAGGGAACCTGAGCAGAAACACAGAGAGACTGGTAGGGCTCTGTGGGCTCAGCCCTGAGCAGTGACGGCCAGCGCATTGACATAACCATGGGGGCCCACGTCGACGTCGGACAGCCCATGGCCCAGCGGGGCAGCGGCGGGGGGCCCAGCAGCAGAGCCGTACTTGGAGGGCGGCAGGGTGGCGGTGGGGTGCAGGAGGCAGCAGGTCTCCAGGGCCTCCAGGCCACGGCAGGCCAGGAAGAAGAGGTTCTTCAGCATGAAGAGGGAGAGTGGCTGCTGGTAGCGCAGGAGCAGGAGGCAGCGGAGCGCTAGCAGTGGCGCGTCCAGCAGCCCGGCGGGCAGCAGCAGGTGGAGGGCGAGGCGTGCGGCTCCGGGCGGGCGGGCGGCGCTGAGCTCGTAGAGCCACAGCACCGGCGAGGCCAAGCAGAGGAAGTAGACGGCGATGAGGAGGTAGCGCAGCGGGGCGGGCAGCGGTGCGGGGCGGCTGGGCTGCAGCACCAGCTCCAGCAGGGAAAAGCTGTCGAGGAGGTCGAGGCAGGTGGCGAGGAAGGCGGCTGCGGCGCGGTGCTGCGGTGGAGGCTGCGGGGGCAGGAGCAGCTGCCCGGAGCCCTCGGCGCCGATGGCCCGCAGCAGGCAGTAGAGCAGTGGGGCGGAAAGCGCCAGGGTGATGCGGAAGCCGGTGGTGCCCAGCGGCAGGCGCAGCTCGATCAGCTCCAGGATGGAGGTGCCCAGGATGAGCGCCGCCTTGGGCGTGAAGGCGATGGAGTAGATGAGCCAGGCCAGGTGCGCGTAGGCGAAGTCGCCGCCGCGAGGGGGGCCGCCGGCTCCGCGCCCCCCGGCCCCGCGCCCGCCGGGGGGGCCGTGCAGCAGCAACGGGTGCGGCGGCGGCGGCCCGGGGGGCGGCGGGGGCCGCTCGCGGCGGCGCGCCCGGCTGTTGCGGCAGAAAAAGATGCCCCAGCCGGCCGCCAGCACCAGGTCGGTGGCGATCCAGCTGCACCAGTACAGGTCGGTGACGGCGATAAGGTAGAGGTCCAGCAGCGCGCCCTGCCCCAGCAGCAGCACCAGGGACAGCGCCTGGAAGCCCCAGCGCCGCCCGCCCGCCGCCCCGCCGGGCCCCAGCAGCAGCCCCC